>OX638360.1:6600511-7200511 GCA_951812935.1 Hermaeophaga mercurialis | reverse complement strand
AATCACCACTAAAACGCGCCCCTTAATGTCTCTGTATTGGGAAAAATCGATTACTGTGTCAATGCCCTCATTAGTGATTGACATATTTTGGTGACAGGGAAGAATTTAATAAATTTTTAATTGTCTTATGAATATATCATAACAATGTGGACACTCAAGAATAATAGGGTGGTTATTGGGATCTGCCCCTACAAAGTCAATAAAAAAATTCTTTCATCAACCCAATTAATATTTAATTAATTTAATTAATTAATGTTCTAAAATTTCTGGAGTTCCAAAATATCATTTCATCCGACAATAACTGTTTCTGTCAGGGTAGCTCGCGCTCGATTTGTTTATGTTCAACTGAAATATATATTTTTTTATCTTTTTAAAAACGTCTGGAAAAAATATTGAATATATATAAATCATTAATGAGACCAATAATATGTAATTACACAAACTCAGAAAGGAAATAGAAATAATACAGATGAAATTGCAGAAAAATTAAGACGAACTCATTGACAGACAAATATATATAACAAATAAATATAAAACACTCCAAATACTAAAGAACACTCAAGCAGTGGACCAAGTTTGGTCAGCTAATTCTAAAAAAACCAATGGGATCTTCGATAAATAAGTTTTAGCAGCAGGGAAAGATAGTAACATGTGAAAATGATGGTTCGTTATTAGATAGACTCAATAAAGAAGTCAATGATAAATTTCCTCATTTAACAAAGAAAACGTCTTGTATCATCGAGATGCTCCACACCTCAAACCGGTAGATTAGATAGAGAATTGTGATTCGAGTTAATTGAACATGCCCTATATTCACCAAAATTAGCTCCATCCGATTCTATCCCGTTTCCAAATTTCAAGAAATTAATCATCGAAGCTGTAAAAGAAGAAGAATTCAAAGGTTTTTATTTTTTTGAAGGAATGAAAGTCCTTGAAAATTGTTAGACCAAATGATTTCCTTGTACTATCTTCATCCTAGATATTCTCAGCTTTCTTTTTTCTACTCAATTCTAACATCCATTTTTTATATATAATATAATAACTTAATTGTTTTTCTAGGTCCGTTTTGTATATCTTTTTTAATTTGAATTCACGAATCTGATATTTTCTTTTTAATAATTTCATTTATTAATATCAACATTTTTTATAGATACTGACTGAACAATTTTACTAGGACTAAGTAGTTAGAAGCTCGAATAACTAAATATTAAAATTGATCCTCTCAGTTCTCATTAAAATTGCCTCTTCCTAGATTAAATAAAAGATGCAATTTAAAATTTGCATTCCTCCCTTTTAATTAAAAGATATAAATGAAGATGAGAGGTTGCACATTGCACGTACAAAGCGTGAACGTGTTCCATTCACGAAACTTACAACTTTCCACAAATCAGACACAATTTTCAGTATTTTCAGTAATTTAATATCTCTGCGGTAAAGTTTTGTGACAAGGAGTCTTACTGCCGGAAGGACAATTTGTCAACTGATAGAAAAATTAATTAAGACATATCTGAAATATCTTGTTTGTTACTTTATTTTAGTTACTTTGTAAAAAATTATATCAAAAAACTTTCTAAATAAAATTAAATGAAACTTTTGAAGTTTCAATTACTCACGAATATTTTTTATTTCCGATTCAAGAAGATGTATACAGTAAGTCCGCAAAGAACACAAAACAGTTTCATTATTAAAAACAAAATCAGGTAGATATTTCTACTTTGCAAAAAGCTCCTCCAAGAAATTACAAAATCAATACTATTGTATTTTAATATGTCTCTCTAATTTAAATATCTGAAAACTATCTATTTTAATGAAAAAAAAAAACCTACGACACTAAAATCAGTCAGAAAACACCTTTGCCACTAGTGAAAAAAATAATTTACCTTCCTTTCAATATTTATTCCCACTGTTTATATATATAAGTACATTTTCGTTCTTGTATACATAAAAAATGTCATGTATGGCTAATATGTTTTAAATGAATATTGACCTACTTTTTATAACGTCCATCATATTTAATTTCTCAATTTTTGCAGCACCCTAGTGACTTTCGTAAACTGCGTCATTCATATATTGGGTAACAAGATTCTTTTAGGAAGAGAGTAATAGTTTTAGGAAGCTAAAGTAATATCAGCCATTTTAAGAATTAGATGCTCTCATTTAATATTTTCGAAATATTTTTTTATCAAACCTATTTCATTTTGGATCATTAATATTTTTCGTCTCTTTAAAAAAGCTAGGAGATTTTTAAACATACATTTTTTTGGATATTTGCTTTACCTTGAAAATTGCCTAATATTTCTACTTCGTGGGTTGTAAAACTGGTGTTAAATATATTGCCACTTTTCGTAGTGGTGATAAGCTAATACAAATTTTTACGTGATTTATCGATTAATAACTATTTTTTTTGCTTTAGTTGCTTCCTCGATATTCCATATCCAAGCATGTTACTTTTACTCGAACATATTTGATTTTATTGACATTTGTACCGAAATAAATCAATATTCTCGAATCCCGGCGGGGCAAGAATTTTTCTGATTTGACTGCAAGTTAAAAATTGATTTCCTAATTTGACTACAATTTAAGAAGTTCTAATCCCCAAAGGTAACTCCCACTCCAACATTCACTGTTGGCTTCCAATTATGTTTGGTCTAAATAATTCCTCTACCGACGTCGCTAACTGAAGTATGACAAAATATTTAAATCACTAAATGTAGTTCTATGTAAAACCTTTCTAACTGGACTAAATTTATTGATTTTCGTTGAGACAAATCAGCCTAACAGACATTTGAAGAAAAATTCCCACCATTTATGTATTTTAAGGATATCTCTAGAAAGTGAAAAGATATCGGCATGAGATTTTTGCTTTTTTATTGATAATTTAATCTACTTTATAGAAACGTAGTAAAAATTATGTGTTTCATTTTATATTTTCAAGAAAAAATTCAATATCTAAAAAGAAGGAACCAAAGCCATCCAGCAATCACGTTACTGGTTAGATTGCTGAGAATTTAGATTTATTTCATACGCAGAGAAAAGCTCATTCTAATAAAACTAACTTAATGAAAATTGGTTATGTAGAATCGTTATAGGCATTTTTTCTTAACAAGGTTCCTACTCTTCCCCACGTCTTACTTTTGTAAAATTTTTCTTTTATAATTTTTGGTATTCAATTACGCCCTCTAGGGGTGGACCTACAATTCTGTAAGTAATTTACAGGTTTTCTTCAAGGTCACTTTTGTTATAATTTGTTTTTTCCCGAATCTCAATCCAGAGATATGGCCGACGGCCGTTCTTGGTTGCCCACCCAGTACGCATTTTTGGAAAAATACAAGGTATTCATGCTTGCGTGTTGACAAATCCTCTCAGCAATGGTATTTTGCCGATTCTGAATGTAGGGAGTACAAGATGACATCATCTTTGATCTTGAACTTAATGTATCGCATAGCAACTCTGTTAGTCTTGAGTAAAGACGATCGGCATTGATCTTTACCGCGACTATCGATGTTGATTATTGATTATGACCGAGGACACCTGCTGGCCTTAAACGGAGGCTAACTGCATTTATTTTGAATAATGGATACAATCGTTGACTCTACCTAATCTTGGAAATATTCAAGGTTTATGAAGGCAATCCTCATTGTGACCTTGAATAGAATCAATACCAATGGGTTCGTGGGATTCACATTCATAATATCTAGACAAAATTAAATTTAAAGAAAAAGAGTAGGTAAGAGGTGGAATTATTGTAAGAGCTAATACGCACAATAGTTTTTCTGTTTAAAGTTAGCAGTGCTAATATAGAAGAGTTGAGTATTAGTTTAGTAAAACATAAAATACATATATAATGGTTTAAACCATATAATGCTACAAAAATTTTTAAACAAATATCTTTGAAATTTGGCAATAAACTATTTACAGCTTCTAAATTACGTAAACTTCCAAAATGGATTTTGTCATAATGTAATTCGATATTTCAAATTTCGTATTTTTTTAAAGAATTATCTCATCAACCAAAGCTATGAATGTTTCAAGAATTTTCTATAGCTATTAACATTTTTACATTATGCAAAATCGCCTTGGTTGACTGTTATAGTCAACAGTAAACATCAACATATACGCAATGAGGATTGTCTGAACTGCCCAATCATCAGTATTGTCAAGGTCTGCTAGCACCAACAGTTATATCTACCATTCAAAGTAAATGCGTGTGGTCTACGTTCAAGATCAGCAGACAGCTTTTTGGTCAAGGTTAATGATCAACATCGATAGTCATCTTCAAAATGAATACAGGTGGTCTTCATTTAAAGTGATCACAGCTACTAGACTATACAGCCTAGTCTTTAATCAAGGTTAAGAGTAATCAGTATATCTTCTACTCCCTGTCATCAAAGACCACTAGTCCCTTCAATTTACATTATGCAGGCATGTAAGAAAATATTGTATTTTCCCGATTCATTAGATAAGTAACTATTATAATAAGAAAAAAAATGGTTTAAATAAAATATAAATGCATAGGACAAAAAAATAAAACCTGTTAATAATTGTATTAAACATTTTCCTAAATAATACTCTAGTTTTCTGTTTACGTAACTTCTGTTAATTAAGTCACTATTTAGTTAACACACTATTATTATCAAATTTATTATTTTCACTACTGAACCTAAATACGCAATAATTTACAACAAAGTTAAACATTTTACCACATATTAAAGTATGTACTGCAATACTGAGAAATTTTTCGTAGATATTATTGTGATATTTAATGTTTTTAATATATTTTTTATATACTTTTCTTACTTATTTTTATTTTAAATTAACAAAATCTAAATCTAATGACAATTTTATTTACTAACTCATTGAAATTAAAAAAAACTCTTGATATCTTTCTTATTTTAACATTTTGCTCCAACTTCTCAGTACTATGTAACTTTGAAGTTTCTTCATAACTCTGCACTCCATTTGTTTAATTTCGTTATTTATAACTTTTTAATTTTCTCGAATTTATTGTTCATTATTTTAAAAATTTTTCTCAGTTCTTCAAAATTCTTTCCCTGCTATTTAGAAATTTTTCTTTATTCTTTCTTCATTTCAACTAAATTCTTTCCCTCTTCTTATCATTTTAAGTACTAATTCTTCCATTCTAATTATCCTTCGTTAGTGGCTGCTTTTTCTTTACTTGAACCTTCCCGTTCCTTTCTTACATCATCAATTCTACCTGAACTTTCTGTAGATTCAATATCGTTTCTTATTTCTTGTTCATCAACTATCGATATTTCTTGCATTTCTTTTGCACCTTTTCTTTTCCGTTTTTTAGAATTCATTCTTGTTTCCATATTCTGGGTTCCCCAAATTTTTTAACTGGTGATTAACTTCTTTGCCCTAATTTGTCAAGCGCCAATTATTGTGATATTTCTTATTTGTTTAATATATTTTCATTTAGTTTAGGTTTCAAAATATTTATTTTTACAAAATTTTATTAAATCTGACCGTTTTTAAAATTTTACCATTGACATCTCCTCAAATTACATTTATCAACGAAAACTTAGCTCATAGTATCACACGACAACTTTCATATTTAAATTTACTTATACAAAAATTTTAAATCAATAGAAACACAAACCCCCTAAAATATATATTTTTTTTATTTTTCCACAAAATTTTGTCAATTTTTTCCTTATTTTAAAAATTTATATATTTTGTTTTTATCAAACACATGTCCATTTTTTTTAAATAATAAAAATTTGTTATGAAAATAAAAGAGTCTGAGGATATGTTTCAAATAATCCAGTATAACTTCTACTGAATTTTAAAATAAACATTTCTTCTTTGGAAATAAAATGATTAGAAAGCGTATTTCCTATAATAGGGAAAACATTTGCCAATTCCGATATCATTTTGAGGAAACGTATCGCAAACATCAAAATCAATTTGTCTGTGAAAACTGCGAACGGGACTTATCTCTATTGGTACAAACCAATATTAATTCGAAGGATATCCGTAAAAATTACATAAAACCAAATTGAAACTTTAAAAATGACGACGGGACTTTTTTAGCGATGAAAGCTGTACGTGCTGTATCAGTTCCCGAATATATTTTTCCTCTTAAGTCCCTGTCGTTCTCGAAATAAATTGAAAGTAAATTGGTGCCATGAGCACGGTTAAATCTGTTGCTATGGATCGTTTTTGTACGGTAGGATTGGGATGTTGGTAATAAATATAGTTAAGCATTTAAATCAATAGCGCTGGAGTTGCTGAGATAAACGGTTTCGCTGATAGTGACATCAAATTCCTGTTGTTCTGCCATTTGTGGATAAGCCGGAATAACACAGGAAATATAATGTTACCTCTAATTCTGATAGTCGAACTTTCGCTTAAAATTCAATCATTTGTTTTGCTGCCATCGACGCCAATTTCATGATAAATTTATTCTGTTTTGATAACTTTAGAAGTGCGTTAACTATAATTTTAATAAATTTGAATATGAGATATACCAGGAAACCCGCTATATCAGTACTGATTAAGGGATTATGTATGTTCCCAATAGAAAATTAATTGATTTAAAGCTCAATAAGCAAAAATATCTTGAATATATTTATCTCCAAGTAAATTATTATTACTTAACAATTTTCATAATTATTAGTTATAGTTTACTCCCATTTTACATAATTTAAACAAAAATTTCAACTTACAATAGTATATTACGTCTTTTGTTTCTACAATGAAACATATTTTCTTTAAGTTGCTAATACTAAAATAGTTATCTGTACTGGTTATATTTACTTTTTGTTAATTCGTAAAATAATTGTACTAAAATGGTCAATTAGCATGTTTTATAGTTCTGTATTTTACCTTAAATTTTTAATTAATTTTAATATGTTTGTATTAGTTTCTCATGAGTTCTCTAATTCATGTTATAATATTAATCAGTTTTCCGCATGTGTTTACTTTGTGATTTAGTCAAATAGTTTGGTATAAGACAATAGTTAATTTTATAAAAACGGTAAGTTTTTTCTTAATTTATTTCCTACTTAACTAATTAACACTGTATTTATAAATCTAAGGTACTATAAACTAAGATATATTACTAAAATAACTCCTATCAACTACAAAAATAAAATTCTATAAAAAATTACTTTTAACATAAAAAATAATATATCTTTATCCACAATAAAATAACCCTTACCTACAAATCTTAAATATAAACAATCTACTTTACACCAAACTATTTGTTGTTTTTAATTACAGAATTTTTTTGTGATTTGAACCTGAGGATGTGGCCCTTTTTGCCACGAAATCGGTAGTTCTCCCTTTTTTTATGAAAAATAATATCTTATTGACTGTGATAATAAAAGACTTATTTCCCCCATTTTCCTTTTGTTAATGTATACTCATGTATGGCAACAAGATAGAAATAATGTTTGCATAATACAATACAATAAAGTTAATGCGACGTGTTTTCAAAAAAAAGTTAGTGTAAAAATTTCTACTCAAAACTTGAATTATAGAATTTTTATAATATAACAAAAATTGTAACATATTTTGCATTAATCCAAAAAAATGTTTGCTTTTCTGAAATACGTTAAATGTATGCAAAACAGAACAGTTTTAATGTAGATAAAATGGTTGACTTATTAAGAGTGGAAAATCGAACATAGAGCATAAACTTTTCGGAACTAATTTCCAACAAATTTATATAATACAAGTATAATTAGTACAGAAAAATTAAGTATTAAAATTAAATTCAGGTTTTTATCAAAGGTTCTTTTTTAACAGCGGTAGGTTTATAAATAGGTCAAGCTTGGGGCGTCATCTCATATCTTTCAACTCTAATAATTTCAACAAATGGTTTATTATATATATAATTTATTTGCTTGGAGAAATGTATACGTCAAAAGTAAATAGCTGTCGATGTTATTTTTTTCAGCTTTTTATCAGATTTTTGAGTTAAGCAAAAAGAAATTCTGTTTGGAGCAACTTTTCATTTTTATTTTTTTTATTTATTCTACTTTGAAGAGTTTTTCATTGTGAACTTTGAAGAAAATATTAAATTTTCAGCACTATATATCATAATGTGACCTTTTGAGTTCAAAACTGTGTCTATCCCTCTTGAATTATCCACTTTAACTACATTTGTAGAGAATACATTCAAAAATTACTATTGCTTTTAACAACCCAGTGATAGAATGAAGTATAATTAATATTGCTTTTGTTGTTAATCCAATGACCCTATCTATGTTCAATAAAGCAATATTATATTTCATACAAATGTGTTTAAAGTTACATAACGCCAATTAGTACTAATCTTAAATTTAGTAGCTGATTAATTTGTATATTATTGTTGTTATCCAAGTTTGGAATTATTTGAAATAATAAAAAAAAGTGAAAGACTTCAAAAAATTAACCAAATCTGTAAGTTATTGATTTAATTACTAAAGTTCATTATTTAATACTAAATGTCTACCCCAGAACAATATTCCCCCCATATAAAGGAAAAAACACCTCCGATCGTTTACCAAAAAATTGCAGAAAAACGTAAACTAAGAAAGAGATGGCAAATAACCAGAATGCCAGGGGACAAAACCAGGCTAAATAAAGCAAACAAAGAGTTAAAAACGTTATTACTTGACATTAAAAATCAATCGGTAAATAAATATCTTAGCGAGTTAACAGCCACAGTAAGTACAGATTACTCTTTATGGAGAGCTACAAAAAAAATCAAAAGGCCTCAACTGCATATTCCACCAATACAAAATCCTCTCAGTGGATGGGCAAGGACTGACACAGACAAATCCACGGTGTTTGCAAACCATCTTATTAACGTTTTCAAACCTCATGAGATAAATCCTCCAGATGAACATTTAGAAAAAATTAACGACCTTATTCAAGCACCTTACCAAATGGATTTTCCACTCAAGACTGTTAAATTCTCTGAAATAAAATTTATAATTAAAAACACTAATCCAAGAAAAAGTCCAGGCTTCGATCTTATAACAGGAAAAATTCTAAAAGAATTAACAGATAAAGCTGTAAAAGCCCTCCAGCAAATAATCAATGCTGCACTAAGAATAAATTACTTCCCACGCCCATGGAAAATTGGTCAAGTTATTATGATTCTAAAGCCTGGTAAAAAAGCTGAAGATGTAAACTCATACAGACCTATTAGTTTGCTGCCAATACTCTCAAAATTATATGAAAAGATCATACTCAAACGATTACTGGAAAAGGTGAACGAAAGAAAACTCATACCTGATCATCAGTTCGGATTCCGAAGTAAGCATGGTACCGTGGAACAAATACACCGTGTATTTAACAAAATAAGCACTGATCTACAAGGTAAAAGATACTGCTGTGCTGCCTTTCTGGACATAAGTAATGCTTTTGATAAAGTGTGGCACAACGCTATACAATATAAAATCAAACTAAATTTACCATATCCTTTCTATGAAATGATCAAATCTTATTTACATCAAAGGTTTTTTCAAGTCAAAATAAACGAATCCTACTCCGAAATACTACCAATATCTGCTGGAGTACCACAGGGTAGCACCCTGGGGCCAACGTTATACCTATTGTTCACTGCTGATCTACCACAAACAAAGACAACTTTAGTAGCAACCTACGCTGATGATACAGCCATCCTAACGTCTCATACTATACCTGAAATCGCTTCAAGAAACCTTCAAATAGCTCTAGACAAAGTACAAAATTGGTTAGAAAAATGGCGCATGAAAGCCAATAGCAGCAAATCTGTTCACGTGACATATACTATGAAACGCGGTAACTGCCCCCCGGTAACTCTAAATGGACAACAACTTCAACATTCCGATCATGCTAAATATTTAGGTATGTATATAGATCGAAGGTTAACCTGGCAAAAGCACATATTCTCCAAAAGGAAACAATTAGGACTAAAACTCAAACAACACTATTGGCTAATTGGAAAGAAATCTCAACTCAGTCTCGAAAACAAATTACTTATATATAAAGTCATCTTCAAACCAATTTGGTCTTATGGTATACAACTCTGGGGCACCGCTAGTAACTCCAATATTGAAATCATTCAGAGGTATCAAAACAAGATGCTACGCATAATAGTGAACGCGCCATGGTACGTAAAAAACAGTGAAATTCATAAAGATCTTAAAGTTCCGCTTGTTAAAGACACCATCAAAAAGTTCTGTGAATCATATAGTGCAAGAGTGTCATCACATCCAAATAAATTAGCAAGAAACCTTATGAATCCATCGCCAGAAGAGATAAGACGACTGAAAAAGTTCAAACCATCCGATCTTCTGACCAGGTTTTAACCCCAGACTGTTAGATCTTTCAAATTGACTTAATAGACAATTTTTGTTGTATTCTTAAGGAGAGTTTTCACAGGAATACTCTCTACAAGTCAGATGGTTGACTTACTTGTGGTAAAATAAGTTAACCTTTAGTCATCAAAAACACTTATTGTCACTTAGACAGATTGTGTGAATAAAGAAACAAAAAAAAAAAAAAATTTAATACTAAATAACTAACTTTAACCATCAGTGAAAAAAATCAAGGCTTCGTTATATGATTTTTTCCAGGTAGATACTAATAATACTGGTCATGGTGCCCATGTATCCTTCTTCTGAGCATTAAGGGACTCTAAAATTGATGGGATTTATTAGTTACGAACGACTTGAATAGAAAGTTCAGAAAAATATTATAAAGTCTATAAATTATGTGATTTGAATTGCTGTAATTTTGTTTTACCACGTCTAATTTCAGGAGTTAATAAAATCTGCAAGAAAAGTTGTACTCCTGAGCAGGCTATATCTAACTGGCGTCCCAATCGCTGTTTTTATTTTTTTCCAACCTCACCAAATCCCGCAGCATTACTAACCCATTCAAACTTAAATCTCATTTTAGTTACGGATGTTTTTTATTTTATATAATATATCATATTTGGCTCATTCTTAAGCTTAGCCCCAGTTTTAACGGCAATTGAAGACTTTTTTTTTTTTTAAAGTAAAAAACTGTTTTTTTTTAATATCTTGAAAGTGACTTGGAAAAAATTACCTCCAAAAACTACTCCTTAATCAGATTAATAACATAAAAAATGTCTAGAATTTGAAAAAAGTGTATATAACAAGTTACCTTTACTTTTAGGTGAACTATAGCCCCCTAGAAGTATTGCTCTACAATTTTGGCCTACCCTGTAAATTGCTGACCGCATATTACTTTGTACGAAATATTCTTGTAAGCGAATGTAATGGCCGAACATTGAAAGAGCAATCAGCGTCCAAAATTGGGATAATTTGTAAAGTAAATGAGATTTATCATACGATCCTGTATCTAATGAGCTAAATTAGTGTTCTACTAGAAAAATGAAGAGTTTGTAATTCTGTTAATAAACCAATAACTTTTGCATGTGAAATAAGGTCAATTATCAGAGACATGAAAAAAACTTGATATCTGAGGAAGAAAATTTGTAATAAGAAAAATATTTGGAAGAATATTTGAATTAACAAAAAGTTGTAAAATCTATAAAAACAACCGAAGTTATCTAAACTGCTCAAATCTCAGAGGATCATGTAGATAAGATATATTTGAATAACAAAAATGTGAATGATGGATGTATTTTAAATAAGTGCAAATAATCATAAAGAGGAGAGAACTAGAAAGGTTTAACTTAACAAAAAGCGGAAGGTTCGAGAAAACACAGACAAATAGTCCACTACAGAAAAAAATAAGTATAGTGCATGTACTCTTTATATATAAATATAATTATAGGCTATAAATCTTCTTGTCATTATTTTGGCAGATTACCGCAATAAAAAGAAATCTATTAATACCAACAAAATTCATGTAGAGCGTACTCGCTGAACTAGCCCATTTACTATATTAATTTTATTTCCTTGATACTTCCTAAGCCCTGTTGTGGACCAATTTCCTCGTTTGTTTACGAAAGCAGCATACCTTTTGTAGATAATTAACAGGGTCATTCTAGGTGAACATTTTGCATTGTATTCATCGATCAAAATTATTAATTTATTTTGCAATGGAGCTAGTAGGTGGATATCCATATTTTCGTGCTTATGGTAACTATTTACTCATGATAATTAATAGGTTTCTTAAAAAGAACAATATAATCTAAACTATCTATGCCACATTCGAATATCACATTCTTTTATTTTAGGTGACCAAATTCAGCTACATTCATTAATATTTTTCTCAATTCTGATCCACGAAAATTGAAACAATAAATAAAATAATATCGGATGTGGTTCAACTCTTAACTGTAAATAAATAATAATGGAGTTAGCGGACTGTATTCAAAAAGGCTTGGACCGTGAAGTATACTCGTATGTACGACCAGGTCGATAGGTATGCTATTTTTAATCGCAATTCTTTCCGAGACTTTGACTTTTCCACTTAAAATCTTGTTCAGGTAGGGATACTGTATTTTAAAAGATTAAAAATAGCGTTATCAAAATTAATTTCTTGAAAACAATATCGACCATGTTATCAAGGCATACCCATCCGTTAAACATGTTACCGGAAATCTACCACAAAAACGAAATAATAGTTGAAATTAACTAATAAATGAAATGAACAAAATATTAAAATAAACTAAAATGTTTTCCAATATATGTAGCTTGTTGATTCTGAAATTAATTGAATTTTTGCATTAATATATATTACACTATATTTTCTATAATCTTATAATTAGATTATTTATAAATTATTTAATTAAAATACGTATGTCATCAAATCACGTACGCTAGTAATATATCAATTATCAAATAGTAATTCGTTTTATTAATTCAAAAATGAAAATCACGTATTTTAAACATGTTGGAACTCATTTCATTATCTGATTAAAACGATTGATAATATACATTTTTATGATATTTTATTTATTATTAATTATTAGTTATAAAATTAGCTACGACTTTAATATGAAACATATTCTTTTGAAATATTATTCGAAACAAAAAATCCACACAACTTTCTTCAATTGTTTGTTCGTAAAATATTTTAAGCCTGTTGATAATTGTCCTGTCATGAATAATTTGTGAACTCTTCATGCATCAGCTCACTACCAAAAAACAAAAAAAGGGGGAATACTAATGAAAATATGACAGAAAAACTTTTTCCCTATTAGAAAACTAGGTAACATTTTCCCCTGAAACTAAATGAAAGAAATTGACTAATAATTTATTATTTAAGATTCTTATACCTTCAATCTAAAAATTATTTATATTTGCTCACAGAATTTTCAAGAGGAAGCACATTATCACCGGAGATCTTTGCTTTGATCCAACACCTCCATTTTGGATATCTAGAGTTAGAGTTTTACAAATTTACCGATATATCACTGATTGAATTAGTACGAATAAGTTCAAACATTTTAATTTAATCAGGTTAATCGGATGACATATTCTATAAGTCTACGAAGTAGCTCTTACTCCAGCAGATATAAGGGCAGTTTACATACATTTGAATGTCTGTATTACCTATCATATTTTAACCTTCTATAAATAAAATAATATAAAAATGTATGTTTATTACTACATGTACCTATATTTTTTATTTAAATAATTTAAATAATCTTTGCCACTTTAATAATTAAAACATATTTTTGTTGAGAAATATATAATTCGTTTCTTCGTTAAAAAATTTATAGTTCATTTCAGTTTTATGTATCCCAACTACTTCCAACATTTATGATTAACGGTTTAATTTCTATATCAGAAAATACAGTTTTCACAATTTTATTAGTGATTTAGTGTGTCTAGTACATATTTAGCTAATGAATAATTTATGACTTTTTATACCTATATCTATCTCTGCCAAATTATTTATTGTAATATGACCAAATTATTGAAATAGCACGGAAATTGCAATATTTTTTATTCGTTTTCTTATACAAGTTCATTTACGACATAAATATCTAACTTTTTATTCATGTTGCCAATTGTAGAAATTCTAGTGGTATTATTTTTTGATTGATGTTTTCTTCCTTACTGATACTTAACTTCTCGTAGGGTGGAATTATATACAGACTTTAGTTATAAACTTAGGGAAATAGGTTAACAATTTATAATGATAAATATTTATTTCAATAGGTACTTACTGTTAAAATAATATTAGTTTCAGAAAATCTGTTTTTGTAATAGCTTGACTTAATACACGTAAACTATAGATAAATTTCATTTTTAAGAAAATTTATCATAAGGGCACGTGTTCCGTATCTTCAGATGTAAATGAGGTATGTCTAAAGTTCTAAAAATCGTTTTTAATATTTGAACTTGTTGGTGTAAATAAATTTTGTTTGCACCTTTACCCTCTTTTGTTTGGCTATTATTCGTATCAAATCAGGGAAAGTATAGAATCAGCTAAATATACATAATTAAAGTTGAAAATAAAATAAAGTTTACCAATAAAATATATTATAAATAGAATTTATTTTTGAAAAACAAATATCGTGTATATGGTAAGGAATAAAATTCTGAATTTTGGTAATGAATAATCAGTATTATTATAAAAAGAGGCTGTATAAGTACATATAAAGTAGGCAATAGCTGATGTGAATAAAAAAGTAACATTCGTTTGTACTATTAAGTACTAGGGCAATTGCTTCTAATCAATGCTTTTAGTTTTAGTAATAGTTATACTCGTAAAGCGAGTGAATAAAATTTTACTTAACCTTCAGGATTCTCGTTGCTTTCATTCTGTTACGTAGCCAAATACCCAGAAATCTAGCCTGACAGTTCTACAGCCCTTGATTTTTGGTACCACTATTTGAGAGCGCTGCTTTCGTACTCACTCGCCTACATTACATAATACTGAATTCAGAAACACAAAAATACTTTCAAAAAATATCTGGGCAATCCTTATTTATATAAAATTAAAAGTACATTTTACAGAATTTTTAAAAATGTGATGAAAAATATATAACATTCTCATGCAAAAAAAAGTAGTATCGGTAACTTTTGCTACAATTTTAACTACACCATTAGTTATAAAAAGCTTATAACATATTTTCCATAAGCCAACCCTTTTCTCAAAAATTGAGGTTAAAAGTTCCAATCAAAATTATATTTGGCAACCCGGCGCTGTGACTGAAACTTTTTACTGAAATCTAGAATACTTATTTAAAAATTATCATTATCATTTAACGTGAGAGTTTTATTACTTTTAAAATATTGGAACAATTTTTGTAACTTAATATTTATTGAACTCTGACAGAATTAGAAAATTATTATTGATATATCTTTTATGACATTAAGACGGGGTATCATTATTCACTGCCTAAGTTACTTAACTGATTGCCACGTTTCATTAAATTATAGGTTGTAGCAGTTTTTTTACTATTGTTTTCATTTATGATTGTTAGTACTTAAGCAATTTTGTAGGCAGGTAAATGCAATTAATGTTTATTATTTTTATTTTATAAATACAATTGCTCTATCATCCTAAGATTAACGCATTTACTTGTAACTTTAGTATTGTGACAAATTCCTATATGAGAAAATAATATAATAACAAATAACCTTCAATTATTTGGACAACCCATTGCATTGGTTGAGGAAATAAATTTCTTGGGGATGATCTTCGACAAAAAATTATCGTGGAAACGGCAGGTACAAAACCTCAAACTAAGATGTCAAAAAGATCTAAATCTAATGAGAACTGTATCATCTAAACGATGGGGGACCGACTGCTCGATGCTAATCAAAATATACAAATGCATAATTAGACCTAAGCTAGACTTCGGGGCTATTGCCTACAACTCTGCAAAAAATTATGTATTAAAGCAATTAGACATAATCCATAATGCTGCTATGAGAATTGCTACTGGAGCGTTCTGCACAACTCCAACTAATAGTATCCACTGCGAGGCCGGAGAACCTAATTTACACTTACGTCGAAATTATTTAACACTAGCTTATGCTGCAGCCACAGCCTCCTATCCCACTAAACCTGTCTATCGAAACATATTTGCAAACCGTTTCAGAAATACCTTTCTCCAACATCCAAGATTAGACCCCCCATTCCACGAACGACTTAATACAATCCTAGAAAATCTTGATATTCCTCTTCCTAAAACTTATAGTGAGTCATGTTTAGAATCTTTCCCCCCCTGGAAGTATACTCCTGTTTATTGTGACACTAGTTTAACAAGGTATGATAAATACAACATAAACCCAGCTAGTATTAGAAAAGCTTTTCAAAATGTACTGAATACATACCGGGGCTACAAACATATCTACACTGATGCTTCTAAAGCACCAAACGGCGTTGGAGCGGCGCTTCTCTTCGAGGATGTTCAGGAATCTTTTCAACTCCCAATGTCAACCTCCGTTTTCTCTGGTGAGTTATACGCAATTTGGAAAGCGTTGGAATATATAAAGGACCATAATATCCATCGGGCATTAGTAATTACAGACTCTTTAAGTTCCATCTCCTCTATACAGCAGTATCAACATTCACACCCACTTATTACTAAGATAAAAAATGAATTGTTCACTGCCTCAAATAACCATCATAGCAACATCAAATTCCTTTGGATACCATCACATATAGGCATCGTGAATAACGAAAAAGTAGACAAACTGGCAAAAGATGCAATATCAACACCAACCACTTTAACTGAGTACAGAACACCTTTATCGGATCTGAAACTTTTTTACAAAAACAGAGTAATATCCCACTGGCAAACCGAATGGAGCACTTCTACCTCATATCTAGCTGAGGTAAAAAAATCGGTCCAACCTTGGAAGTTCAACCCCACAAACCGATATCAACAAGTGATGCTATCTAGATTAAGACTAGGCCATACTTTCATCACACATGGTTACGTAATCTCAAGAACCCCTCAACCAAGATGTGAAATATGTAACATGAGGTTATCGGTTAAACATTTTTTACTCGAGTGTCCAGTACATCAAAACTTGAGAATACTCCATAACATCGGTGGTGATTTGAGCATAGTACTAGGAGACCAGTGCAATATAGACAATTTATGTTCTTACCTTAAAGCTATAAATATGTACCACAAAATTTAATTCAATTCGTATAGTGTTTAAAATGTATTTATCATGTATCAATTATTAATATTATGTAATATTCATGCTACTCGCTAATAACCCTATGGGTTGATGCGACTCAATAAATAAAAAAAAAAAAAAAAAAAAATAATTCCAAATCTTAAATTAAAATATTTTTCGAAACTTCTTAAAATTAAAAAATATATGTTTATTAAGTTTATTAATTAATTTATTTCATAACAATTTTTTACTTCAAACAATAACATTTTTTATTTTATTTTAGATAAACTTAATAATACAATAAGAGGTATCGGCTGATCGGTCAATTTCATGGACTATGCAAGCATCGTAAACCTCAACGAAAGAGGATCACTTTAATGTGTAACTTATTATTTATAAACAAAATTTAAAAATATCCGCCGAAACAAAAAGCCCAAAAAAGTTTCTTTATAAAAAAGAAACGAGGTAGTTGAAGAACTTCTGGGGTCAGAGCAAAGGTAGTCCTCTGCCGAAGCTGTGTCTATTTTTCAGAGTTTTTTTATAATTTCCATACAGAAATAATTATTCCGTAAGAAAAATAAAATTGTAAAACACTGGAATTTGTGATTGTCTACAGAGGCAAATAAATGTGGTAAGGACCGATTGTATTTAATCATTGGTATAATGTTATTTAGTATATAGTTTATTTCACTACTCTAAAAAATCAATTTTTGGGGCACAGTTTCTTGAGCAGAAGTGTTTATACCAAAGCGAGCAGAAGAAAGTGTTTTGAGTAGAACCGAGGTAAAGCAGAAGCAGTTCTTAACTGCATATGCTAGCCTTCGGTTTTAAAGAATATAGATACGGAAATCGGCGTTGTAAAATATTACAAATAAGAAAAGAAACATTAGAGATATTAGAGACAACTTGTAAAGTAAAAAACTTTGAAAAATTGAGACTTAGTAATCTAGAGTCCAATAACAAAAGTACTGAAGTAAGAAGATGTCGATTGATAAAAGAGCAGAATTTAAACAATTAGTTGGAGAAAGCGCTAGACTAATGGAAGGAGTAGAAAACAGCACTCCACGTGTTAGAAGTTTATTCTTGGAACCAGCAAATTTGGAACCTTTAAATAAAAATATAACAGTAAACGAGAAACCCAAAATGAAAAATACAAACAGCCCTATAGACGGGAAATGTTTGAAACCAGGACCCAGGAAGAAAGCGAAGAAACCAAAAAACAGAAGACAATGTTAAACTCGTTAATAAATTTCACATCCTGATAAAGTATGGGAAAGAAGCAGATAAGATTGTTGGTACGGAAGAGACCGAAGTAGCAAAAATTAATGGTGCAGAGGAAGAAAAAAAAACAAAACCACAAATACCACCAGTAGTCGTAAAGGACATGATTGCAAACCACGTCGGATTTATAAATCAGATAAGAAAGACCTTAAATTTTAATCTTTTTTTACCATTCAATTTGATAGGAATAATAGGAAATTTTTAGAAATTCAAAAGACGACTGAAAAATACTAATGTAAAAGATGAAATTGGAGAGTATAAATCACCTTATATACACTCAAAAATTAAACAAAATAAAAAAATAGTGTTAAGGGCTGCACCAGAACTTAACACGGAGGATATCAAGAGGGAACTGGAGGAAAATACCCAAAATAAAATTTATACCATTACGAGCGAAAGGATGTAAAAGTTAAAAGTCACAGTTATTTAGTTATAGCTAAGAAAGAATACAATCTAAAACTCCTTACTAAGATCTCAAGAGTACAAAATTTTTTAAGAATAATGTCCTGTTTACCTTGAATACCTTGATAGGATAGAAGAAGCTAGGGCGAAGAAAAAGGCAAGTTATCAACAAATAACTATAAGACCATATGAAAATAACAGGAATATAACAAGGAATATCGTATAGAGAAGCAATGAGAGGTAAGACAAACTAACATAGTAAACGATAACAATACATTAAAAGAGGTTAGAAACCTGATAGCTGATATTGAAAAAAACGGTTAAATTACTCAAGGAAATGAAGAAGGAATTATTAAGAGCGACAACTTTTATGGAAAAGGCGACAATATTTATGAAATATGAAGAGATATACAACGAACCATAGAAGATAAATTAAATTGAAAATTGTTGTCAACTAAAACCACTCACTTTAGGATAAATATATAACTATCTATTTATAAATTTACTGTTAGATAAAACTAAGAATAATTTGATCAATGGATCAAAAATCTCCATAACAATAAAACCAAGAAAATATATCCGACATATGTCGTAAAAAGATCAGAGGTAGAAAGAAATAATTAAGAAATTATTAAGCCAAATTAATAAGTAAGATTGCCTCGTGCTTGCCGGAACAGACAAAAAACTGAGAAGAAAAAGAGTATATAATCAAGAACATAAATTTAAAAATGGCTAAACTATTATTATTATTAATATTATTATTACTATATTGTATTTCATTCTCAAGTGCAGCGCTGCGGTTAGTATATCCTAATTTAGATTATTTGTTCGATATTCCGATTACTGTCATTACTGACAGTGTAAAATATTACATATAATATTTTAATAATAATATATAAAAATCAATTTTTGTCGTTATATTAAAAGAGATTTTTACTCGCAATAAATGAAAACTCCAATTTAGAAATATTGTTTTTTAGCGTTAATATCATTAAAAATCTTCTAGGTATTTTCTTAGAATTCCGTTGAGAGTAAATATAGACAAATAAAAGATAAAGGTTTTCGAATCGTAATTTTCTTTTAAAAATACATGTTCGCTTTACGTTCACAATCAATTATATGAGAAACTTTGGAAGTTTTAGCAGATTTAGTTTTTGTTTATTTTATTAGTCGAACGAAAAAGAAAGCGAATAAAAGCGATTGCAATGAGTTTGGATTTATTTTGTAAGTCAATTTGGTAACTGCATAAACTTTTATTCATGTTTTATTAATTTTATTGCATAAAGTATTTGATGGTTGAAATACAATTCGAACCCTTAAAAGATAAGCCAATGTCATTCCTAATGATACTAAATAAAATCTCTCTGCAGTTTATTTGAATAATATTCTAGATTTAATTTGATAACTTTTACTTATGACAATCATATTATTACAGTAATCAAATTTTCACTTTAAGTTGATGGAAATACCCTACTAACCCAAAGCAGAAAGTCTAATTCACCTCGCTGATTATGCTAAAACTTTGCTTTTATTTAAATTCTAATTCCATTGGCACAGAAAGTTGGTCGAATGTATGCTTTCAACACGATTTGAGCGGAACATTCTCTGATACTATTTTCTAAATTAAAATAATGGCGAGAACATAATAATCTAGTAATATAGGAAACAGTTCAAAGAAACTTATTTTATTGAAAATATAATAATTTTATTATTGTTGTTAATATTAACTGGAATATTTGTTTGATTTAAAGGTTTATAATTAATAAAGTTATTGGACAATTAGTTACTAATTTAGAGTCAGAAAGCGAATACAGCAGATTTTAAATATAACAAAATTGAAAGAGAACTTTGAGTCAATTCATTTCCAAAATAAATCCTTTTTACGAAAACAACCAAACCGATTCTACCTTAGGATGTCTCTTAATATTACATCCATTCCTTTGAAGATTATAACCTAGGATTTATTTTTAGAATACCTCAGACTGTAATAGTTTTTTACAGCCTGTTTCTTCTTTCATATAAATTTAAAGTCATCCAAAATTACCCTACACAAACTGAAACTTTTTCAAGAGCAAAGCAGTAGAAAATAACAAATATATAAGTGTTTCGTTGTAAACGCCTAATGAAATAGCTGACTTTCAAAATAAGTGACATTTTAGCAATACTGAGTTTGAAATACCGAATAAGAGCGTTTACACTGAAATATGACTTAGGAGACTGAATGAGTCATACGTTTATTCAGATTGTCACTAGAAAACGTTTGTGCAAATACTCTTTCTACAATTTGTCAAAAGAAACAAACGAGTATGTTAGAGTATCCAAATACCTCCTTGTAACTTTAAGGAGGTTGCATCACTAGTCCAAATTAATGACAAATTGAAAAAATGTTTGTTTTTTAGATTAATTTCATTTTTTAAAAATTTTCTTTGGCAAAATCGAGAAGATTAGAAAGTGTCTTGTTGAGAAAATAGAATAGAAAAAGATTACTTGCAGTGTTACGAGAAATTAATTCTCGTTTGAGATGTTTTTATCTTAAAGGCACAAAATATTAATAACAAAAATGAAATGAAGTATTTTCTTATTTAAACTTTGACGATGTTTTCCAATTAAAATAGAAGAGCTTTAGAGAGCTCTTTCTGTATTAAAAAATAATTAAATCTCAATAACAATAACAGTTTTGTCATTAACTGGTTGGTGAAGCGGCAACGCTGAATGTGTCATAAGTGACATTATGTTTTTGAGGTTACCTGAATTATTAGATTTTCGATTTGACCATTTTTTCCTGATTCAAACGTTGATAATATATTTTTCATTAATGTGTTTTCCTGTTCATATCAATATCAATAAAATTGAATACTTATCTTACATGTACATATGTAGGATACTAGATAAGTTTTGGGATAAAATAAGTAGAACCAAATATTTTTTAACGGAAACAGCTTTTTTATTCTCTATAAAGATCAATACACAATACGTTCAAACCAATTTTTGATTGACGCTTTCCACTTCGACTTAGGTAGCTCCAAAATATGCGATTTAAATGCATTAACCGCTTCTTCAGGTGTCTAACAATGTTAACCACGCAATTTATTTTTGATGTGCGGGAATAAAGAGAAGTCATGGGGGCTAAATCAGGGCTACGGCAAATGACCCATCAATTCGATGTTTTTAACGCACAAAAAGAAATTTGTTTGATAGGATTTGCGGGATCTACTTTTTATCTTTTTAAAAAAAAACTAGTTACGTTATCAAAATTTCTTTATTGACATTCAACATAATTGTTATTGTCAAGTGGTTAATGATATTGTAGTAGATGAAATCAAAAACTTTTTGACTCTTTTATCAACATGAAACTTGTTGAAACTGAAAGAATTGAAAATCTAATATTAATTGGTTGTGGAGATAAAACACGCACGCAGAAAGAAATGTGTACGTTATTCAATAACAAATATCCCAACCGAAAACCTATTACACACTCCACAGTAAGCAAAAGTGAGAAAAAATTTAGAGAAACGGGCAAATAGCGTTAGACAATGAGGTTGGCCATAAAATAATTATTAGAAAAAAGGGAGAAGTGACATCCCTATAAAGTAAATTTAGTGCAGGAATTTAAAGAAAAAGATTTTGATAGACGGATGGAAAAAAATAACAGAGACCCGATGTTTTTAAAAAAGTTATTTTTTCTGATGAATCTACATTCTCCTAAACGGTCATGTGAATCGTCAGACTTTCCGGTATTGGGCTACAGAAAATCAATACATGATGCAGGAGTACCGTACTCAATACCTAGAGAATGTGAATGTTATTTACAATTTCTGTAGAACTTCTTGCTCCAAGAATAAAAGGGGTTGTTCCGAAACAGAAATGATTTGTGGCTGCAGCAAGATGGTGCGCCACCGCACTATGTTGTCTTGATGAGAAACGACTTGGACAAATCGGTGGATAGGTCGAAGAGGAGTAGTTGAGTAGCCACAGAGGTCTCCTAATTTAACTCCTCTCGATTTCTTTTTATGGGGATACTTGAAAAGTAAGTGTACATAAATAAACCACAAACTAACATTAATGAACTCAAAGAAAGGATACGCATTGAGATTTCAAAAATAACTCCGGAAGTTATAGCGAAAGTTCGAGAAGAGTTCCCTGCTCTTTTTTCGCATTGTATTTTAGCTGACGGTAAACAATTTGAGCACTTACTTTAAATTTGGTTGTACTTAATTATAATATTTATTGTAACGTTAAAAATTTAATAAATAATATTTTTAACATACAAAAATTAATTACTCCGATATATTAATATTGGTGAATAGATTTTTAAAATATCTTTCAATTGATGTACTGCAAGACTCACTTAGCTATTTAAAAATTTTATTGATGAGGTCGTCTCGATCACAGAGATGATGTTAAAAATAATAAGGTGATCTGACGAAGAGCCCATTTAAATGTAAAAATCGACGGTTTTCAGGATTTTCCTTTAAAGTCGTCGATTTACGAAATAATGAATTTATTCATTTAATTTGGACGATACTGTATATTTCCTATTATCACATTGTTATGAATAAAAATGTTTTTTCGTTCTAGATTCTTCTTTTTAAATCAACATAACACCGTCCTCTATAAATAATTGTGGTATAGTAAAAATAATTATTGAAGAAAATAAAATTAAAAATGTATTTCGCTTTTTCCTTCGATAATGTTCTATTAACTTTACTCAACTGATTATTTCATGATAAAATTCCTTTTTAGTTCTACTTTATTTTCTAAAACTGTTCTGTTCAGCAGGTATAAATTATTTTTCTCTTTTAGAAATTACAAATAAGTTTCAACTATACAAAATATATACCGACAGAAGCACGGTAAGGAGCAAGCAATTGAATTATGTACCAGTATTTCAGAATTGTGTAGCTTAGTTTCCAAGTACTCGTGAAAGTATTTATTAAAGTAATCTTTGGAAATATTTATTGCATTTGATCCAGAATGTGAGGCTATATTTTTCTTTACTTTAGTAATAGATTAATGGGCTATTTATTTCCTCACCTGGATGCCCTCAGATAAATGCATGATGAAAATATAAAAATATTAGGAAACATTTCGATTATATTGCATCATAGTTCTACCAATAATTATGTATAAGAAAATACTGTAATAGTTTTAAGTTAATAAATAGTTTTATTTTAAATTATATAAAAACATAAACATTGTAAAATTACTGTTCTCTCAGTAGTAGATACTGAGTAAGAAAACAAGTCAAATATGGTTGGAACTGAAATAAACAACAATAATTAGGAAGTAAAATTCAAGCTTGATAAAACTTCCAAATTAATATGCTTTGTAACAAAGTTTCGAAATCTGGAAACAAATACAATTTGACCGAGCCAACCACGTCCTTTAACTAAAAATTTCACTTTAGCTTGATTTCAGAACTATTAAACTGAGAGCTCACAGTTCTAGCGTATTCTTGTTGAAATTAATTATTGTGAGTTGTAGGAAAGCAACTTTAATTGAAGTCGAGTATTTACGATAGTATTTTATATTATATTTAACAAGTAAAGAATTTCATTTGCAATTTTATTAAAGTAGTAACCTACTGAGAAATTTCGTTTGTCAGTTGGACATACTATTAGTTTTGCTTTGTATTTTATTTTATGAAGCTACTTGTGTATTACATTATTGTAAGTGAAACAATAGACTTTAAATAATTGTACCTCCCTAAAATTTTGCTCGAGGAAGCACTTCCTCATATCCATTTGGTCTATAAAATATGCAAATGAAACTTTGAATTAAAATTTATTTTGCTCTATATATTTTCCATTATATTTTATGCTGGAAATAACATGATTAAGGTAGTATGTGATGCGGAAGAGAAGGAGTCGTGTGTAATTTTGTGGGACCGTGATATTCGTTAGCAGAACAATTTATGTCCCAAATGTAATTAGTAGTTTAAATATACCTTCGTGGATGTTTGGAGAGACAACCCAAATTAGTTGTTTTGTGTAAAGAAATTTAAGAAATATATCCTTCTGGATGTTTAGACTGCTACTTACTTTATTTTTTAGATTCAATCAGAGCAAGATATTTCAGGAAACAACTGAATTCTAGATAACGATTATTAAAATGTATTTAAACAAAGAGATAGAATAAATAAAAATTTATCGAAATTTGGAGACCACATCACCCCTCATTCTAAACAAATATGGTGTGCAAGCCCTTTATAACACGGTATATATATATATATCTGTTATTTGAAAAAAAAATATTATTTTTACATGCAACAAAACAAATTTTTCAAATGAACTTGTATAAGTATTTTGTCATTTGTAAATCTCTTCGCATAAGAACACTTTTTGGGAGACGACTATAAAATTTCATTTTTTTGTGAAGGCGTTTGATACACTACTAAGAGTCATATATACTTATGTTAAAACGTACATTCTAACTAACAATATTTAATAATAACAAAGGACCATTGTTAGCATATTTGCACTCAAAGTATTGTATCAATGAAGTTACAAGTCCTTTACTTTCTATCAATGAAACTACAAATCCTTCACTTATGCTATTCAATTTTTTGGCACATTTCACTACTCACTCAAAAACAAAGGAAACCACTATTACAAAAAAAAATTTAATAACGACAATGCCATACTATCGGTGTTATATGAACATTACTACCAACTGAGTGTCAACATACATTGACGTGAAGGGTCATAGCCACAGTACATTATTATTTCAGATAGGAATATTATCTTATTTAATAGTTGTGCATGGGTAATTAAATTAAATTATATCATTTATTCATTAATATGGCAAAATAATACTGGTCAATTTATTTTTTCATTATATTAAATATACTTTTATCATTAGATTTTCAAAAAAAGATTTGTCTACAATAAGTGGCTTTCATGTTCGTTCGTTAAAATATCAAGGCGAATAATTATTATTGTATTATTTCTCAGGTTGGCATTACTGATTTTTACTTGGTACTTTATGAATAACGTGCATCGGAATTTATTTTATATATTATATATATTTTAGTGAATGCGCATCATTTAGATATCCTTATTTACAATGGCTATTATTAGTTTCCCTCCCTGATAATGCAAAATGCTTAAAGAACGTAGTGGAATATAGAGATTCGGCATGAATATTTGTGGTCATACACGAATCCGTGCGAGTGATAATACGATATGAAAGAGAGAGACGTATTATTAATATCTTGAAGTAGGGGCTATCGAGGTGGGAACATCGTTAATTCAATTGTAACGTAAGGGCATCTCTAGTTAGGTCATCGCTGCTCGTTGCTTAAAATTTCGTAGGTACTTCCTGAACTTGTATACGTCGTTTTCTGTTTTACAGTCACTTTGTTTTTGAGGTTAAATTTACCATCACAGGAGTGCTGAAGCAGTTATTTTCTACTACATTTTAAAGTTCCTTAATTTACAATTATTAATATCGTTAATTTGTCAAGTAATCATTTTGGAAATCACCTTTCAGAATATATCCGATCGACCCCCTTGAAAATGGTTTCTGAAAACAACAGAATTAGAAATAGGTATTAATACCAAAACTACTTGTTTCAAAATAAAGAATATTTATTTTTATTTTATTTTTATTTTTTATGTATCTCACCAATCTTTATATTCTTTTAATGAAAGTAAAATATAATTGTTAAAAAAAGTAATATTTGTTAATGTCAATATTATTTGTGGCTTCTTTATGAGGTCAGATATGCACAGTAACTCAACTACTCAACGTAGCCAGAGGCGAAATTAATCTAAAATCGACGAATTTATCGTCACTGGACTGTGAAAGGGCGGAGTTTGGCTTGAAATTGGAGTGGCCGATGAAATAACCGTTTTCCAAATGGGAGAAATTTAATATCCATCCTCTATGTATATATTATTTGGATGTTTTTGTATTTCTGTTGCTTCTCGAATCCTCGCGTTCCGGTTACGACAACACTTTATAAATTTTTTCCTACTATTTTTCAGACATTTTCCGCCTTTGGGTACCTACAGTAGTTAAGTTACCGTACATATCTACCTTTCTAAAAAACCCGCTTACAACACATGGCTGAACGTTAAGTAATTTATCAAAAGTGAGGCGGAAGCAATAATTAACTCTGGCCTTTGAAGCCTACAATCTTCGCTAATAATGTTTTTTGTAATATTTTTCATTACAAGATTTTTTAATAAAATTTTCTTTAATTTATTTCAATAATTACGTAGATAAAGAACCTAGCAAAGAACTTCCCCCTCACGTACTTAACAAGTGATCAAAATCCGATGTAATACTTTTAAAATTGCAACGAAGAAGTTGCAAGATTGTTTCTTCAAGATACTTTTCTGTACAATTGAATTATATCTTGTCAACTTTTTTTTAGCTTTAGTAATTAGGTATATTATAAAGTGTATATCAAGTTTTTTCGAAACTTTGTATGTAGAGGTTGTGATTAATATAGATATCATGATTAACTTAGTTTTAAATTATTTTTCATTATGGAGTTTATTTGAACTTCATGTCTATTAAAACTTTAGATAACTGTGGATGAATAACTTCCTTTACTCGTCCAGTATGTATAAATATTATAGAATAGTTTTAAATATAGCTCTAGAGTAGAACACACCTATTTTATTAAGAAAACACGTAAGTTTTTATCGAAACGAGGCACGTGAGGCCATTGATCACAAAGTTTTGCTAAAAGTAAGGACGAAGCCAATCCTAAAACGTATAATTCTTTGTTATTTTGGTATTGATATATTTATGGCCCTTTGCGTATTTTAGATTAAAAAAACTGCCCATCGACGGAAAACTTGCAAAAGATATAGTGTTTTGTTTCTGCGGAGAAAAGACTACTAATATTTAACATTCGAAGGTAATTTCTTAAAATAAAAGTTAAAAGACTTAATTGAAACTTAAAACATATATTAAGTATTTTCATTGCAGAAATAATGTACCTAAAACATACTACTAATTTTGTTTTTATTTTTTTATATTAATGACGTAATTACTTCTTTTAGTTTCTATATTTACATTTTTAACATATTGAATAGCACTTTTTACAACGAATAAAGCTAATCCGTGCAAGACACAAAAAATGTTATCTACACAGAATGATTTTTAAATCGAATTAAATTTATTTGATTAAACCAAATAAATTGGATATGTTTAACATATCTTTATGATAGAATCATACATTAAAAGAGAACCCTAAAAACTGGATTAAAAATAATTTGTGACCATAAAGATTGCAAGATGTTGACGACAACTATGATGATGATGTATTTTTAACAAATTAAAAAAATAAATTATATGCCTTGATTTTTTTCGACTGTAAACTGCATATAAATAGGTATATGCATATTTTCTCCATAAGCAAAGAATTTGTCGACCTATTTTTGAGATTAAGAAAGATTAAGCAAATTCTGATTTTTTGCATGTAAACTATAAAAAACGAGATTATCATAAGCTATTCAGTAAAGCGGTATGAACAGTTATATTTTAATTGTGTGTATACTAGCATTCAAATTCTACAACCGTCTGTTTGTAGCACCTGACAAAACATGGAAATTATACCATACCTAATTAGTCCACAGTGTACCAGGAAAACCCAAATATAAATGGGAATCGTCATGTTAATGTCCAATTTGTAGGATGATAACAATATCCCGACTTGAGTTTCGTGCTGGAAGTTGGTATCTCTTAAGCTAGTCATCGCTCAAGGATGACCTCATTTATGACGCATATTAATAAAGCTTATTAATTTTTTTCCCTGCTGATGTTCATTTAGGTCTCATGTAATTAATTTTAATATCCTGAAAATGTTATGCAATGTTCGCTGGGATTCCAGTAAACATTGAAATTTATAATTATGTGTTGGAATAAATGTAGAATTTCATTTAGATGTAACTGTGATATTAAATATATATATATATATTTTATTATATTTAATTTTAATAAAAATTCGTGCTTGTACGTATGTACTACCTTTGAACCCATCTGAGTGGAAAAAATATGGACACTTCGGATGACAACTAGATTTAATTTAATATAATATAATAGTTTGAAGTATAATAACACTGCAATCGATGTTTCTTTAATTTGCCTAAATGGAAAGGTGGATGTAATAAGGAATATACAAATTCGTTCCCGATAAAGAATGGGGCAAAATAGTAGTATTATTGGTTCCCAAGATTTGTATTTTCCGAATTCTGCAAGTAAAAATGAAAATATTTGGGTGATTTTTAGAAAATGAATTGTTGGAATGACTGAAAATATTTTACCGATTTTGAACCCAAAGTAAAACAGGAAATAATGATTCCTCTAATACAAAATTATCTATTAAATAATCCGAATTTTTTTACATTTTGTCTGGTATTATTTAGAATAAATCAAACACAGAACAATCGCTGACTTCAGCAGGATTGAAGAAAGTAATAATAAAAATCACTCTCAACTAACTAGTCGCCTCCAAAGATTCATTTTTATTACTAAAAAGTATTGCTGAGTTTTTTTTATATTAAGACAGTAAGAGGTGCAATCGACATCGGAATATTTTAGCTAGTGGCCAAATTCGTTCAATAGTCTTGTAATTTTTTTTTTAAATCAATAACTGACAAGATTTAAATATATTAATTCTTGCGGATAAAATTTGACTCGACTTGCCAGCCTCGAACTTAGTGGATTCAACCACAATTTAATAACAATTTATAGTGTTTTTAAGTATTAGCAAATACATCAATATGTCCAATTTTTAGGAGTTTTTCTGTTTTTTTTTAATTCAAAATCTATCAGATGCTACCACAATTTTGTAACCATATTAGCAAACAAACTGTGTTTGAATAGAGCCTTATATTTAAAAATTAACCTATATTTTGAGTGTCTGAATTTGAAGCTACTACAAAAACAGAGTTTTTAACCTAATTGTACACTAGAATATTAATTTACAGTAAGTAACTCTTTTATTATGTATTTTTGCATGAAATCGCCATCATGCACCGTTTTCAATAAAAATCGGTTTTAAGAACGTTTTTTACTTACAAAACTTTCGAGAGTTGCATCGCCTGTATGTCACTCCTCTAAAAAGTGCACATAAAATCAGGCGACGTAAGTTTCGACTGCATATTTACAACTTTATATGATCGTGTGTAACGGGTTTCTATTTACTAATAAAGAACGTAGGTCATACATGAATCTATTGCGCGCTCAGCCAGTATCATTCGCTCGCAGACTTATTCTAGAAAAGGATAAAATAAATGTATAAACTTGCTTGATTAAGTACGATTTATTTTAATTCGGAGGCTTATCCATATTCCTTGAAGAATAAGATTTGTTTTTATTTATGTCCTTAGAGTTTATTGCACTATTAATATCCATTTGTAATAGTAAGTCTTTTGTACAAAATTAAAAACTAATATTTAACTATTTATTTAATAAAAATTTCATCGCCTTAATAATCAGAATCCTAGTTTTAATAACAAAGATCTATATTGTGTTGTTTCGGTTTTATGAGTTCTTTAAATGATTAAAATTTTGAATGATCCTAATAGTGTTTTTTACAAAAATGAAAAAAATTAGAAACTCAATTAATCTCACGTGAGGTTCAAAAATTAAATTAAACAAACTAAGTTGGAAATTAAATCAAAATTGGGCGCAACTATTTATAAAAAAAATAATACTAAATAAACTGGTGACAACTATATAAATAAATAAATTAAAAAATATATATTTCCTAGAACAAGACAACTTTTGAACAAACATTCGTAATAAATAGTTCCTATGTTTGACTTTTTTAAATTCAATTTTTCCAAATTTAAATTTTCAAACCTGTTCCTGAATAGATCATATTCAATAATTTTAATATTATTTACTCATAATGATCATTCAAATATTTTTTTTAATTCATCATTTTGGTTATCCGTAGCATACATTTGATATATCTAGATTTAATGGCATTTTTATTAGATTTACAATATATCCAACTAATATTAATTATAATTACTATCATTGAATATTGCACATTAATTTGTTACATCCAATTTGAATGTGTATTCATATTTTATTAATAAGTTTGTTGTGACTATCAGAAAACATAATTATAATGATTTATAAAACTCATTATAATATTTGGGCATATTAAATTTTTGATTTTAGTTTTAGATTGAATGTTACGAAAGTTGTTTAATTATATTTGTATTAAATCTCATTAATATATTTAATATCGTCACAATATGTATTCTCGTTTCAGAACAGCGCTCTTAAATATTTGTGTTTCTAGAATATAATAAACACATTTGCTTATTAAATCAAATTAACAAATTGCCTAAAGAGCTGAGAGTCTCCTTTGTAAGTGGCTAAATTTTTAAATAAGCTTTTTGAGATATTTAAAACAATTTTTGAAGGCTCTCTCTTCAAGTAGAGCCAATTCCTTTAGGAGGTAATTTTACTTAAAAATAAAACCAGTATTTGAGGTCGCTAGGGCAAGAAATATTTTCGATAACCTGTACAATTTAATTCAACTATTAAATTTCAGAGCACTATAAGCTTATTCGATCATAAGTAATTATACAATGCCCTTAGGTATTATATATGTAGATCCGTAATGTTATTTATTGATAACTAATGGACCAGATAATATCCTCGAAGATAATGGACAATACCTCTGTTTAATCGCTTACTGTAGTGTTTAGTATAGATTTATTTATAATTCAACTGGTTTGCAAGTATTATCTTCTATGCTCTGGAACCATCGAAGGGCTTTTTATTTTTAAATTTTTCCTTAAAATCCGAATTGTTACTTGGAATTTAGCAATATTTAGTAATACAATCCGGAACTTAATAATACTATTAATAATATAGTGAGCTGATTTTAATAATTAAATAATTACTAATTACTATTTCTTGAAAAGAAAAATATATACATTTAATACGAGAATAGATTGGATTATTTAAATAAACAAATAACAACGGAGTTAGACAAAGTTCATGGTGAGTCTTTTCCTTTATATACAAGAACTGCAAACTGGTTTTCTGCATTCCCTAGAGGTAAAACAAGCGTAGAGCGTACCATGTTAAGGCAGAACCCAGGCAACTTCCGAAGAAACAATTGATGAATTCCATGAAAACATTATGTAAATTTAAGAGAGTTAGTAAAGGAAGTAGATATTTGATAGGTCATCGTACATTGCATCATATACATATTTGGCCTGAATATTTGAGGTCATACACGAATCCATACGAGTTACAAAGAACGCGTTATGAAAGAGAGAGAACGTAGTACTAATATCTTAAAGTAGGGATATATTAAGGTGGGAACATCGTTCCAGTAACGCATGTTAATAATAAACCAAAAGTGAGTGTACGTTTACCAGCAATCTGTAGGTATGTTCAATGAAAAATATTTTTGCGACATTTTATAACTGTAGATGAAACCTGTAGGCATACGTTACTAGGCTCTAATAACCAAAAAAGTAAAAAAAGTGGACCAAACGTAGTGAACCTTCCAGAGAAGGCCAAGACGAATACGTCTACTGTCAAAGTGATGGCTATCATTTTGTGGAATTAAAAAGGAAAATATTTTATTGATTACTTGTAATACAGAAAGATAGTAACATCTGAATAATTATGCTTTGTTAGACAGATTCAATGAAGAAATCATAGCTAAAGAGCCTCATTTAACAAAGAAAAATGTCTTGTACCACGAAGTTAATGCCCTATTTCTCAAGCCGGCAGTTGCAATGCAGAAACGCAGAATTGCGATTTCAGTTAATTGAACATTGTGCCGAATTCAACAGACTTGGCTCGGTCCGATGTCTTTCTGTTTTCAAATCTCAAGAAATAATATTATTATTAATAATAATAATAATGATTAGTAATGGTAAAAATAGTAATATCTTTATTTGTAATTATCCATAATTTGTAAACCAATAATAATTTACAAAATGACGAAGATTAGTTTAAGCTATTCATACAACAAACTTATTTGCACTATAAATAAAGAAAGTGCGAAAAAATGAACAACTCTTTTAGTTTTCTAGTTCTAGTTTCTAGTTTTCTTTGAAGTAACTTTTGAGGGAAATGTACATAATCTTGTGAGTACTGAATACAGTTTGACACTTTGGTACGAAAAACATTTCTGAAACAGAGATGTATAATATTTTGAAATATGAAGAAGACATCAAGGGCATGCACGTCTGATCTGGCGAGTTTACAAAAAAGACAAACAAACCTGTTTTTGATCTTCAAGATATGACAATAAAAATTAGAAAATTATATGTACCTTCTCTATAACTCTGAAATTATGGTATTTAGGTATAGGGAATATTACAAGAAAAATATTCAGTATTTTTTAAGAAAAAAATATACAGGGTGATTCATTTGAAATAACAAATTATCATTATATTTCCAAATAAAACGGAAGATCTGACAACAATGTGAATACTACCATAAGATCGACCCTATTACAGAACCCACATAAACCAAAATTTATTAAACTCGTGCAAGGCGTTTCCGAGATTATTGAGTCGTTCCATATTTAAAACTCAGTCTGTATATTATTTTTGAACTATTTGTATACGATTCTTAGCGTGGAAGTCTATGAAGCTTCCATAAACCAGGTTGCAATATGAAAAAATAGGTAGTACTAACAATAAAAATAAATAAAGAATAACCAACGCTATAAATACTGTTAGAAATAATTCTGTTGGTGTTAATGATGCAGCATAAAGTACCATATACAACATTAAGAAGACTTGGTCCATCGTCCCTATTAGGCTTTCAGAATGAAAATAAAATAGCCAATCATGTAAAAAAATTTCAAAAATGTGGATTCTGCCCTACTCGAGAAATGGTTCGCTGAATGGCTTATGAACTCGCTAAGCAAATGAACACTAAACATACTTTTAATCGCGATTAACGTCTTGCTGGAGGTGATTGGTTAAGATCCTTTTTATCATGAAACCATGATTTGACAATGAGAAAATCGGAGAGCGTATCTAACCCAAGAAGTGACTATTTTTCACTCCAACGGTCTTTTTGATAAACCTGGAAACATTTTTAATATGGACGAGGCTGGTTGCCAATTAAATAAAAAATCACAGGCGGTGATAGCTCAGAAAGGATCGAAAAATGTGGTCAGTGTTATATATGGAGAAAGAGGAGAAACTATAAGTGCTATTCTCTGTTTCAATCGAGAAGATACGTTTCTTCTCCCAGTGTGCATATTTATGCATGGGCACAACCTGATAACGTTAATAATACATTATCAGGATTTAGAGCATGTAGAATAATTTTTAATCCCGCTATGCAATTCCGAATTATGCCTATCTTACTAAAGTCAACCATGTTGAAAATGATCAAGTATCAGTCTATATTACAGCAGATGTACCGATAAACACTGATAATATAAGACCTATGCTTGAAGTTGAAGATAATGAAATTCTGGACAGTATTAAAAATACTAAAAAATAAAGATTTTGAAATTATCAATATAGTTTCTGAGAATGACTATCACCTGCAAAAAGGTTGGATGAAATTCATCCATTTCCTAGTACTACGTCTAGAAAAGATAAGAAAAATTTTAATTAAAAGAAAAATAAAATCAATACTATGGTCCAAACACAATAAGATTGATGAGGATAACTCTCCACAAAGTGATAAGTATGTACTCAATGAGTGATGAGGATACAGAAAATATTTGTGTTAGTTGTGAGGAAAACACAGCAAGTATAGAAAATTGGATTCGTTGTTTATCCTGTAAAGTATAGGTTGCACATGGTATTTGGATCATTGTATGCGTTGTGGGTGACGAAACAAATAAATAAATTGTTTTCACCTATTTTCTAAATACGCCATCACACCTGAGCAGCTAGGGTGAAATGCCGCATCCAATCTTTTATTTTAATTACTTTTTATTTTTTTTTGTATGTTTATAATAAAGTTTCTCTTGCTTCTTCATATTTTGCTTACATAGGAGATTTATTTGTTACTAAATTAATATTTAAATTGTCTATTAATTCGATTTTATAAGCTTTTTAAAAAAGGTAGAGCCATCTCTACCGACTCTACCCTAAACCGAAAAGTTCACCTTTGTGACACCGGAGTTAACAACAGAGTTTATATCGGTTAGATAAATAGGATCAAGTACAGCCATGCATGTATTGTTGCAGGAATTATTTTAATGAGTTCATTTATTACCTTTCTGTGATCTATATATCATTTCACTAACAATATGTATCCCATTGATTTTAAATTTTACCAATATTTGCTCACAACGTGTTAGAGTCTAAATCAATTAAATATTCAGCAGGTATATGATTCTTTAAATAATAACCCTAATTCTTCTTGTGAACGATCAAAAATAAAAAAATTGTAATCTAGGATAGTAATAATATCTGACTTATTTTATCAGACAGCCAAGTTTCATTAACAGCAGATAACTTATAATCATTAGTTGTTTCTAAAAAATCATTAATATAAGCTGAGGAGAAGATATATTAAAATTAGTTCAAAATTATTAATTATCCGTAATTTGTATTAGATTTTAGACGAATTGTATCTTTTCGATAAATTTGACATACCTACTATATCACTAGCACCGTTATTTATATAATTATTAGATTTATGTTTAAGATTAAATTTAATACTGTTTATGCATTTGCTCTGTTATTATATTATAATCACGGTTAGCTGGAAAGAAATTCTCGTCGAATATTCAAATTATCGAAGTTGTAGATGAATATTTTGAAAGTTTCAAGTTCAGACTTTTTGAAAATTTAAAAACTTGAAAACAATTGGACGAAATATATAAAGCTGAAAGAAACCTATACAGTGTGTCTACTTAAGTTATTTTTGACAATATCGAAAAATGTTACTAAAAAAAGTTGATCAGAATTAAAAATTACGTTTAAATATGCAAGTACATCCATTTAAATTAAAACTTCAGATTATTTTATTTTTTACTAATATTTCTATTTTGAATGAACATTTATCTCTTGTGATTACGAAACACATGATAACCTTTTAGTTTTTCGATGTTTTCTAATAATTTTGCAATTAAAACGCGTAATAAGTGCATATTCATTAATTTTGCAAATAATAAAAAATTGATGTAGGTATATGAAATGAATATAATTTCTCACAAAAAGTTATTTTTTCCCTCTCGTTCTAGCAATTTTCTGATCAATGCTAAACTACTTATATATTCGTTTATTTTCTTTAGGATAAATCTAATCCAGAACACAGCACAATACAAAATAGTTTGGCTTAAGGAACGCGGTGATTTAGGTTTATGACCGTATTTCTCATCAAGTATGCGCCCGGTTGCTGACTATTGTTTCTCATTGTTTTAAAATGTTGCACACTAGGGCACTACACTAATCGTTAAACAGAACAAAGCCTATCGCGAAAATAAACTACTCGCTTAAAGATACTTATTTTAAGGAGTATATTTCAGAACCATTAAGGGAATATTTATGAGGATTTTTTGTAGTACTTGTTTTAAATCTGATATCTTGCAATAATAAAGCACTTCTGGTTTAGACAATATTAAAAAAAGCTAATGTCCTATTCTGTAGAATATATACCAAACTAATAATATGAAGTTCTAGTAAAATAAAACACAAATAAATAAAAAATGGGATAAACTAGACAAAAATAGGTTATAGAAGAACCACGTAAACGTTAATGAATTGAATAGTCATAAACTGTGGTATTTTTTTATTATTTCGTTATAGTTATAGTAAATATTAAGGTTTACAAATTTTGTTTAATTAAACTAAATTTATCAGGGTTTATCCGCTTTTCGAATTCAAATTAATTTGTAAATTCCTGGATACCAATAGTCAAAGTTCATGCAATGTCTTTCGCATATGTAAACACAGTTGTTGTTCGGTTCGTAGGGAATTTGGTAGGTTAGCCATACAAAATAATTACAAATTTGTATCTAGGCATTTTCAAATGAAACTTCTGATTAGATCTCGTAGAGTTTAAATAGTTTGTTTGTGAGTTATGATAGATAGAAACATTTCTAAAATAAACCAGACGAAGATGTTCGCTTGCTGATAATCATTATTTTAAGCGGCATTATTTGTAGACATAGTGTAAAATTTTCAAACATATTATGCAAATACATAGGCCGTTGTTATTGATTTAAGTATAGAATTCCAGAATAGCAGCCAATGAAGAAACAAATAAAAAGTTGATAAAATGTGACGAATGACCAGGAATAAAGATAAGAAACACAGCAAACAAAGTGGCAAATTGGCCTTATAATGACGGCGATGTTGAGTCATGTATCACTAAGCAAAAAAAGTTGTTGCCAGTTGCTTCATTCCTTGATTCATATTTCAGACGGGACAGATCGCTCAGTGTGGCCAGCGAATATCTTCTAGTTAGTGATGTTTCACTAGTTCAGGTTTCCATATTTTTAGTGTTTGCTTCATTTGTGTTAATTTTTAGGTGTAGCAAAATTGCGGAACAAGTTACCATCGTTTAAGAGTAATTCAGGCAATAAGTTGTCGCTATTGAATTTGTAAAGAATTCTCTCTGCTTTCATATATTTTTTGCTTTTTGGAACTGGCGGCTATTGGGAAAAGTATAGTTCGCTAGAGGGTGCTGTCATTGGCCTTCAAGTACGATACTTGTGCTTTTTATAACAAAATAATAAAGGTAAAGTCAATACAAGCAAATTAACACAATGAAAACAAGTCCAGCATGATAGCACAACTATAATTTATTTTACTCTTTTTTCACCAGAAGTCGTAATCGAGTTATACTGCGGCTAATTATAACGAACGTAGCAATATTACTGGCAACATGTACCCCACATACATATCCTTGTATTTAAACAAAGTGTTGGCAACATGTTGAAGTCAAACTTGCGTTGCCATTTTTTTAATATTAAACAAAAATAAAGGTCAATTACATTTTTTAAACAGAAATAATGACTCAAAATATTTTTAGTAAGTCTTCACATAATTCGTGGTTGTTAAATTTTTTTTTACATAAAAAAGCTAATATTATGTTTAATATTTTCCACAAAACATCAAATTCAAAACAATGTAGTAAATGTGTGGCAAAAAATGATCAGAAACATGAAAATTTATGAATGCATAATAAAATGTAAATTCAACATTTAATCCATTTATGCCAAATTTACACCCGATGAACAAGTAAAATGGATATTGCGATTTTTCACGGATGCGATAAATAATATACAACAGAATTAATTTAAATGACTGTAAATAAATGTTGACTGAAAATATCCCCAACACAAAGACAGGTCACAAAAATGTTATTACGCATTTATTAAACAGATTATAATTTTTAAAGAGAGTTTTTGATATATGTATTTTATCCAGATATATTTTAAACTGTTCGACATGAAAAATTTAATGTAATTTACTATGTAATAAGAGTCGAAAATTGATAAATAAATATAGTGGAATTGTTTTCAATAATGTTTGGAAATACAATTAATAATTTTTTTAATTAAGGCTTATAAGATATTTTTATATTACGTTTTATGGCTTTTAATAAACCGGGTACTACTTTTAGTATCAATGGTCAAAATGTTCTATTAAGCGGTTTACTGAATTATTACATTTATACCTTAATTATTATACTGTAAAGTAACAGTTTTTCGTAGCAGAACGTTTGTTTCTTCTGAAGTAGCTAGCCAATATTATAAGAGTTAAATGAATCTTATATTTTTAGTATACAAGGTGTTTGGTAGATGGATGAATAGCTTTAAAAAGAAGCTAGCATAGACCATTTAGAACAATTTTTGCTATTGTTGTCTAAGACGAAGAACTATTTTTTTTTATCTAATTTTTAAGGTGTTTTGTAAAAATCCCAAAATTTTACAGCTACTTGCTGATAAGTAATTTTTGGCTCTGAACCCAGTTATTATTTCAAACATAAAAATTAATTTTTCGAGCAAAAATTTTTTTTAGTCGGCCTAAAAATATACATATTTTTGCTAAATTTGATTGGTAGGTCCTAATTTCAATAGTTTGTAGGATATTCGCGTAAATGATACCTCAACAGAAATAGCAATAACCAAGCATGTTTTCAAAATGGCTTTAACAAAAAGTTCCTTCCATTTGTTTAAAAAAAAACGATTTTCTTATCAAATGACTGTAAAAAGTAAAAAAATGTATGATGAGACATATAATTAAAACATGATTTTTAGATTGCTTATGCATTACTTTAATTAAATGAAATTAAAAAAATCACTTCTCGTTCAAGCTGGCCATTATCAACAATTAACTGTAAAATTTTGGATGTTTTGCCAAACACCATAAACATTTGATAAAAAAAAATAGCCGTCTAAGTCAACTATTGCTAAAATGGTTCTAAATGGTCTACGCTGTTTCACTTTAAAGCTTTGCACCCATCTTCCAAATTTTATCAATTTATTAATATTTAAAAAGGACTCCTTTTATTCAAAAATTTAAAATTTTTATTTTTTTAATGATTTACATAAAATATAATTCAGCATGACTACTCGTTGTTTAGAGGGTACGAGACATTTGTAATTTAGAATTCATTTAATTTACGAAATCAAATAATAAATCATGTATTTCCCCTAACAACGATATCTAAACAAAAACTCATTTTTATTTAGACTAATGCCTAATTTATAGATACATTTAACGAACTGACTGTACATATTTATTCTTGTTGTACATAATAAAAAGCTCTTTTTTAAGACCTTGATTTTCAGAATCATTTCACATATTTAACGAAGCTAAAAAAAGTGTTACATGGTGTAATTGATTTACAGAGGTCTATTTAATACAAAAGAATCCAGTAAAACCCTCATTGTTTGGATACAAATCAAGCCGAAGTTTAATCGAACTTTAAACTCGGTAGTTTGTCAAAAAATAAATGGCGCACCTCACCGTCAAACAACGAATCAATCTTTGATTAATGTTGAGTTAGTTTTCCCTAAACACCCGAAGGCTATTTGGGCTTGGAACCTACAAAGATAAAAGTAATATAGACAGCAGGGATGCCCAATATAGGAGGTGCCAATCACATGGTCAATATATACGAGTACATAGAACGTCTGGCTGCTAAATGTGCAAAACGCGTGTAATTCCAGCTTACATTTTGCCGCTTGCAGATATATCGATTGATACAATAACTCAACGCAAATTTCCTGCAATAATTCAATTTGGTTTTGCTAGTTTTGATTTCAAGCAGGAGGAAGTTTCGTCCATGATTAATTCACCAAAGTAGCGGCTAGTTTTCAAATCCCATGTAATTGGTTATTGGATACGTTAAGTTTTATTTTTATTATTTTTTATTCCTCTCAAATCTACTTTTAATTACATATATTGTGTTATTTTAACACAAACCAGACACAAAATCAAGTTTATTTGTATTTCCCCATTCATAAAAGTAATTAATAGAAATACTTAATTAATTAACGGTAGATAAAATTATTATTTCGATGTTCTACGTTGAGCGGAAAGTAATTTTATTTAATGGTAAAGCGATTGTGTTTTGATTCCATTTAATAATTACATCTTTTCCAATTAATTAAAATAAATTCAAAATAAGAGCAAAAAAAATGTAGCAACATAGAATGAAAAACAATTCTTGCAATGAATGTTATATATTAAGAAAGGATTGTACTGGGTGTCCCAATAAGAATGGCTCTCGGCTATATCATGGAAACCGTGTACAGTAAGCTTGTGGAAAAAAATGTATAACAAAAGTGGCCTTGAGAAAAATCTGGACATTATTTTCAAGTGTACATGTCCACCCCTAAAGGGCGTAGTTCAATACCAAAAATTAAAAAACAAATATTTCACAAATTTTGTCTAATTAAGAGGCATTGAAAATATGATCATCGTATTCTTTTCAAATAAGAGGCGTAGGAGAGTGGGAACCTTATTATGGAAAAACGCCTTTGCAAACTTAGTCTTGTTGAAAACAGCTCTTTTCCACCAATATTTTCCCGAAGCTGTACTATACACGGTTTCCAAGATATAGCCGAGAGCCATTCTTATTGGGACACCCATTACTTAAATGTATATAAAAACATCCTTCGAAATTTAACGAATTTAGAATCTTTGTAAAGAGGCCGAATGTTTCCGAATCAACACTAGGTTATTCGGGTTAAATTTGTTAAATTAAAAGTAATTTCCCTCTAAAATTTATATAATAAGGTCATGTGACATATTAATTTTCGATATCAGAAAGTTAATGAGTATTATTGAACAAGATTTAGTATTCATAGATTGAGCATAGCGACATATGAAATTGTTAAATTTCATGTTGTGTTTTCATTTTGGTGCAAACAATGCCTTGACATTCTGTTTATCACTTAAAAAGGGTAAGTTAATTAATTTTTATCATACTACAGTTCTTCTTTTAAAATTTAAAATTAAATTAGAACAAAAATTGAAGAAGTTTAAATTTAAATTTTAAGTAGGTAATTTGAAGTTATAAAAAAATAGTTAGTGCAGATTAAAGAAGAAAGTCTGAAACGCCATATTATATAACTATTTTATGGGGAAACAAGTTGTGTAATAAGAATACAGGATATTTAAAACTGAACAGTAATAACAAAACATCCTTATTTTATACAAAGTATTCTTTTTCCCTTATCCACATATTATTCTCCTTTTAATTGCAAATATCTAGTACATAGAAGAATACATTATACCCAGACATTTCTCTAGATCTCAACGTTTATATGAAAGATGGAATGTACAGAAAGAAGAATCTTTAGATTAATATATTTAATGAGCTTTTGCCGATAAACCAATTGCATCTATTGATACATTTGAGATCATTAAACCAATAAAATTCGAACAAAAATAAAATGAACTATTTATGAGATTATTTTATACGGACTAATGCTAAGGATGGGTAGGCCACTGAGGTGTTTCTAACCTTCATATGTTGAGTTGGTTTCACACTATGATTTTTGATCACTCTGTATCAAATATTTTTTAATGCCATAGTATAGAACTTGAAAAATTAGAATAGGGACATGTAAGTCGTTTTTATAGATTTTCAATGATTTAGCTGCTACAGATTGAATTAAAAAAAAAATCTGATTATCAGGTGGCTGTAGATCCTTTATTAAATATAATAGATAGATAGATGAAATCAGTTCAGCAAGAGGTTTATAAAAATGTAAAAACATACGGGGTATTCCATTTAAAAAAGCATTACTTTGATTCATATCGGAAATATGAAACACCCTGTATAATTCAAAATAATTTTAAATTGTGTGTCTTAAATCTGTCAATTATTTTCGTTTGCAAAATTTTTGATATCAATACTAACAAGAGACTTATTGGACTTTGTGGAAAGAATGGTACACCCTGTATATAAATACACATATATGCATTATAAACAATAATCTTTTTCTTAACCTTTTTCTAAATATACAAATAGGTCACATTAAGCTCAAAATTTAAATAGTTGTTGTATGTTCAATAAAAAAGTACACATAAATTTCATTATAAATATGGAAAGATAAATAATATTTATCTTGAATTTTCACAACTAATAATTTCATTATCCAGTTTTTAATTTAGTGCGAAATAATACGACTATAATAAAATCATTATGTGTATGGTGGAGAAAAGTTCCTTGAACCACTTCATCAACCCAAAATATTGCACTAGACTCAAATATCGTTAACAAAAATTCAATGAACATTAGTTAATTAGTCTAATGAATATTTTCCTAAAAAATGAATTCAATAAATGTCAGTTAGTCTAATGAAACGGATCATGAAACAATAAGATCGTTTGTATTGTATTTAATAGAATTCCTGCATACATTTCTTCTTCAGTTTGGCAAGCATTAACTCTTACTATATTTATTTTGTACGCCATTTAGTGTATTTTAAATTAAAACCATTCACCTGGATAATATTATTAGCGCATCTCAGGCAACACACTTGTCGTCTGTATTCAGGAGTAATTCCTGCATACACGATTCGTTCATCAATAAGTGAGGATTTGATTAAGTGACCCGTTTCGACGACGTGAGTTTCATAGGTTTAGAGCTAAATTGGTCATTGCAGGATTACTAAAACAAAACGTACCAAAGCTAACTAATATCCTGCTATATAACTGCAAGTACTCGCAGGCATTATGGTAATTATACTTGTATCCATGGAGCTTCATGAGATAATCTGATAGAATTTGAGCGATACCTTTCTATGTAACCACGTATTCACGTCTGCTTTACATATTTTCGTTTGATTTTGATGTAGGAGATGCATTTCGTTAAAATGGTAATTAGTCGAGTTCTCGTGTTGTGAAAAATAAAATTTTACACTCCCTCATTTTATTTTTATATGAGTATTTTAGGTGGTGGCGTTCTTTGTTTTATAGAAAAAATATTTGCGAGCAGATTAACATTTAACGTTCTAAAAGGCATGTTTTTGACTAAGAGTGTAAAAAAAGTTCATTTTATGTAATTGAGTGAAAATTATTAATACTTGTAAACCTAGTTCTTAACTTTTGTTAGTTCTTGAAACACATTTTTCTGCTACTTCGGTTATGGCAAGTTTGTATTTATAGTTATATTTTTTATGGTTTATAAGTTTTTTTATAAGTTTTTTTTAAATAATCCCTGTGTTTAATGGAAGTGATAATACCATATGTAATCCAGGGCTTGATTTTTTTATTTTTATTTTGAGGAGTCTGTTTCGTTTTTTCTGAATTATTGATATAAGTGCGTATTTTATTAATAAAAATGTTATAAGCAGCTTGTGTGTCGTTTGTACTTAGTACATCTGCCCAGTTTTCTTTACTAATCAAATCATTTAATAAATTTAAATTTAGAGCAGTATAACTCTTTTGATCAGTAATAATTGACTTGATTGATTTATTGGATGAGTCTGATATAAAAATAAAAGGACTATAATGATCAGTGATATCTGAGAGAAATACGTTTGATTCAATCTCAATTTTTTTGGTACATTCCATGGTTGATCTTACAAAAATGTGGTCAAGGGTAGTTGAAGTGTTGGCAGTTACTCTTGTAGGCTTATTGATAAAAGATATAAAACCATTTGAGTTTAAGATGTTTAGATAATTAGCAGTATCATTAGAATTGATATCTTTCAAATCGATATTTATGTCACCAGCAGTCACCAGTTATACCTATTTTTTTATTATGTAATATTTTTTTTGAGAAAAACTCTATTCGTAGAAATTTATTTGCATTTATGTTCTTACTTTGCGTATTTGCCGAAATGTCATTTTTTGTGTAAATTATAACTCCATCACACTTATTTGTACAAGACTCGTTATGATGTATTTTATTTCTTTCTGTATCTGCATTTAAATTTCCGGTCTGGAATTTTTATTGTTATTATGTCTTCCTCTGTTTTTTGATCCCATAGGTATCTAATTCTTTTTATCATTTCTATTGATAATCTTCTCATTCTAAACGCAGAGTTATAATATGTTTTACTATATATACTTCATTCAGTTTCTGTTTAATTTCGGTCTTTTTTCACCTGATAGTTTTATTCTTGAATAATGCCTTATATCTGCCATAAGCATTGCTGCTTTTAAGAATTCTTTCTTTTATTCGATCTGTGCCTGTTTCGAATTTATTGTTTTATGTTATTAGCTATTATTAGGTATTTATGCTTTACTTCTCTTTCATTGCTTACAAACATGTATTTCATTTTCTCTTCATTTGTTTCTAAGCTGCAGGTTTTTTCTTCTTTGCCTAATTTTTCTAGTGTTATTATAAGTTTTTCTCTAGTATTTGCTATTATTGTTAGGTTATCTATATAAACAATTACTTGAATTTGGTTTATAGTAATCTTAGTACTGTATCCTTCTAAAGATTCCTAGAACCAAATTAAATAGGATTGGAGAGATTGTGTCCACTTGTTTAACTCTTTTATTTGCTATTTTTAATTTCTTAAACATTTTTGTTCTGTTCACAGTATCAAAAGCATCTCTAAAGTCGGTCAAAATCATATGCAATTCTTTGTCGCATTTTCTGAACGTTTGGTACTTTTGTTTATTTGTTCGACTATATGTTTAGCATTTATTGTTGATCTTTCGAGTTTAAATACATTTGGGTAATCTCGTAGTATCTTTTCGGCGTAATTTTGTAATTGATCGTTAATAAGAATTTCGAATATTTTGCATGTAGCATGTAGAAGCGTTATTTTTTCATTTATTGGTGCTATAATTCCTACATTCAATTCGTCAAGGATTTTGTTTTCAGTCCAAATTTGCTGTATAATTTTATGTAGCATATTTTTTCCATATTTAAAAAGTCCATTCACTGTCTTCACCAGTTGCTTTGCAGTTACCCTTTCTTCTTATTTCTCTTTGTATTTCTTCTAATGTGGAACATCTTCCGGTGTATTTTGCATTATATCATTATCTCAGAATATGTTTTATTGGCTTTCCTTCTCTATAAGTGATTGATTCGTAGTGTTCCAGCCATATTTTTCCAACCTCTGTATGATATTCCAATATATCATTTGTTTTCTATTCCTCTTATGTTATAATGACATTTTGTATTGTCGTAACTTTTTATAAAATTGTCTTAATTTATTAGTATGTCTCTTCTATATCTTCTGACTTTTTATTGATCCAATAATTCTTCTTCCATTTGTATAAAACATGCGCTTGATTTAATGGTACTTATTTTCGTTCAGATTTAAAATTTATCCATCTTATTTTTATTTCCATGTAGTTTTATATTCTTTTAAATGTTACATGTTTTGTGAGAAAACATTTATTGACGTTCTGTTAATAATATAAACGAAGGTGAGAAGGAATGTACGAAATATTCAGTATTCGATGAAACAGAAAAAGTTTAATACTTTTTATTTTAGCTAACAATCAAGCAAAATGTAATGTATACTCATTTGTGTGCGTACATTTGAATATATAAATACTTTAATTAATATAGTAAACATAGCTCTCATGTTTATTTTATGCGAAATTAATTTTTGAGAAAAATAATTCTATAAGTACATAATTTATCAAAACACAGAACTGCATATTGGAAAAATATAAAATATTTTATTATCTTAACACATCTTTGGAATTAATTGTTTCAACCCTTACTTTGTGGAAATTATTCATAATAAATATTGAAAGACAGGAAAATGGTTAAAATAGCGAAACCTAGGTAGATTTGAATATACAGAGTGAACGAAAAGTCTGGAAACGGCCAATTATCTCGTAAATTGCTAGTCCGAATTCTACAAAATTTCCAATAAGCCTATTTTGGGATATGGAGATTCCAGAAGTGACATTTGCAATGTTGCTAGATTTGCCGTTTCTGAGATATTATTAGTCACTTTGGTTTTTTTAAATACATCACCCTGTATATTCAGTCATTATTGTAATATTCTCTTCAATATGAGTTCAACCATATGTAACACATATTATTTTATGTAGTCTTTCTTAAAAATGGTTCATTATAGAAACTTTAGATAAAAGTATATTTTTTTTTTGTAAAAATGTTCAAATCAGTTAATTAGGATGTGTGGAAATTACAAAATTTTAGGAGATAAAAATTTTCGAATAAAAATAGCCAATTCTTCACCCAAATGTGTCGCTTGTGACTAAAAAAAATCGTATTTACGTTATTTGATAGAGCATATCCAAGATATAAATATATTAAATGTTATAAAAGGAAACAATTTGGAAAATAATTAGAGCACCATTTTTAAGACATTTAGCTTCCTTACGAAGCATTTTTCGATGTGACTCATCTAAAGATAAAATACGGTATAGTTTTTTTTCAATGAAGTGACTTTCTGTACACCCTGAGTACACGTTGTCTCTATGTACTGTTTTTTGTTATGAGTAAGCTCAAAAAATGAAAATCCCGCAGATTATTATATTACAATAACAAATAATTTTTCAACCTATTGTTTTATTGTTTTATGAGAGATCAATAACTGGAAAGCATCAAACAATCGCAAACACATTTTTATTTACCTGTATTTGATAAAATATAGTACAGAGAAAATAATATATATTTATGCAATAAAAATAATAATTGTTTATTGTGAGGATATTTCATATAATACATTTTATATAAAATAAAAATATCGATAAATTTACTTCGTATTAAATATTAAATGAATGTTTTCAAGTTTAACACAAAATATGCACGTTGATGCTGATGCTGATTAATAAATAAATGGAAATGCATTGATAATTCATTAGGGGGAATCCTTCTTTATATACTCTAAATAAAAAAAATCATTCAATGTTTTTATTATTACATCTTAAATTTCACAATACTACAATAACAATATGCAGTATGGTGTAAATGAAAGTACCTAGTAATATTTTTTAAACAAAAAATGTTATAAACGTAACCTGAGACACTTATATTTTTAAATTTAATTTGCCATATTTTCCAACAAAAATTGCTTATACATTAACACGGATCTCCCCGTATAATCAATTTTTATTGGAGATTGTGGCAAATTAAATTTAAAAATCGATTTGTTTCAGGTTTTCTTGATAATATTTTTTGTTTAGAAAATATTGAATGTCCTTTTATTTGCATTTGTTATAACAATTTGTCATCCTCAGTGATTACGAATGGATCTAGATCTATTTATTCTTCACCATAATCTATTAACAAAATCTTTTTAGTTGGTTGATGAGATTATCCATTTTCTCAAATGTGGTATTAGGGATTAGAACGAATCAAAATATTTTTAACAAACAATTCTTTATTTGAAGAAAATTATCAACTTTATTCCTGGCACCGATGGCCTCGTATAATCTCAAACAATGTGGCAAATGGATAACTAAATATAATCATAAAATTCTCTTAATTAGTAATTGAAATAGTAGGATGCTGAAGATACAAATGATGGGATATAACCAACCATTTCCAACCATTTAAAATGATGGTACTGCGCGGTGAATGCTGGGAGTCGAACCAAAGACCCTTGTCTTTAATACATTCGTTTGGTTTACTGATGGGTCCAAAGAGGAGTTTTGATTGGTGATGGTACACCAACCTTCCAAACAAACCCTTCGGTTTACAGATGTGTTTAGGAAAATCTTAGAGACCAATCAGCAAATCTGTGTACAATACATATTACGTATGGTTGAAAATAAAGAGACCGATACATTTGAGACAAAAAACTTAGACCTTAGCTATCACGTGTATTACTTTAGAAGTAGATAAGAAGAGAGGAGCGGGTTTATATCCTCCTGGAGTGGTTCCACGACGGTTGAAGTAGGTTATGCTTCTTATAAAGGGACATCTAAAAAAACTAATGGGTTAGTACTAACGTTGGGCCAAAAAAAAGTATTAGGACGGTTAGAGATTTATTCGAGGACTTGACGGGTACTGCGTTAGCAGTTATTTTTCGTTTTATGGTAATGCAGTATTCAGATTTCAAACCCAATGCATCGATGACGGTAGCTGGAGTTTACCGGATTTTTTTTCACCTCCTGAGATATTAATTATCTGTAAGTCACCTCTATGGCCAATGACATTAATAGCCAATCATTTCCGCGCAAGTTTTGATTTCTGGTTTTCATCGGTAGGGTTTGGTTTTTGTTCGTTATAATTTTCACTTATGTTTACATTATCATAACTTTTGTATTTTGTTAGGTGTTTGATGCTATTGAGAAAATTTTTATGTTTTGAATAATTACAGTAGTATTATATTTAAGATTTTAGCATTTTAAGAAATATTATTAGTAGTTTTTTAACTCTTTTAGCTCTAAATTATAATTATCACTAGCAAAAATAATTAACAACATGTTATGAAAAATAAATGATAATTGTTACTTTAATTTAATATTTGGTCTTAAGCTTATTAGTCTCACAATAAACATTATTTAGTTTTCGATTGAGTGGACGAGCAAACTAAATCTACCAAAAAGTAATATCTTGAACTCTGCCTTTTGGTAACCGCATTTTTCATGGGTAACAATATAATTTTGTAATAATTTGTAATGTTGATTACCGATAAAATCGATTATTATTATTATTATTATTATTTGTCAAAGTACAACCATTGATTAAAATCAGGTACTATTCGAAAAATTTTATTTTTTATTCAATTTAATAGTCGTTTTAATATATTGTAAAAATAATTATTAAAATTAAAGAATATATAAACTCATTTGTAATTTCCTCTTTTTATTTTAGAAACCTGTAATGTAGTATGGTCGAAATAAGTAATTTTTAAAGTTTGCCAATCCTGATTTAGAATTAAAATGGCAATTAAATGTTTGAACGATCTGTGGTGTTATTAAGCATTCCACAAAGATAATTGACGAGCTAAGCTATCATTTTCAGTAAGATCAGGTTTGGCTTTTGCTAGTGGTATTAGTTTGCTCTCAGGAGTTCCAATCAGCACAAACACAATGATTAGGTGCTGCGAGAATTCGCATTTATATCTAGATTATGAGTAATGAATGCTTCACTGGTTGTGTTAAATTGGATATATTTATCTGTCTTTCTTAGCTTAATATAAACGGTTTTTTCATATATATATTTAAGTAGGAGCAAAGAAACGGAAAACGTTGCCGAATCATGCTTAGTTCCTGAATCCTGAATAAAAATAGATAATAGTTTATATTAACGAAAAAAAATGACTAAATAATTTCTATTACTAAGAAAAACTACTCTTCTTTGGATAAAAATCGTCGGATTGCACAGGTGCTGGTTAGACAGCATACGATGAATATAATTAGATTTGAATACATAGTTAAAGTGTGATAAACAGGATTAAAACGCAATACGGTCTGATTATTCCAATTTCCACTCGATAAACTGTGGTAGTTCATGATGAATAGATAAAATAGTTTATTCTCCTATACAATGTTTGATGTTATTGCTATTTCACGGGAAGGATATCACGATCTCGTTCATATATTATTGAATTGTGTTCTACTGCAGATACTGATTAATGTAATATAATTTAAGTGCTAACCACACAGTTGTTTGTCAAAAGTTTCTTTACAAGTAAATTATTTTTTAGTACCTATTAAAAACTCGAAGTAAGTAGGAATGTATTTATAATTCAGTAGTTTTTTTATAAGTGATAAAGTTTTTGATAAGTAGAATATGACAAAGGCACAAATAACATTTTCTAAAAAAAATAATTAAGCAGAGAGGTAGTTTCACTATCAAGAATGGAGGAAGATTTAGCTGTTAAGAGTTTATTTATATTTTTGTCTCACTAGGCATGACTCACATTTGTTAACTTCATGTAAGACAAATATAAAATATAAACCAGGGTCAACAATTGCAAAAAGATAATAATTAATTGCAAAAATGAGTCACTACCTGGAAAACATGACATCCGAAATTACGTATATTACATAAAAAATAGAGTTAGAAAAAATAGTAAACCGTTTGTGTTTTAACAGTAAAGTAAAAAGACACGAAAATAACTAATGACTAGAGGAACGCAAGAAGACTAACGGGAAAAACCAGGTGGGTCAGATTAAAATATAGAACGTATTTAAGAATTTTTTGGTTACGTTTTTACATTTTATTCCGATTATCAGACAAAAATTTTCAAACCCTACAACTCCAATTCCACACAAAGTAAGTAAATAATCCCTGTAGAAATCTACCTCGAGTATCCATTTTAGTAAATTCCACATTATATGAATATTATCTCGTGACAAAGAAAATAAGAAGATATTTCTATATGTCTATAAAAAAGATTTAATATTAAATCTTTAAGCCAAACTAGTGGAAATAAACTATATTTCAAAAACCTTGTCCTTAGTTATTGAAAATATTTTTTAAACTTATTTGTTCTGCTACTACCACACGCTCCTTTAAGCATATTTTTAATGATATGATTTTCTGGCAATGCTTTATTGACTACAGCGTTATAACAAATATAAAGTTAACTATGTAAATGACAAGGTGAAGAAATGGTTACCATACACTGGGTCAAACTTTATTATTGTGGAATTAATGATGCTCGGATATTATAAGAGATAAATAGAAAGAGGCAGAGAACAGTTCTGAAAAGTAAAAATATATTTTTGCCGATATTAGGAAAAGCCGATATAGAAGAAAAAATATCCAAATTCAAAACAAAATATTCTTAGAGCTAAAGAAATCGGTGAAACACACCGAAGAACGACAAATATCATACCATAAAACCATAAATTTTAAGAAATGTAATAAGAAATCAAACAGAAAAAATAATGTGTCATCTGTCTAGGTTAAGAGGTTTACTCCTAAAAGATCACAAAAGTAATAAAAAGTGTTCAGAATAAAGAAGACAGAGGATACAAGATATCTTTTTTTCAAAATTTCATCAGTATCAAAATTAAAAGCACAGTGAAAATAAAACATTCTATTTACAACTTTTATGGAATTTGAAAAAGGAAAAATTGCCAAGTAAAGAAAATACATATTTTTACAAATCAGGATATTTCAATATTTTTAACGAAAACACTTTATGACGAATTGTTGTCATAATTACGTTCATTGTTATGCTTGCTCCTTACAGTCTTACTACTTAAAATATAACTTATGAAAGTAACCGGTTTTTGCTTTATATCAGAGCGACAAAAACGAAAATTACTTACAGTTTTTTGTTAGTACTGGAAACATTTACGAAATAAATATGGTAGAGACCATAAAGAAATGTATTAATCTAAATCCAAAAAATATTAACCATACAAGATTTCTTCTTGGCTTCAAAAAACTAAAAGGTACTGTGCAACGAGTAGGAATAAATATCTTTCAAAATATTTTAAAAAACAATGTAACTTTTTTTAAAACCATGAATTGTTGTTGGCTATTGTTTCAAGCAACCACTGGGTGCTATTTTAGGAGATAACTTCGCGGATTTCCTAACCATAAAGAGACGTGGTAATTAGAGATCTATTAGGTACTATAGCAGAAGAACATGTAAAGCAATCCTATGTATAAAAAAATTTAGGGAAAATATTCATAGAAATATGCAACAACTATTAACATTTAGCAACATATTAAAATCGAAAATGTTAACATCAGGGGTTAATTATAAAATATTCTTACGATTTATTATTAAATGATTTAATTACTATAATAAAGTTTCCTAACATTAAAAATGTATTCTAGATTACTTTCAATTACTAGCTTGAGCCCTCATTGTAGCTTCTTCTCTCTAAAATAAATAAAGAATTGAAATACCTCTAGTATGAAAGTTATTTTCACATTCGCCTAGTGCACATTCCAATTCGTCTGTAAAATATTGCTTTCTTTAGTAGTATGGTGAAGTTTCAACACTGAATAAGGAAAATATAGGTTTTTAATTCTATAAAAATTAAAAATAATATATTTCTCAACTCTCTTAATTTATTTATTAATTTTATCAGTAAATGATAAATTATAAATTTTATAGAACTAATGGAGTTAACTATACTCTTCCAGTGAAATTACGTAATGAAAGTACATGAAATTGTAAATTGGCATTTTTCTTTCGCAGACCCTACGCGATCAATAATATTGACAATATTACATCAATATCTAAATATTGACAAAAATATTGACCGTGTACCATCTGCATTGATGTATTGATGAAAATATTGAGGCGAATCCGGATTTTCTTATTTTCGGACATCAATACCGGCGAAACTGGGGATATTGACAATAAGTTGATCAATATTTTCTTTAATTATCACTTGAAATTTTTAACGATATGGAAGGTAACGTAGAAAATAGACGTATACTGATGTAAAATATTGGCAATATTATTAATCGTGCAGGGTTTGGGTTTACGTGAGAATTTCTCGGAGACTTTCTAATTTCAATTAAGGAATAATCTCACCTCTACCTTCCTTTATTTATTGAATATTAGACTAGCTATGATTACCGCACAAAGTTACATATTGAGTTACGAGTAATTACTTTAATGCATTAATACCTCAAAGTGTGACATTACCAAACAACACCTTTCAACATAATCCGAAAAGTTTTCTAAGACCATCAAACGAACACCCAATAATATTTTAATAAGTAATTTCATAGATTTCATAAATATAAAGAAACATGGCCATTGGAGAAGATTTAATATTGAAGCGGAAGGATATATATCTTACAAAAAGAAAAAAAAGGCAGAAAGGATATTAGGTGGAATTATTCATATGAATAAGAATCTGACATTAACTGTCACTGCATTAAAAGCAATTAATATTGTGGAATAATTAATAAATTGTAGTATTGTGAGTTCATTATTAATAAATGGATTAATTAATATAGTAGAAATTCTAAATAATAAGAAGTCATTACAATGGGAAAAGTAGCTTTTTCTCACTAAAATAAACCAAACAGTATTATGTTCCTAGTGTAAAAATAATTTTCACACTTGCCTCGCAAATATTCCAATTCGTCTGAAAAACATTTTCTTCACTAGTAGATGAAGTTTCAATGCAATTATAAATCTATTTAATTGACGTTTTTGATAACAAATTTTATATTCAAAGTGAAGGATTACCATTCGGGAGCCCAATATCACCAATTTTGGCAAATATTTTTATGTAAATTTGACAGAAATAAAATGTTTCACTCAAATATTTCCAAGAATGTATTGTTTTGGTATAGATATGTTGATCGGCTAGTTTTACAAATAGTGATAGACAATTGCATCTTTTCTTTAATTTTATTGACAATTTATATCCAAAAATAAAATGTATAGTTGAAATTGGGAATTCCGTAAATTTCTTAGATATATCTATCAAAAGAATAAACTATAGTTTTCAATATTCAATTTATCGTAAACTGCCTCATACAAATATGACTATCCCTTACAATTTAAATCACCCCACGTAACATAAATGAGCAACTTCTAATTCATTGATATTTTGGACATATTTCAAATAAAATCTCAAAAATTATATCTCGTACTACATCTTTTGTAGTATCTTTTAAAGTAAAAAAAATCTGGATTCATTTTTATTAAATGTAAAACCTGCAATTAATAAATTTAAAAATCAGGTATCTACAAGTTAAATTGCCCGGATTGTATCTATCCACCTTTGATCAAAAATCGACGGGTCTCTGTGTTTTTCTAAAATGTTGACGCAGTTCCTGATAATGGCTATTTTTCGTTTTCGTTTAGCCACCCTGTATAGTTCTGAATGAACAATTAAATCTGAGAAGGTTAATTATTTTAGATTAACTTTAAACTAAATGTATAATATTTTTTATAAAAAGAAGAATATTATTACTCAAAAATTCTATAACAAGAATTCGAACTCTTTATACATAAATGCTTGATAATGATTGGTTTAAATGTGTATGATGGGAAGTCAAGTATGCATATAAGAAATCTGTCACTATTTGACAATGCAATTAGAAAAACTTAAGTCAAAGTAAAATTATTAAAAAACTTTGGAATACTGTGGAAATAGTATAATTTTTCTTAAATATAAAAGACAAATTATATTTATCTTTTATTTCCACAGTATTCCAAAGCTTTTTTTATTAAATTTATTCTGTGACTCGAGTTTCGTTAATTGCATTGTCAAATAGTGACAGAAGACTGGCAGATTTCTTATATGCATACTTGACTTATCCTTAATTAATGTTTTCAATAACTGATAGTTTATTTATAGAACTAAGGGAGTTAAGTATACTATTACAGTAAAATTACGTAATGAAAGTACAAAAAATTGTATATTAGATTTTCCGTTTGTAGGAGATTAACTGACAGCTTCTAATTCCAATTAAGGAATAATCTCATCTCCAACTTAATTTGTAGAATATTAGCCTAGTTGTGATTATCACGCAAAGTTACATATTAAATTATTTAATTTAATGCACTAGTCCACAAAATGTCACATTACCGTACTGATGCGGCATATTGCTTTATTAATATGAGCTTAAAGTTAAAGTAAATATCAGAATAATTAATATTAATAAATAATACATTTAAAAACGGTTCCGAGATCTTTATAGTTCAATTAAAAATTATAATAGCTCAAACATTATTTGATCATTAATTAGTTCACTTAAGTTTTGGACTGATCCTTCATTTCACTTGGTTTAAATATCATGGTAAATTTCAAATAGATAACGTATACCACTGCGATTAAGCTATCGCTGCACCTGCAGCAATGTTGTTTTTGTTATTGTTATCCTTAGTTCAGTTTTATCCTCTTGAGGTTCCCAAGAGATGCACACATGCCATGTTATTCAATATAGTGAGTTTAATTATAGTATGTTTCATTAATCAGTGTATATGTAATGCAATTTCATAATAATAACTTTATTACGTATATTATCGTGGAGGTATATAAAATTAAATTTCGATGATCAAATAAAATAAGTAAATATGATAGTAAGGTTATTGGGAAATATATTTTATAATGAAAGTAGATCGTTTTATTCTTAATCTCTATTTTTCTACGGTATACAATGGCTTAGAACAATGTAATTATTTGTGAAAAGAAAATTCTTTAAACATCCAAAGCATTACAATTTTTTTTAGACCATGTTCATTTTACGCCGTCTAATTATAATACGAATGGAAGGATAACAAAAAATAATTAGAGAGTGGTGAACTAAATTAAAAATATGCATATATTCTTCTTTTACAACATTTATCCTCATACTCTTCTGAATTCATTTTTCCTAATTATATATATATGATGTTTTTCATTTGGATCGGTTCGGATTTTCAACTCTTCTAGGCTTTAATAGTTTGGTGATTTGCAAAGTAGAAGAACCTCCCAACAACAGGACCTCTCGACAGTAGAAAACCGAAAGACCATCGCATGTACAAGAAGCAATCAAAATAAATTTTATTTACAAAAAAAGGGTTTTACATTATGTAGAGGGTGTCATTAAAATAGTGTAAAAAAATTCAGGGGGTGATAGTACTGCTAAAACTGGTAAAAAATTTCGTATAAGTATCGATCGTTAAATGCATATTAAGGAAGTTAGGGGCGTTAAAAGTGTAAATTTAGAAAATATTTTTTTGAATTGTTAGTTAGATAAAACCAAAAATCAAGATTGGCAAAAAATGTATCCCCAAAATCAAGTAGTGATATCGAAAAATTATTTTTTTAATCGGAAAATTTAGTTCTTGTAAGACTAGAGAATTTTTTGTGAATAACTTCTTTGGGGTTATTTCTTTTACAATATAGGTTCATTTTTTTAAAAACCATGCACATTTCGCATAACAAAGGTACTCTTGTTGCAAGTCACTTAGAGCAAAGGTTTTCGCGAAAAAAACAGTTTGCCCGTAATTGAAAAACAAGTTAAATTATTTTTTGATGTATTGCTCACAGTATAATGAGCATACATTTATGAAAATTGTTTTTGTTTTTAACCAGAAAGTGAGAGAGAAAATGGTATACTTATTAATTTTTGTGAGAGTTAAGAATAAAAAGAACCAAAAACAGGGTGTTTTTGGTACTTCGCGGCCAAAGGGAAAATTACTGAGAAATGGATGTAGTCATAAGCAGCCAAAATACAGCATTCTATGACAAATGAAGCCGGCAATCGTCTGAAGGAATAGTAATATCTGTTTTAAAACCATCGAGTAGGTAGATAAGTTCCTTCATTCCTGTGATTATGAACTACGCTATGGGTAGCATGTTTTACAATTTAAACGATAATGTGCAACAGTTGCATTATTAACAACGCCCCTATCACAACCTTACAACAGTAAATTATTCTAAAAACTACTACTAAATAGAAGAAACAATTACAACACTAATTAAGCACGTTAAGAAATAAATTCTCAAACAGATCCGCTCGACGTGGTAGACACAATTCAAATGGCAATGTTGTTGAATTCAGTAGTACACCGTACGTGTACGTATTTTTGTTATTAGCGCATCCCTGACGTGAGGCTCATGTGAGAATCTATTTAATCTAGCAAAAATGGGATAAAATGAATATTTGAGGATTTTCCAAATTTTGGAATATTCCAATATTATTAATTATTTCTTTTTCATCAGTTAATCTATTTTAAACTTTTTTTAAACGTACCAATTTGTTTTTCTTTTCTATCTTTATTTTTCTCTACTATTCTTACTTCTTATGTTATATATATAAAATGAAAAAAATAATTAATTGTATGTATAAAAAAAATACATAAAAATAGTTAAATTGGAAAAAAAATTAAAATAACCTTTTAATGTAACTTTGAAGTTGGTGAATTTAATTTATTATAAAATGGAATGAATCAACCTTAGTAAAAAGCTTCGGAACTTCTCAATTCCGAGGAAAGTTCAAAGAAAAAAAAATATATTTATGTTCGTCTACTACGTGCCAAGACAGACCTTTTGACGTAATTTAGAAATAGGACAGGAAAGAAAAAGGTCATTTACATGGACGACTGGCTAGTGCAATATATCTCTGTCAAACGATATTGGTGGAACAAGATTACCTTATGGGAAAATAAACCGGTCGTTCGGACTCCCAGAGACTTTATTTTTGACCGAGTCGTATTCGAGACCATTACAGAAACACGATTTTATGTTATCGGCTCTTGCTTTTTGTATAAAATGACTTTTATATCAGAGCTGAGTAAGTATTTTGAAAGCTATGATGACAGAGTACCGGCCATTGACTAATACGCCCTAAAAAGAACAAAAAAGTAACTATAAGGTTGAAAAATCCTTTGAGAATTTTAAAATACATTCTATCCGATTACGTAATAAACTGTACAGAATAGAAAATTATTTAGAAAATACTGAATAAAAAAACTTATTTTTGTATCCCAGAAGACAAATTGAAGGTTGTTGATTTAACTGCATATAAATTTCTTTCATTAATTCTAACTTATTTAGGTGATGTATTTTGTAAGCATTTGTATACTTGGTGATATACAAGGATTGTGTAATTTAAAACTTCAACTAACTTAAGTATTTCTTCTACACTTGTGAAATTCAGTTACCAATAAACTTCTTGCAATCATGTACAAATATTATGGTTGCTCTTAAAACAATAATTTTTAGTAGGTTCAACTCTACACATTTGAAACCTTATTTGAGCCTTAGATTTAGCATCTAAAAATAGACCGATAGAAAACCCTCATCCAAAGAGAGAACTTCTCGATTTGGTCCATAAAAAAATATTTCTAGACCTAAAAGTAAAATGCTGTCTATTCTTCTGAAGCATTCTACTAGAAAGGCACAGTCAGACTACAAAAAGACCATGGACTTAAGTAGGATTACTGGATTACACATAGACCACCATAGACTCCGAAGAGAAGAAACAACAACTAGCTTCTGCTTATTGATACCAGTTCTGTCTTGGTCTTGTTCTGCTATTTTATCTCAGTGTAGTTAGTACTGTTTCTTGACACTATTATATTATAGGCCAATTAGTGAACCTAACGATCTATTTTTAGTTTATCAGTTTTTCATTGTCAGTGATATCTTCCTGTTCTGGTACTCCTAATTGATTGAATTAGAAATTAATATCTCCGAATTTTCCTTTAGATTTCACTTAATATATTCGCATACTGAATATATTTTTATCTTATTTTATTTACTGTATATATTATGAATTGCTGATTATTTTTAGAATTTTCATCTAGGACTAATAAATTTGTTTAGTTTAAAGCCTTCCGGCATCACCCATCATTTTAATTAATTTAGAGCTAAGTAAAACCAGGCGCTTGGGCGAATTTTTATTGGCGCGGCGTCGTTTTTATGAAAAATGGAAGCTCCAAAGCGACTTTTCATTTTATGAATAATTTCATGAACCACAGAACATGAGACAGAATGACGGTAAAAACGAAAAATTAAACTCAAAGTGTCTATACATCATTTTCTTACTTTTAAGGAGTTTCAAAGGCTAAGACTGTTCGGCTACTGAAAAATGAACCGTGGTAAATAAAATATCAGCTTTGGCCTGATAGAAAGAATTTATTACTTCAAAGTTTTTAAGACTGTTTTTTTTGGGTAAGTAAGATTGTAAAATGAATGTTATACTTTACCTGCAGTAAAAACAATGTATAAAGGAGTAATTTTATATAAAAGTAATTATAACACTTTTTGATACAGAATGTTTTAAAACAAGGAACACTGTACACATATTTTTTTTGTTCCTTTGTGGTTATATATTATATATTTCAAATATGTGTTAGACATTAATTAATCAATTTTAATTAAAGTTGGAATAGATTTCTTCTTAGTACAATTGCTTAATTGCAATTTCATTTCATCCCATGAGTTAGGTATGCCCTAATTTTTTGTAGTAATCCTTAAATTTTTTGGTAAATTGTAAATAATATACTTTTTAAAAGTTCTTTTAGCAACAAAGTGTTGGTGCATAGACAGACTTAATAAATATTTTGTTAAGGGATTTTTTCGTTAATTTCAGAATGGTAATGTTAGTTTGTATTAATTTATTTATTAATTTCGAGACCGGCAATGAAAAAAGCAAATGATAATTATCCAAGGTATTTGTTATCCCTGATATTTTTTTTATTAAAACTAATCACAAATATTTGAAAAATAAAACAAAAATATAGTAAAATAATTTCAAGAGGTCCGAATTAATAAAAATGGACAATATTAGTAATTAAAGAAATATTTGTAAGCCCGAAAAAAATATTAAAAGCCTAAGAAAAATAACAGGCGTCGCCAAACTCGTTAAATAAGGCAGGAAAAAACCGGCATAATCTAATGATGATTATGATGATTTTAAAAGTATTGTGTTACATAAATGCATCAGACGAATTGTTCATGCAAGTTCAAACAAAACAGTACCTATTTCAAAAATTTAGTGTTAAGGAATATTTGACTCATTAGAAAATGTGAATCTGTTTTGGTTTTGTTTGATATTAATTTATGTTAATACAAGTTTTAATTTGGAACCCAATACACTTTTCCTTTTAACTTAATAAATCCTATTTACTTAATCTGGAATCATGTTTATATAATGTTCCATTACTAAACGGACGTAGTTTTGATTCTATGATATTATTGTAGATTGTTACATTTCAAAATATGACAATTAAATTCATGAATTCGAATTTAAAATCGATTTGTTTCGTCAATATATTAATTCGATTGTAATGTTTAATAATAAAAAATAAAATTTAATTGCAGCTAAAACATATGGAAACATATACAATAAATGCTGACCATATTGCTACCGAGGTTTGTAATTGTACTAATTCGAATTGCAACAGCTTTTGCAGATTTCGAAACAGGTGTTAATTTTGGGTAAACATTTTAATTGACGCCTACAATTTGAATTTTAATAAATTTTCTCCTGAAACAGCTTTCCAAAATGCGCCTCACAATTGCATTAAATTTGTATTGTTAAATTATTACTTAATTAGATGTAAAAATATTGTATTGATTTATGCGAGCAGTTTATACATGTTTGTTTCTAACTTTTTAATTTTTATTATTTTGAATTGGTTATATTAATTTATAATAATTATGTCTACCCATACTTTGTGGAATTTGTCCATTATAAATGTAAAAGTAAAATTTACTTCATTATTTAAAAAGTTTTTGGAATTTTAAGATACGTACATTTTATCTTTAACGTTTATATATTAATTTAGTTTATTTTGTAGTACACATTTCTGTACAGAATTAGACAAGACTACAAGATTACAGAATAAACTTTCGTAGCAAATAAGCAATGATTACAACTTACCGATTGTAGAAAAGCCTCTGAAATATGCGCAACTAGAAAAAACTAATGTAAAACGTAAATACTAGAAATTTAATTCAATAATTGTTTTTTCATGAAATGCATGTTCCAACAAACAGACAGGCATTGATCTCCCACCTCTTCTGCTACCACCTCTTCCCACCCTATTATTTTGACTGTTATTCTACAGATTTGAGTACATACTAATACAAATATAACCAACCCAGTTAACTTCACGATTACACTTTTACTCCTATTCACACGAAATATTCTTTCTTTATAGGTATATACCAAAAAGAAATGTTACTAGGGTTAGGTTTTTAATAAACTTAAAATATTACTATGTCGATGATCTCAGGAGGGTTTCCAAAACAAACGAAAAAACAACTTCATTTCTATTACGTGCTCTTGGTTGTAATTAAATGCAGCTGCTCCTTTTTCAAATTTAATGAAAAATTTTTGTAAAGCGCATTCACTTTAGCTGCTTTATTACGATATAAAATAATATTCATTTACAAAGGTTAGCAAGAATACCGAAGTAAGAAGAGCTCTTCCCTTAGAAAAAGATGAAAAACAGTTTCAGTCTTACCAATTGAAAATGGAAATTACAATGTTGTCATCAAAGCCCATCTAATATTTCAGAATATATTGTTATGGGGATTAAATTCTAGTTATGTTTGTGATGTGCCCACATTGGGGTCATCAATTTTGTAATGGGGGTGTAATTTAATTATAGTTTTATGTTTTTATAATTATTCCCGGTATGAATTTAATAAGTATTATGTGAGATGCAATTGACTATTTATCTCAGGGTGAGTTGAAATAATAATATGGTTGAAACAATGTAATAATAATAAAATTATCTAAATTTATTTTTAAAGAAAGGAAAAGTAAATAAAAAAAAATTAAAGTCATCAACAGTTACCACTTTGTAGTTTTTTGTGCTGTAAATAAAAGTCTAACTCTTTTCACTTCCTATGTGTCAATTCAAAATGCCCGTCGAACCACGACCGTTGACCCAAATAAAGTTTATCACATTCCAACTTTCCAAATAATCAAAAAAAAATTCTAATTTCACTACCTAATAGGAGTCCATCCAAAAGAGGTAAAGTTTATTTGCTTCTACTGACAGCACTATTATTGTTTTCTTATATCTTTACTTTTTTTGGGTTGCACAAAATACATTTAATATTTATGTAAGTATTTCAATGATAATAAAGAACATTAACTGAATACTTCAGATAGATACTATCAGTTAATATTAACAACTTTTAATGTGATTATTTTTTTTTAATTTGAATTTGAGGTAAGTAATAATTTTGAATTTCTTACTAACAAGGTTCTCTTTCAGGTCACACACAGAAGAGAGATCCGTCAAATTCCGACGGAGCTTAAATAGTTTTCCGAAATCATAGCATTCTTTATGTTTTATTTATTTTATTTTTGACAGTTAATAATTTAAACTTCATATAAATTACTGATTACAAATTAAAACAATATAAATTTTATTTGATTCATGTGTTTGTACCTATCAATTTTTGTTTAATCCTTAATTAAATTATTTCATTTCTTCTTTGAGACCGTTACAGTAATATATATATATATATATATATATATAAGTAATATAAAGAAAAAATATGAACTTGGAGAATAACATTCAAGAATCAATTATTATTTCAGATTCAAAATCCTTATTAGAAAGCATTAAGCACTTAATTAATTAACGACTCGAAACACTTCATCATTTGTAAGATAAAACATTTGCTAAATCAGCTTTCACCAAGAAAAGGCGAGATTGTATTTATTTGAGCCAAGAGTCCAGTGGCAATTTATGATAATAAAAAAGCAAATGTAGCTGCCAAAGAAACGCGACTTTGTACTCATTTTGATAATATTCTATGGTGTAGTGATATATTTTACAATTATAAACAAATATGATTAAAGAATCTAAGATAGAAATAAACTCCACAAAGCCCTATTTACCAATTCACGATGATTTACCAAAACTGGTTCCCCATATATTTACTTTTCATGTTTCAAAATAATACTCATCTATCATAAAACGACTTAAAATTTACCTTGGATCTGTACCTGTATCTGTAAAGTCAGAAGGGCGGGATTGCTCCACTGCACCTAGGCCACAGTTGACCCTTTGTGCTTCCTCCCAAGGGAGTTGTCTCTTTCTAATTGACGATAGCTCTGGGCACTCACAGTTTCGTCTTCTATTCCGCATCCCCTACAAAGAGATGTCACTTAGTCCCAAGGCATGGAGGTATTTTAGTAGCTAACACTGACCTGTCAGAAGCCCTACTGTTAACCGTAGGTTCCCTTTAGTATTGTCAGTAATTTTGTAAGGATCTGGAGAATATTCCACAATCTGAGCCGTTAACCGTTTTTGAGAGTAGATGCATATTGCACCTTCCACCTCCCTCTCTTGATTTAGTTGTATTTTGTATGGATCTTTCTCGGCCCATTTGCATAAGATAAAGAATAAGAGAATAGCCTGTTTATCAATGCGATAATTGTAAAACAAAACCAGGATTTGTTAACTTTATTGACAAACTGAGCAATTAAATTGTCATTTTTCCTCTAGTATTCAAGTTTAATTTTCCACGCTGGAAAAGAGATAAGCAACTCAATTATGGATTTTACCTTAATAAACAAAGTTTCCAATTAAAGTAGTTACTATTAATTATTCGCTTATGTGTGGCTAAAGGATCACATCCATAGCCAAAAAAAAACTCGTATGGAAATAAATATATTTGGAAAATTAAATCGCTCAGTATGTGACGATAGATATTAAATTAATTTTTTTTTATCATTTTAAGGAGCATAAAACTTATTTCAGCCATTTATCTTTAATTGTAGATAAACCGATGGTTAATATTCTATTTAGTATTTATTATTATCAGTAAATAGATAGGTCATCAAATTTATGTAGGTCCTTTATTATCTAATTTTGAGCATCACTTGGGTAAAGCGGAGAATATTTTGTAATAAAAAAAATCATCATCAAAGCTCATGGACATTTATTTTTGCCAAGCAGTCGTTATGTTCGCCATAAAAGAGGTTTATAGTAGTAACATTTAATAAACTTCTGGCAGGAAGTCACAATTGTTAGTAATCTATCTACCTAAACATAATTAAAGCAAGGGCGTGGAAGTAAAAAGAAAAATATGAGGGTTTTTTTAGATAGAAAATAAATGTAAATAACAAATTTGCTGTCCACTTGAAACTAAAACAATTACATACATTAATAAAATATAAAACAAGTTTTAGTATTTTGGTTTAATAATAGTTAAATACTTTTTAATGCTAAATAAAGAAAAAAAGGCAATGTATTGTAAGGAATCCTTTGAAGCAAGGAATACAAATAATCTGAATAGTCTTTTATAACCAGAATATAGTTAGTAAAGATTGTTAATTTCTTCATTAGGTGTTATGTCAGTAACGGTAATGGCCAACACGGGGTGTTATGTGGGGCGGTAGTCGATAAAGATCAGGTAGGGCACGTTCGGAATGAAATAGAAGGACATAAAGTGTATTAAATTGTTAGAAAATGGAGTTCGCGATAAGGGAGTCGCGCCGAGGTGAATGTGAATGTGAATGTGTAAACAGCCGTAGTAGCGAATGTTGAAAAGCGTCACCGGAACAGGAACCAGCCCTGCACAATTCAACAGGCATGGGACAAGACACGTACAATAACGCGGAAGAAGTCTCTCACTCGCAGAGATGAGAACTCTCCTCTATTCACCTACGATGGAAAATTATGGTGCATGGCATTAGCTAAGCTCTACGATCAAAATTTGTAGATTTATTTAGCAAATGAAATTCCAGGAGAATTTAGGAAGGTCATACATATTAAGAAAGCAAAGTTAAACTCTTTTTCTTGATTCAAGGAGGATTCTAGTGTAAATGTTACTTAGTCAACTGTAATTGTTTGGCTAAAATATTTTGGTATCTAAACTCGTTGTTCATTTTTGAAAGGCTTTACTAATTTGGAATAATGTATTTGATTAACTTACCAATTATAAACCCCCATCAATTCTCTTTAATACCCTGCAACAAGCAAAACATAGACATTAGTACATGTTCCAAAATATTATTTATTATTAAAAATCTTCATATTTTTTCTACTTGTATAAAAATCTTATCTCTAATAGGATTCAAATAAACCAAATAAAAAATAGAAGTATTGAAGAAAAAATGGAAATTTTTAATAACTTAACAAAATCAATCAAAATTTTATCTAAATCTAAATTTATTTTTATTTCTTATATGAAGGTGAATCATTCCAGACTTAAAGCTAGTCTATAAGATTGATGTCGTCTAATACGAATAACAAATTAAAAAAAAGCAATTACAAGAAGATATACTCCGAAGTTTGATATATCCGTTATCTTGAGAATAGGAAAGAATGTTTTAAATAAAAGTCAAGCTTCACATTTTAAAATTATTTCGTAGTATACATGGTGTCTGTTCAGCAATATACAGGTTTTTATATTTGGTGCATTCGTACCGGATATGGACTGCACTGGATATACACATTATCGAATTCTTTGCTGATCAATTATTAATTATTTTAAAATTTATTGGGAATCCTACAATTATAAAGTAAACTCTATAAAACTGTTTCAAGCTTTTGGAAAATGATTATTACATAAAATATTCTTTTGAAAATCAAATATATAATAAATTACAATTAACTTCAAATTATGTAATTGCTAGTTTACACGTTATTTCCTTATTTAGCAACGTTTATCTCAATGCAGCTGTTAGAGTAATAAACAAAAAGTGAACACAAATTAGCAATTATTGCACTATAACCAATGACTCTTTTCCAGGACTAATTATTTTTTTATTTAATTAATACATATTTCTCTTATAATAACAATTTTTACAAATAGACTTTTGGTGTCCCTATGGGAGCAAGAATATCTCTTATATTAGCTTTCTACGTAATGGGCGATTTATTAGACAATCTTATATCCGCCTTACCATTTAACCTGTTTTTTTATTAAAAAGTCGTTCCATCCCTTCCTAGACTTTCTATTGATCATATTTTATTTAACAGCTATGATCCTTAGATACAATTCACGATAGAAACAAATGCCATAAATATTATTAGATATTAAATTTGTAACTAATAATAATAATAATACCTTGTTAATCAATTGGTACAGAAAACTAATTAAGTATGGTAGTAATCTAAATTACTTCTCTCACCACAATTATTATATTAAAATAAATTTGTTGGAACAAACGAAGGGATGAGTATTAAAAATTCTTGATAGTTCTTTTGAGAAAAATATCATGATTTTATACAATCTTTTTTTAGATAATTCACATCCATTTTCTTTTAAATTCCCCTGTTACAGAATATAATTAAAATATGAGTTGTAGCAACACCCAAATGACAACCAATAATATTAATATAGATAAATCAATGGTTCTTAGTGAAACAAATGACATCTAAATTAATAAAGCTATTCAAAAATATTAATAATATAAAAATTACATATTCAACAGTGGTAACAATAATTCCAATAAATTCCATATGTTGCTGACCTCACCACAACATAGAAATCAAACTGATAACCTGTACTTTATAAGTAAGTTTAGGTTTTAAAAAAAAACAATAAATCTCTTGGAAATATTGAAAAATAATGAATACACACTCGTAATTTGGGACTGAAAATGTAAAATTGGTAGCAGTAGAAGAACAATGTGCTTTAGAAATATGTAAATAGATGTTTTTAAATAAAATATAAAGAAAAAATACAATATACAAAAAGTAAATAAAAAATATATAAGAAGAAAAAAATATAAAAATATGAAAAGAAAAAAAAACTTAGAAGCTAAACTGTTACATAAAAAATATGTTAAGCTAGTGGAACTATTATGAATCTGTCATCATTATATTAACCACACACACACATAATAAATTTAAAAAATGACATACTTTACTGCATACCATGTCTCCAATATAATAAACAATATATCGGACAGACATCAAGAAATTTAAAAAATAGAATTGCCTCTCACTAAAGTCAAAGTTACTAAATTGAGATTCGATTACATCCTAAAAGATGTGCGGTAGCAGAATGCGTACAGAAGAAAATCATAGTATGAATTATAATGAAACAAAAATTTTGGCTAAGGAATCTAACTATTCCAAAACATTTTAAGAAATCACAAAATAGTAATGCGATTAATTAAAAATAAAAGTTATATAAAACACCTTAGTGAAATATATTGTTACCAGTATTCTGGTAATAGCAATAATATAGTTAGTTATTAATAATTAAAAAAAATATTACAATTTTTAACATATTAACGGTTTTAATGATTTTGTAAAGTTTTAGTTAATTTTTTCCTTTTTACTAATTTTTCTGTACCATTATTTAAATGTTACCAGTTTAATTATAACATTTAAATACAACTAATCTCATAAAATGTAATTACTAACATCTTTTTATAAAGATTATTAAATGTTATTAGAATACTAAATACATTAATTATATCATAAACAAATAAGAAATTATTTCGCTATCGACATACATTACCAACTTTACTCTAGGCGTTTATTTTGAAATAACTTTTATTCATTCTAATGTTATTTCATAAAGAGATTAGATTTCCAACTTTTATTCACGCAATCCAAACACAAATATCGAATGAGAGAGACTAAAAGGTTAGTGAGCATAGCATGTTAGTGGTAAAATTCGAGTGCTTTATGTCGAAACGTTGAAAAGTCGGAGTCGTCGAAATAGGACAAACAGATGTAGATAGAGAATTCGCAATGTTTGCATTGAGTTGCAGGTTGGGATTTTATTACGGCGAAAAGCATCGTTACTATTGTTTGCTACTAAGTAGTTTCTCCCAGTGGGAAACGTGTATCTATTGTTCGGGTATTAAACATTGAATTTCTCAGCGTATTTCTCCGACAATGGAAACAGGATGTATTCGCAATTAATTCATCGTTGCCAGGAATATTTATGAATTTCTAAATATTTATATACCTCTGGAGTTTATTATATTTTACCCGTTATTATTAATTTGTATGTATATACATGTTATTAAGGACCTCGAAAATATAATGTATCTGCTTTTCTTAAAAAGCAGCTGGTGTATTCAAATTATTTGTAGAGGCATTTCTAATTTTATATCTCTTAAAAAAATAGTTGCGGGATAAATTTAGGTTCGAAAGGTATCCTTTTTCTATTTCATGTGCTAATAGGTTTATAAGGAGTTACGTAGTGCTAAGCACTCCGAGAGAAAGTGGCCAGAGGTTTCATCCTCTTCGGTGCAGAACTTTTACTTTTCATATAACTCTACTCCCAATTTCTTCATGTAGCCGTTCGGTCGACAACGTCTTTTATTTATTTTCACTCAGATTTATTTAATCGATAGATTTATTTATAGATAGTAGTTCTTTTCAGTGTTTGAATTATTTGGATCTGTTTCTCTTTATAATTCTTACAGTCATACGCTACAGCCAATTCTGCAAAAGTGTTCTGGTCCAAGGTATGCTCCGTTCTTCGTGAGTGCAATATTTTTCTCTTTATCCAGCCTACTTAAAGTTTTTAAGCAATTCCAAACCGTCTTAGAGCTGATTACGTGCGAGCTTAATCATTTAATGTGTGTGTGACTATCATACATGATGATGCCGAAATACGGTTTTTATCTCATTTCATTTTACAGCTTAGACCTTTGAAAAGTACTTTCATAAAGTTGAACTTTCTATACATTTCATTCCCTAGTTCCAGATTTGAGTATTAATAAGGCGGCGTTTCGGCTTGTGCCTTCCACTAATATGTGGTGGGAGTGAGGTTGGGACGTTCTTATTGCACAGATTATGTGTTCACAAGCTATCTTGGAGATTGATCTTCATAGAACCCATGCTGCTAACTTAAGCTACTTCGCCATAAATGTTTTTTTTTCATTATACTGCTGTATACAACGAAAGCATATTTTTTGGGATGCATACCCAGTTTTTTATGCGATGTTTCTGCACTTCGTTGGAACTTTTTGGATTTCTTGGTTAATTCTTCTTGATGTTTGTTCCAGACAAGTTTGGTGTCTAGGTTAAACTTAGTATTTGACCTCCATCTTTCAGTAAGTGGCGTAATGGGGTGAGATCATTCAGACCAGATCGTTTCCTTACTGCTAGACTAGTCATAAATTCGCATGTAACTTCCCCCCCTACATACGTGAAAGTTACTTTAGTTCTTCTCTTTACTTCTAGACTATGTCCTAATTAGGATGTGTCTATCATTTCTGTTGCCCTTTCTGGAAAATCCCATCGACTATATGACATTTAAAGAACTGAAAGGAGTTCTTTAGATACTTCTTTCAGCCGCTGGCTACTGGAAATATGTTTAGATAAAGCAGTAGTTTTCTTGGTATGTCTAATTTGTCGTTTTACCGCTTTTAGGAAAATACGTTTTTGTCTACACAAGGCTTTCTTCTTCTTCACTTTCTGGAAATCTTCCACTCGGACTTCTTTGTATTATTTTTGTATCCACCCTGTCCTTTCCTATGACTTTATGCAGTCTTGCTGATGCTGGCGTATTATCAATATCTCTCTTCGCAAAAGTTTTTAAACTTTTTTCTTTTAGCTTTCCTTATATCATTCTTGTTACATTTGGCACTACTACAGAGGCTCCATATATCAAATCTTAATTTTGACAGAACAAGGTTCATCCCTATACTTGTGAGTGCCATAGATTGTTTTATAGGCATCAATTATTTTTTCAAGATTGTATTACAGATCGAGGTAGTGCTTAGTCTTCCTAGTTCTACATTATTTTCTAGATCAGTGTTGTATTTTATCCAATTATTTTTCCAGTAATTTTTGCTCTCTTCTTTATTACAAAAATATTTGGGTATTTCTTACATTATGTATGTAAAGAAAGCTATTAAAGATGGGTTTTGTGAGTTATTCACTTATATGCTTGGTGTTCTTGCTTTACCAAACGTTATTGTGAGCGTTGGTTTCATAGCATATGAGAAGTAGTGGTTTTTTCTTCTGATAGGACTCTACTAGACTATGAGTAGGTGATATATGTTTGTCTGCATCGAAATAACAGACAGCTATTACTACTTTTTGACGTTCATTCTTTTATTCTTTAACTAACTGCCAAATTATCTTGTTAGCTTCACTTCATTGTTTTGTTTTTGTTTCTTTTTTCTACCCATATATCTTTTTCGTGCATATGAATTTGTTTTTAGTTTTTATTTAATATTCTGTTATTCTAATTCAAAATTCTTTATTAAATCTTGAAGAAATATACACATTTTATATTAGTACAATAAACGTTTTTATTATTCTTTTAAAAAATAATTTTTCTTTTATTACTTGTTTTGATTTCCTATGTAAATAATAAATTTTAAACTGATAACAGTTGCTTACTTCATATATAATAGCAGGAAATGTTTAAGCATTTAAGATCTGAATACAGTTTAGTATCTGCTTAAACATAAATTTTTACAACCAGAATCTCTTTGTTCGACTCAGGAACATTTTGATAGCGACATATCAGAGTTTTATTGAATCCTTGTACAGAATAGGGAAATATCTCTTATTCATGCCGTTAACATTCTGTTGCGAATTGTATTCAGTGTCATGGTGAATTTTATATGTCTACGTCGGGTCTATCTCCATATTCATTTTGTTATCAAACACTGACACAATATGAAATTTTTGCAATATTTACCCGTCAGTGGACCGACTATAATGTTAAAAATCTAGGGACATGCTAGGTATACATGAACAATTAAATGTAGACATCAGCACAAAAAATTTAAGATGATAGATGTTATCTATAAAAGATAATTAAGAAATTATTAAAAGTGTAACTTATCCTTTATGCGCTTTTATTCAATAATAATTATTGGATATCAGTTTCTACATACACACTAATGTATTTTTTGAATGAACCCGATCTTATATTAAAAATTAATTAATTTATGTATGTAAATAAAATATATATGAATTATCTCTACAAAAGGGCTAATAGTTGCGATATGCAAATTAATCACGCATTTTTCCTCTTATCACAAAATAAACATCTCTAGAAGAGGTGAAAGAATGTCACATCACAGTAGAAATATTTAAAAAGAGAGTTTTTAAATGCAAAAGAATATCATAAATGCAAGTGTATAAATAATAAATTTATATGGTGTTTATGTTTATGGTTTCAAGTAAAAGTAATAAAACATTTTTATATTGATAATATTTAATTAATTTTAATCATTATAATTTCTGAATACATATGCCGTTAGAAAATTAATCACAACTCTCAACCGATACAACTTTAAACAGAGTAATACCAATTGTTGATTTAAGTAACTACGAGTACTATCAAACCACACAGTAATGTAGAACAAGTATATTGACAAGGGAAAATAAATTTGCATCAGTATATAGCACATCTAGATTATTACAGTTGGAAATAACTATCCAAAGTAGATCTCGTTATGTATTAAAAGTATTAATGTTCATCCAAATATCGTCAAATGCAAAACAATACTTATATGTCAAAATACCGAAACGTAGGTAGACTAGAGTATATATTGAAACGCTTTGGAAGACTGTGGAAATTCAAGATAAGTATTATTTATCTTTCCATATTTATTTTAATACTTATGTTGATAAATTTACAATTTAAAATTATTTATTCAGTATTAATAAGCAAAAGAGGACCTGTTTCTATTAGATAAAACAATAATAAATACAGTTATAATATTCGACAATGAAATTTTAATAATTTGCAAAATCACCAAACTTTTTGATAAAGATACGCTAAATATGTATATTATGCGAATTATTATTATAAATACAGACAGTGCCTTAAAAACTTCTGAATAATAATAGTTTAGAAGAAAACGGTCGAGTTTTAATTGTACACTTTTTTTAATAAAAGAAATGTTATTACCCCTATCAATTTGTAAGCTAGGACCTCATCGTATTTTTTTTGTTAAATGAAAAGTTTTTCATGACAGGAATTTCTCAAACTTAGGTTTTGCTTTGATGGTTTGATAATTTTTTGATTTATAAAGGTAAATGGTTGGGAGTTATTATCAGCCAAATCACAGGAAACGTTTATTTCAGAAAGAAAATAATAATAGAGCTGTTCACAAAATACTAAAAAGAAAAAAATTTGCATTTGTAAAGTCGAGTTATGTCATGCTATTTTCTAGAAGAAACGTTTTACCAGTAATATCTCGTAATTGCAGACTTCACATACGGAGTATTGCTGATCTTTCCATAATTAGGAATTAATGATTTGTGTTACTACCCAGTCGACTATTCTCTTAAGTTGTAATTAACAGTATTTTTTTATTAAATGACCTTGGAAAACAGTAACAAAGCTTCTACAAAATACAAGAGTAAGTAAGTAATCAAAATTACTTATTTATGTACAATTTAAATTTTATTCCTGGAATATATGAAATAACGAAAGTATAAAGAGGCGCTAATTCTAAATTCTAACATAGTACCTAAAACTGATCCAGTACATATCTATCTCAAATGTAACTTTGTATGACGGCTAAAGTAACAAAAATATAAATAGTGAAAAAATAGTATTTTGCTTTTGAAACAAAATTAAAATAAATGTATATTCGTTAAACATGATTAGATTAGGAATGCTTTATGCATCGCAAGTTACTGAGTTAAAAGGTATTTTTTAAGTTTTCTTAAATAATTTTCTAAATATATTTTGAATAATATGGTATATTTTTTAATACTTCTCAAGAGAGGTATTTAATACTTTTCACAAAAATCAAAAAATATATAACAGCGGCAACAGAGTCCAATATTTCGAAAACTGCTCACATGAGGTGTATGAACTTTAGCAGCTATAAACAGTTGAAATTGATACTTGTATTTGTTATAAAGAGACTTCCGTTGTTCCTCTCATTTCTGACCACGTGACCCCAAAAAATTTTTAAATTGGCTGCCAAATTTCATACTTGTCATGTGAACAGTTTTCGAAACATCGGACTGTCAAAACATCGTGGGACACCCTGTATACGGAAGTCACGTAGGTATAGGTATACCTTAAATAAATATGTATATTGAAGAAAGCTATTTCTTTTGAAGTTTTTAACGCCACTTAACTGAAACTTTTATAAAAAATTATTTTCTGTTAATTTTACATAAATTTGACAGTTACTGGTGTACGTATTTGTTTGCACCATCTTTCCTTAAGATATAAAGTGAACTTCGCATACTGGATAAATACTATTTTGCAGCGAAAAAAATTCAACCTTATAGAGAACTCACGTCAAATATTTATTTAAAAAAATATGGATGAATATAAAATTTTGAATTAATTGTTTTAACTCTTACTTTATGGAAATGATTCATAATAAATATGGAAAGCTAAATAATACTTATTTTGAATTTCCACAGTCTTCCAAAGCGTTTTAGTATATTTAAATCTTTACCTAGGTTTCTGTATCTGACAATACCATTCTCAAGACAGAAAGAAATTTGACAATTTAAAAACGTAAATAAATTTAATGTCATAAACCTGACAACCAATCAGTAAGAAATAATGTAGGTCCATATTTGTTAAATATAAAACCTAAAATTAATACATTTTGAAAATCGGGTATTTATAAAAAAAATTGTCCGGATTGTAATGCCATCTATCTTGGTCAGACATTAAGAAATTTTAACATACGCTACTGAGAGCACTTACGAGCTTATAGATTAAAATAACCAGATAAGTCACATTATGCAAAACACCTCATTGACAACAAACACAAACCTACACTTAAAAACACAAGAGAAATAACAGTGGAAGTACTTCATCTAAGTGACAAAAAAGAAGAATTTGATTTTTTGAAGGAATATGAAATAAAGAAACACCTAAAATATCTGCAATATAGGGCACTGGCCCAGTTTTATAGTGGATACGGTGGGGATGCGATAACTATAGTCAAGCAGCGTCCAGCGCGGTTATTAGTTGGATGGGTGACCACCTGAGGATTCGGCAAAATTTCCGGTTAGGGGTAGCGTGCTCCCGGCGTTGGTGATCAGCCCTGGTCGCAGAAATAGGTCGACGTTAAATAAATAATCCTCAATATACAGTATTGAATGAACAACTAAACCTGGGAAGTTCAATTATCTTAGATCACCTTTTAACGATTAGTTTTTGTAATTATTTGAAATTTCAATATTAATTAAAATAGTAAATTCTATATTTTGCATTTTATTATTGATCCTCTATCTCAATAACAACTGTTTTTGTAGACGATTGAGGCTATTCATCTCATGAGCTTGTATACAAATCGATGTCCTCAATCTACACCAGGTGCAAGATGTTTGCTTGGCACCTGCTTGTTGATTCCCGTTACCAACTGTTTGCTATTGTGTAAAATACTGTTGATATACCGATGCCGAGACGATTTGTCTTTCACTTTTGAATTAAGCGTTGAACGTTTTTGAAGAACAGTTAATTGCATCATAAAATTAAGATTATCTAAATTTTAGGTATTAAAAAACTAAAACTAGGTGCTGTAACTAACACACAATTTATACTAATTCATTGACATGAAATCAATATTCATTGACATGAAATCAATATTCATTGAAAGTGTAAAACATAAAAAGCTCTTGTGAACTATACAATATTAATTTGGCATAATTTTGTCCAAAATGAAGGACACTAATTTAAATATCTTTACACATGTAATAAAAAGAAGCCGATGTCTACACCAACTTTATAATTTCTTTAATAACAATGTTATGAACTAGATGTTATGCAGATCAAAGAACAATTTGGCAACCTCAATTTGAGAGTCGAGATTCACATTTCAGTTCAGAAATAATTATTTTACTTAGTGAGCAGCAAAGAAGAGCAAAACGTTGCCGAATCGTGCGTCCATTTGCTTATTAGCTGAATCCTATGCAAGGAATAAAATTACATGATCTATATATATTACATAATGAAAATAATTGAAAAAAAGACATGCTAATCTCTACGGAACAAAAATATAATACTGTTTACAATTATTTTTGTATAACATTGTATAACATACAGAAATTGACAATTCATTAAATTATATAATATCTAGATAGGCGGAATGATAAGTGGCTTATATGACAAATGACAAAGTATATATATTACGAATTTAAAATAGAATATATTTACACAAGTTAGCATCATGGATCAAAAAATCTCGTCAATAGTTATTTAAATATTTAACTGCCTGAGAGTCTTAACCCACTTTACCAAATCAAAATGCTGCATTTGACACATGTTTCGCTAACTATTAACAGAAAACGATTAAAATTAATCTTAGGAAGTTAAGTATTTGCGGTATTTGTATATTTAGTCAAACATGTAAATAGTACTATGAATATAATTACATTTATAAATATGTAAACTTTCACTTAAGTCCAGCAGTATTTCGAATTAATTTATTACATTATATTAAATTAGATTATCTAAAATTACTCTATACCTGCTATTAAGAATATGTTCGGCAACACAGGATTCGTAAAATCAAAGTGTTCTTTAAATCTATATATATATATATATATATATATATATATATACATATTGATTGATCTTTTCGTCTGCCCGACATACTTCTTACCGTACCCTGTGCGACTAATTTCATAAATTCTACTTTTTCCAATGGTTTCATTATTATATTAATGTGTTTTAATAAACCTTGTATAAACGTACGCAATTTAGGTATATAAGTTTAATATTTGACGATGAAAAATTACGAAGCTCAAAATGGATAGTGTTACCTAGATAACGAATGTATGCGGTTAACTAAAGTTGATATTGGAAAAGCTTAAACAGTAATTGAATTTGGTCAATATGGTCAATATTGACAGACATGCACTAGAATATAATATCCCATTATAGCCAAAATTTCTGCTCAGATGAGCATCGTCATATGTATTAGGTAATATTTGAAAAGTATGAACTTGCATTAAATTTTAACAAAGTTAATGAGAAATCCTTCAACTATTCGAAAATTGTTGCCTGTCGAAAAGTATTTTCCTGACTTTATCTTTAAAAGAAGTTTATCAGGACAGGGTGCTTTCAGGATGATAGATAGTTCGTGGAATAGTTTTGGGGCTTAATTTATTTATTAATTTAAAGTCTAGCGAAGACGACTTAATTGAATGCAAACCATCTGATAGGAACTACTAACAGAATTTTTTATTAATAATATAGTATTTCCAAGTTTATTTTAAGAATTTATTTATAAAACTTTTTACCTTTAAATTATGTAAGAAAATTTTAATGAATTCGGAAATCTTTGATTTTATTATCTCCCTCTGTTGCCAAGAAATCATTAACCAGCCAAGGATCTTAAACAGTTCATCTTATAGAACAATAACTGGGAAGCTTCGTTTTGTCCATATAGTATTATGAACTGTGGGGTTCCAATTTCTGAATTTTTTCTCACTGTCAAAACTATATTAAAACTATTCAATTTAGATTTATAAAAATAAAAGTTCGAAGTCGCAATACCTTATACGAGGGCTATTTTTTCAAGGTCCAAAAGGTAATGAAATTAAAACAACAACTAAAATCAAAAATGTATTATTTGTAATATTTAGCTACACCTTCTCAAACTTTTCATCGAAAATGACCTTTTTGTTGCAGCTGCAATGTGCGGCAGAATATTGTCATAAAGAAGAACCTGCTTGCTAGTTCTAACCTGGCCTTCCTAAATGTTGCACCCCTCAGAAGGAATAAATCAAATTACAACACGCATTTCAAACTTGGTAACATGTTTACGTGCTCACTTCCTGCTCAGAACTGACAAGTACAACGTGACGCCTTTGGATTTTGCAGATCGGATGTTGAAAAAAATAATCTTTGCAAGAAACGAAGTAATAACCTCGTAAGAAAAGCATTTAATTAATTAAATTTGTAATTATTAAAACCTATGGAATTAATATTATATTTGTAAAAATAGGGCTAAGTTACAATTTAATTGTGTAGTTTATTTTATAGTAATGTAAATTTTAGTAGAATTTAAAGCAATTAGTTTTAAAAAGTTTGATGTTAAGTATTTATAAAATTAAAATTATTTTCTGGACCTAACAAATCCATTAAATTTATTTTATATTTATTTTGAGTTTGATCATTTTGTTTTGGCGATCAATTAATTTTTAAGAGGCTAAATCATTATAAATATATATATTTACCTAGTTTTTTTATCGTTATAAAATTAGCTAAAAATAAGCGTAAAATTATGTCATAAAGATTTGAAATTTTAGATAAAATTTTTCACAAAAAAATTTGTTAAACTTAATAGAAAAAGTTAATTGCGATTCGCATATACTACTAGTACAATGTATTTTTATTAAAAAAAATATATATAAATTCACCTCAGAATTACAATTTTTAAGAGTATAAAATATGAATATAGTTATTCTAGTAGCGAAGAGAATTTTCATGTAGAAGTGTTAAGGAACATGACGTATGGCAACAGAGGATAACTAAATATGCAGTTTGGTATGTCAAGTCCACGAACCAAGTACATGACTTGGTTTTTAAATTTAAGTTAACAGACATTTCTGTTATAATTTCGCGTAGAAAAGCAAATAGCGTAATGTTGAGAATAATAATTGGGATATTCATTCAAATTTTGGTGAAACAATAATTTTTCCTTATAAATTATATCTGACTAAAAACACCTACTATTGCTATTCGAATGTTTCATCCATCTATAAATTGACTATTAAAATAAAATAACATTACGTAATTTTACACATATGCACTTTGACGTTATGTCATTACGGCATGATTTTTAATGTTAGCCTAAAACAACTCACAAAAAATAAAATGAACTATATAGCTTTTAGACCAATGTTACGGTGACTGATGAAAAAGGTAATTAATTTAGGAAGAGAGTTTCGTCTCTGGCTATGTTCAGTAGTTGAGTTACCGTGCACATCTCACCCTCAGATGTATTTCACCTCTGGCTACGTTCAGTAGTTGAGTTACCGTGCACACCACCCTCCTAAAAAAGCCAATTATAATAAACTGCAAAACTTTGAAAAATATGTTATAAAATGATGTGGTCCTCCGGAAACAGTGATCCTCTGGCCGTGGAAGCCTACGATCTTCAAAAGAAGAAACCTATGAATTTCAAAGATTCCATCATATTAGTAAGGCTTTCTGCATTTATTCCCTTACATAAACACCATTTTTTGGATAAAAAAGGTCTTGAAAATCCAAGTGGTATTTGCTTATTTTTTCTATTTTTTCTAAATGTTAGCGAAGAAAAAGCTGGGTTTCTCCTCTTTTGTCTGTTTACTTGCAAAAGACCTTATCACCTCAGGGAGAACAGCCAAAATGGTAAGGACTTTCTCTTGTCAACAATTGCTGGCGACGAAACTTGTTGTCATTATTTTAAACCATCCGGCAACCTGTCATCGATGCAATGGAAACATTGAAATTCTCCACCACCAAAGAACTTTAAAGCTCAACCTTCTACAGCAAGGTAATGTAACTTTTTTTCGACCATGAGAGACTCTTGTTGGTAGAGTTTAAAGACCCAAGAGTGCATATCAATGTAAATGTTTACAATAACCTGTGAGCACTCTCCATCAAGTAATTAAAACGTCCACACGGTGTCCCTCTGCTTCACGACAATGTCGTCAACAGAGTAAGAGAAATTTCTTCAACCAGCAACCAAAAGAATTCTATGAGCTGGGCGTATGTACATTGCTTAGTGAAACCATGGAACACGTATATTAATTGTGGTAGTAGTTTTATATAAATATATTTGTAAATAAAGTTTTTGTGTCCCAAAACTGGAAAATCAACTGAACTAGTTTCACATTTCAAGCAATACCCTTATTTAGTACCACTACTTCATGAGTAGACTTTATTCAGTATAATAGGTTTAGTAGAATTGTATCTCCTATCGTCTTTAGGTGAATACAAATATCGAAGGTGCCTTTTACTTTGCTTATAAGAATTATTGTATTTTTGTTCCAACTAAAAAATTCTTTTATCTTCATTCATATTTTTAGCTTTATATTTTCCTTAATTGAAACAGAAAACCGAAGTTTATTGTCTTATTCTTATGAACCGACCGAAAAATATGGTCAATTTCCGGCATTCGTCAATAGCTTTAAAATGGAACATTCTGTATATTTTTTTGAGTTTCTCTGTTATTGCTTCTTTGGGTAATTTTTCAGTCTTTAAAAAATATATATATAGGTTAGTTAGTCTGGGAGTACAACGCTCCCTTTTATAGATGTAAATATCGAAAGCGTGTTTTGTTTCCTGCCAATATTGGATGTTAGCAAATGTGTTGGCAGTAGCGGGTAATTTTTTAATTTTTAGAATATTTTTTTAATGTCAAAGAGAACATAAGACGAAGTCACTAAGAAGCAAAAAAGAAGAAGGATAATTAACAGCCATCGAAGAAATTTCTACTTACCTCTTTTTATTAGAAAAAGATAACAATTATTTATCAAATAAAGATCCAAAATAGCATTCAAAACATCGGTAATGTAATTCCATGAAATCTACTATTTTCTCTCGACTTCGGCGGTTAATAAAATCACAAACGTGTGAATTTAAATTTTAAGTTCCACGTATTTGAATTCTCCGAGATCGTCGTTTCGACAAACAGCGTGATTTTGTGTAAACAAAGCAATCAAAGCAGTGTCACTCCATCCATCACGAAAGAGATTTTTTTCCCCACCTTGTGTACTTTGGAGAAACGTGCAACAAACAAACTCATAGCTATTTGCGATACGTTAAAAGTCTGTTTTTGCGCCCTTTCTTTTGTTTTAATGTTAGAGTGCAAGAAACGTTGAAACGAAAAAGTACTTTTCGGTTTTGTGCTGCTAATTTACATTGCAATTTCAAAGATTACACTCGTTCCAATTCTGCGTAAGCAAGCATTGTTGGGTTAAATAACTTGCCCGGAATATTAATTAGTTATTTTTTGTTTTAAGGTCTCGTTTCTTATGCTTCTTATAAATCTTAATTAATTTTTTAAAATTACATGGCCAGACAGGCATCCACAGACTGTTTTCAAGCAGGAAAGAATAACTTAAGCGCCCTCATTTAACTCTTAAGAAAGGATTTTTTCTCTGATGATGTGTATTAACTTAATTATTTTTTTAATTATAGTTAAAATAAAGAAAAATATTGAACAGGAAGGTTTTATAAAAAGGCATTTTTTATTATAAATCATAGACTAACTACCAACTAACTAAAAAAACAAAATATTTGAGGACATGCCGGACACATCAATTTTTATTTCTAATAAATAATATTTTGCAAGGGTTTTTAGTTCTTTATTTAACGGCATAATTGTAAATCTGCTTTATTAGTTTTTGACTAAATTGAATTTAGAATAAACTAAAGCGACAAACACATAGCTCCTTTATTATATATCTTCTCTCATAAATAAAAATTTAAATAATTTCTTAAATTTACGGCGAAATAAGCAGAAGAACAATCTTGTTAAAAAATAAATTCTACTGAATTATGTTCTCTGTTCAAAACTCAAATGAATAAATATTAAATAGTCTATAAAAATTTCCCAATATCTTTAATTTATTAAAGGTATTGGTAATATCTCAAATTTATAACAAAAACTCCTACGGTACTACAGTGATTCACATCATTGCAAACCACAAGCTAGTTCTACCTTGGAACTAAATAAAGAATATGATTTGCCATAGATTAAGGAGACTTTCAAAAAAGTGCATTTAGTGTAGTTGATGACACAACATATATTATTTATAAAATTTTCAACAATCAACGTATTCTTTAAAATTAAGTAGTTTTAAATAGCAAGAAGATAAAGAAAAAACAAGAAGTTTAAGTAAAGTGAAACGTACCTAAAATCTTTGTTCTGAATCGTTTAAAAAACAACATAATTTTTAATGCAAATCAATTAAAAACTGTTTCTTCATATCTTCATGGAACTATTTTTATCTTTAAATATGTAAAAGGTTTTAACCTTTATTTTCTAACAAACTTTAAATAAATTAGACGAGAAGATTAATTATTAGATACCTCCTTTTTAGCTAAAAATATTTAACAAACTAGTGAAAGGAAAAAGTCTGCTTCATCAAAGAAAGTATTCAATTTAAATTATTAGTGGGTTGATTATTATTATAATAATTCTAGATTGGACTTACGATCTGGTAATTTAATATTCTTGCCGAAACAATAAATTTTTGAAGAAATTGGATATAAGTTGCAAGTATTAATCGCGAATTTTCTTCACACCAATATCATTTTTTCTTTAAAATCAAGTGAAAAAAGTCATAGATGAAAAAAAATTCTTAATGCGTTGAAATAAAAAGGACGGTGGCTTTATAAACGCACTATATAAGAAACAGAAACCTTTAAATATCTGGGAAGCAACTTTGGCTGCAATAAATGTTGATTAGAAGCCTAAACAACGTCATGCCAAGAATTACAATAGGAACAGTCTGTAATCTGCATAGAGGAATTTGTCGATGTTTTAGCAATTCCATGTATTTTATTTTTTTGAAGAAGGGTCTCCATTGGGCTCAAATGTGGTATAATGGATTAACCAAAAGAAACTAAAAATCTTTACCAAGAAGTATTTATTATCAAGAGTCGTTTTCACTCATTCAACGTTAGACTTGACCATGACTCATGAGAATCGAAACTATGTGTAATCGTCTTAATATTACTTGATAATAAATAAAGGGTGGTAAAGATTTTGAATTTCTTTTGGTTAATTTAATTTTTTGCCAAAATACGTTAAAATATATATTTTTTCCACTCTTTCAATCTGTGACATCAAAGATATTTCAAACACAATGTATCTGGATTTGACACATAAACACTGTGCATCTTGGTGTTCAGTAATGAAAGAAGTATAATTTTAAAAACTTGAGTGATAATAAATAAATTAATAGTAATTTTGTTGGAAAATGTGACGTAATGTAAAAATTATTATCTCTATAAAAACAATTCTACTGGAGTAAAATGCGGTGAATGAATACGACATTTCACTGATGTTCATTACAAATCTTTATAATTGGGAACATCGTATGTAAAAAATGATACTGTTAGAATTATATTGGGCCTTCAATAATAAAAAAAAAATTATTTGAACCCATTTAATGGTTTACTTGAACAGGTCGAAAGTAAACTTTATCTAAAAACATTGCTAGAGTTCTGTACTAAATGGTCCCGCATATTTTTATTCGATATTAGTTCACACAAATTATTAATTATCTCACTCGGTATAAACAACCAAAAATTTTCTGGGTCAAAATATTATACAGTGACAATAAAAAATGTTGTATTTGCAACATTTGGCAATACCTTCTTGCTACTCTCCCCTACATAGTCACCGCTACAACTTAGACATTTGGCCTAGCGTGGTACCGACTTTCCAATACCCCAAAATTTTCTACGCTGGTTTGCAGTACTTTATCTCGAATTATAACAGGCACTTAACTTCGCGGAAGACTTTATTGTTGTATGCATGTTTACGTACTCACTGCATGCTCAGAATTGACAAGTAAGACATGAAATGATCGAGAATATACTAGATACTGCACATCTGCGCAATACTTCATGGGACTTTCACTGAGGTTTTAATTACACGACCGAAAATAACCCTCTTATAAATGAATAACTCCGTAGAATATATTGATTCAAGACTCAAAAGTTGGTAATAAGTTAAAAGCGTAAAAGGGTTTTATTGTTTGTTAAATATTTTATTTTATTTTATTTGACGAGTCCTTGAGAAGTGAACGCTTTTGCTTTCTCCGAGATTCAATCAGAAAGCTTTTCCAATATATTTTTATTCGAGGAAATAAGAATTTCTGAACTCAATTATAATAAATATCATCGAAAGCCGACTGAGCTGGCAACATAGCAAAGGGCTTCTTTCGTATGCATACGTCATCCGGTCGCTTAGGACGATAAGGGATTTAACCTCTAACATGCATGATTACTTTCTGCTCGTGACTTTTATTTTTAAATGATAAAAACTTTGGAAAGCGACGGTGGCACAACGGATGATGTTTGAATACTAAATATTATGCCAGGCTTTTCTTTTCTCCGTGTGCGGATTCATTGTTTTCTCGGTAAAGTAATGCATCCTTATTTTATTTTTAAGAAAAGAGTTACTCCGGCCTGGCGCTTCTTGCAGACTCTCAGAATAGATTTAAATTACGCCTAGTCATGCACAAAAAGGGACTTAAATTATTCTATTAAAGTAACTAATTCCTACCACAATTTTAAAAATTTCTTTAAGGTAAAATTGAAAACTAATATAATGACTTAAAGCAGAAAAAATTATTAGAAAATAATTATTTTTTTAGGCTAGATCGCGAAATTCCGTTTTTGTATTTCAAAATTAAAGTACTTTTTATGATAAACCATTCTCATTTTAATGACAGTTTTCGGAAAAATACTTTTTTTAATTAGAGATCATCTATATAATCATTTATGTTAAAAAAATAATAGACCTAACCTGCGAATTTCTTATAATTTGAAAAATATGAATTTTATTGTGGAAAATTTCGAACAACTTCATATTTTAAAAATTTTGTTTTATCTAACAAACATTTTAAAAAACTGTTTTCGTTTTCAATGACAAATTGTCATGAGTTTGTCTAGAAAGATATAAAAAATAACTTTAAAAATAATGGCTTAAGACAACATAAAAAAATATTGTAAAACGAATAATAAATAGTCCTTATTAACATATTTCTGTAAAATAAGAATTGTTTAATAAAACATCTCGAGGCAATCATTAATAATTAGCTTATTTGGTTCTTTTTGATCTTGACCAAGAAATTTCATGAATGATTTGCAAAGTCAAGAAACCTACCTTATATAGGAACTTTTTTAATAATTGAGCAGGAAAGTTCTAAATTGGAAGCTTCTATTCTGCCTCTTTTACAAAAGCATCTTTAAAATACGGTAATCTAATTTTAAATAGTTTTACAAGGGATGTTAAAGAATAGCGTTTTCGCCGACGAGCAGGTCTATTTTCTTTTATAAAACTTAGTTATAAAATATAGAATCTGAACACGCTTTCTCGTTTTATCTCTGGACGTTTTTGTAAAACGGAAGTGTATCTTAAAACCCATGTTTCATTTTGTATGTTATTGAAGGTACATCAGAAAAACTAAAGCGATAAGCGGCAAAAATAAAGAGATAAGGATTGTATATGTATTTATAAAATATTTAATTTTATATCCGTAGGTTTTATACAAAATGAATTATACGAAATATATTGTAGTCAGTATTTGTGGGTTTGTGAATTTAATAAAAAAATTCGAATCCTAATAATCATAATAGTTTTACTTACATACAAAATATAATAACAAAACGTATTTCCATATGCGTAATCTGGTGCACGAATGTGATTTTTATTAGTATATTTAGTATTATTATTAATATTATTTATCATATCTCCTTTCTGATTCACAAATTGTTCCCTTTTATTGACGGGAATTGACCCTTTAGTTCCTGCCAGTTTTTACAAATAAACAAAACCTTTTTCTTAGTAGTAATTTCTAGTAATTTTCAATTATGAATCTGGATCAATACATATAAACGATGATGTCTTTTAGTTGATAAGAGTGCTTCAAAATTTTTCTATAATGTATTAAAATTGGTCTATGTTAATCACCATTGTCAATAGAGTTAAATCGACATACACCATAGTACCATCATAGTATCATTTTCATTAGAACTAAATTGTTAAGTATAGATATACAATTGGATAATGTTTATAAAGATATTTAAATTCATTTATTTTTCTTTGTAAAACATATTTTTTATTTTTTATTTCATTTCCTTTGATAAAATATATTCCTCTGACATTCTAGATACATGATTGGGATAAAGTATGGAACCAAGTAAATATCTTTAAAAGGAAACCGACGATATTTATGAAATTTTACAAGTAAGTGCAATGGGGCAAAATGCAGCTAATGTACATTTTTTTGTTAATAATATACTTCCGGTTTAACCGGAAATACCCTCAAATTATTTTCACTAAAACCACTATGTACAAATTCGAGAAATAACAAGCTCTTACAAAATCTGTAAAAATATAGGGTGTCCCATTTAAATTAAAAAAAATGAGGGTATTTTCGGTTAAACCGGAAGTATGTTATTAACACAAAAATGTACATCAAATGCATTTTGGCCCATTGCACTTACCTACAAAATTTCATAAATATCGGCCGTTTCGTCTCAAAGATATTTACTTGGTTCCATACTTTATCCCAACCCTGTATATAAGTTGTATACTTGTCAAAATTATATAATTATGTGTCTCTATTTCTTTTTCATTTTTTTTTCTAATAGATTTATAGTCTCTTTTCGATGACTCCTCTCTATTTCTTGATTTCATTTTAAGGAAATTTAAAATTGAGTTTTACCTCTCTATAAAAAGGTGACATAAATTTCCTCCCAATCTTTAAATAAATTAATTGCTTCAAATATTCATGTAAATTAGGGAAAATGTGTTTCCTAAATTTATATGAAATGATTTCGACAAATTCTAATCTATTTATTTTACCTTCTCTTAATTCTATTTTTCCATCTAGAAATTTTATTTCCGTGGTATTTTCCACAACAGTTATTTTTGTCGTCTAAAAAATTCATTTTAATATGTGTTAATTTGAAATTGTATAATTATACCTATCAAATAATTAATGTTGAGATGAATGCAATAGAAAGAAGAATTATACTGAGGATGAAAACAATACTTTCACGTGGATTTGTGGTTCGTTGTCAAGATAAAGAATGCTCAGCTCAAAAATGAGGAGGAAATTTAGAATTTTCAGATATATAATTATCGATAAGAAATTATAAAACTGGTACACTCCTGCATCAACTGGATTAATTTTTGCTAAATCTATAGTGAAAAAATCGTCAACATCTCCGGGATGTATAAAAAAGCCTAAAATATAAATCAGAAAATATGTAATTTCAGTTGTGCCTTCAGCTTTTTTTGATCTTCTTAAGTTATGCCCAATACTTGAACTACTATTCTACACAAAGACTGATCCAATTGAAAACGAAATTCACACTACATGAAGTGAATTGCAGATACTATTATAAATAAAAATTTCAATGCCTGGAATTATGGAAAGTAAAATTATTGTTATTTTTTTTTCTTGAGTAACAGCTTCGACTACCAGGGCCATCAGCCTCGAGTTCTGTATAGACTTTGTTACTGTTTCCCATCGCCACTTTAGGAACAGCACTGTTAATTTGAAGCCAAAAGTGAATGCTGGAGTGGGAATCACATTTAGGGACGGGAATCAATTTTCTAACTTGTAGTCAAATTAGGAAATCAACTTCTGACTTGTAGTCAAATTAGAAAAATTCTCGCCCTTGCCCAGATTCGGACCTAGGACACCGAAATTCCTATTATTAGACGCCATTTAAGGAAATGTTTATTTATAAAAAGTTGTGCTTTTATTATTATATCAACATTCGATTTTCAAGACACTTTAACGTAATATTTATTCTTTTATCTTTTATCAAAACTATTGCGTAATAAAAATACAGCATTATTTATCTATTAGGTTTCTAGTGCATATTCCTTTAAAAAGCAGTAATCTTTCTCTAATACAAACATACCATAATTAAGTGGCAAAAGCTTTAACGTTCTCAAAGGGAGGCAATGGACTTTAGGTCTTCACTATATGTCCATTTACAATAATTACATAATTATCGTAATTAACTACTGTAGTTTAAAGCCTTTAAAATATAATTTCTGCGTAGCCGCAATGCTTCTTTTGTTTCGTTCAGTACTCATTCCTACTCAGTTTAAAGATCTGTATGGAATAGTTTTAACAAAAGATAGAAGAGTTAAGTGTCCTGAAATTTGATTTTTCGCGTTTCTGTTTATTTTTATTTGACGAATGGAATGTTTGCCAAAACGGGCGAATGAAGTGTAAATTACATTTACAAGTAAAAAATTTTGATATTTTTAACAAACTTTCACCTTCTACAGCTTATCGTCGACATGAGCTTATAACCGATACGCTGTTTTTCCAATAACACATTATTTATTGCAAAAATATTTCTTAGGTTTGAATACTTTCAGCGCAGCTTTATTTTCATTAGTCAAACTTTTCTTTTCTTGTGTATTTTTTCTTTTTGCATTTACAAACGTTAATTTCTCAACTGAACAAAGAAAGTAAGAAATACTCATTTATTTAGGAAATACATTGTGCAAAATATTTTAAGGATCACTTTATACTTGTATTGGCTTTTAGTAAAATATCATAGTTTGTCCTATTCTTAAATTCAACCATTAATTACGGTAAAGATTTTTATTTTGATGTTGTTATTAATAATTAAGGCAGGGCGATTAAATAAGACCTTTGAATACTTTTCAATCAGCCATGGTTATCATAGCTAGTAGAGATGGAGTTCATTCACCAGTGACAATTTGCCGCTGAACTTTGCGTAAGCCAATTTTTTATCACAAAACTTGGAACAAAGTTTTTAGAAATTGGTGATGTAACAAGAAGGCCGTTTCTTGAGTGATGGCTTCGACTACCAGGGACATTCGCCTCGTGTTCTGTGTGGGCTTTGTTACGCTCGTTCTACTACGAGGTAGGAATTTGACATCGATACATTACGGATATTTTACAACCCCATCTGTTAATTTACCACCCCTAAATTACAGCAAGGGATTTATTTCAACAGGATAATACCAGTCCTCTTGTCGTCAGAGAAATTAGCACCGAAATGAGTCATAGATTTGTTTGCAGGATGTAGCGGGATTTAAATAAAAAAAATGTGGTACCAGTGTGATAGGTTTATGGAAAATCAATTAAAAATATTCTTCGCCCTTCACCAATTCATTTACCTGTGTATTTTTAGTTCAGTTTGAGTCTTTTGTCCTACTATTTCGCTTATAATATAATTTACACTGTTCAATAACTACCACTTAGAGATTAACTGTTTATGTACAAGGGTACAATATTTAGAACAATAATTGGAGCTTATTAATATTATGGTAGACTAAAATAATGTTTCCTGCACACGACTTATAAAGCGTGAGTCACGCGACGATCCGTAACTGCAGAACGATGCATTTGACGAAAATTTTGTACGATTACTTTTTTGTGTATATTTTAAAAAGCCATAAATATATGAAATATATAGTTAGAGACTAAAAATGATTTTATAAAATTAAAATATATATATATATATATATACAGTGTGTCCATGGATGGGGTCCCCAAGGGGGAAAAACTCTTTATTATTCATTTTACGACCAAAAGTCATTCTTTATAAAAAGTTCTGCTTATTGAGAAAATGGAGTTGCCTTATAAAAATTTTAGATTAAATGTACAGGGTATTAATAAATTAGGAAAATATGAAAATGCTTCAAGAGGGAAGTACCATTATTTATTATTTTATAAAACAAAATTATTTATAAACTAGCATAGAGACTAAATACAAATTTTTAAATAAAAATTCCAATATTTTAAAATTATTCTACATAACTACCTCCCACCTCGACACATTTTTCCGCTAACTTAATAAATTTACCGTACACTTTACGAATGATTTGCGGCACATTCCGTTCATGGATTGCTTCTTCTATGCGCTCTTTTAATATTTCTCTATCATGTGGAAGATTATTTGAGTAAACCTTTTGTTTTAATGACGCAGCTACATTATTAGCAATAGGGTCAGTTTTAGATAACCCGAAATTATCTTTAAGGAAGCGTGCACAAACATTGGATTTAAGCAAAAGTCAATTACACGTAATTTTTAAGGAAAACAAAATTATACCGTTTAAGCCAAAGATTCGGCATATACTTGAACCTGGAGATGAAGAGAGACGTTTAGAGTTTTGTTTATGGATAGGTGAAAAGTTCCTTGAAAACCGAACATTTCATAGATTTATTTTTTTTACCGATGAATCTACATTTTGCACAAATGGGCACGTATCTTCTCAAAATAGTCGTCATTGGGCTTACGAGAATCCTAATTATGTGATAAACAAACGAAGTCAACGTTACAAAAAAGTTAATGTATGGTGTGGAATTTTTTTGGATCGGATCATTGGTCCATATTTTATAGAGGAAAATTTAAACCAACACGTGTATTTGAATATCTTGGAAAATTTTGTCTTACCATTTCTTAATACTTTAGATCCAGAAGTTCGTAGTAATATGTTTTGGCAACAAGACGGCTGTCCTGCTCATTGCACAGCCTTGGTCAGACAATGATTAAATGATAATTTTGGCGCAAGGTGGATAGGGAGGTTCGGCCCAATTAATAATCCAGCTAGGTCGCCTGATCTTTCATTACTAGATTTCTTTTTGTGGGGTGCATTAAAACAAAAGGTTTACTAAAATAATCTTCCACATGATAGAGAAATATTAAAAGAGCGCATAGAAGAAGCAATCCATGAACTGAATGTGCCGCAAATCATTCGTAAAGTGTACGGTAAATTTATTAAGTTAGCGGAAAAATGTGTTGAGGTGGGAGGTAGTTATGTAGAATAATTTTAAAATATTGGAATTTTTATTTAAAAATTTGTATTTAGTCTCTATGCTAGTTTATAAACAACTTTGTTTTATAAAATTTTTGTTAAAAATAATAAATAATGGTACTTCCCTCTTGAAGCATTTTCATATTTTCCTAATTTATTAATACCCTGTACATTTAATCTAAAATTTTTATAAGGCAACTCCATTTTCTCAACAAGCAGAACTTTTTATAAAGAATGACTTTTGGTCGTAAAATGAATAATAAAGATTTTTTCCCCCTTGGGGACCCCATCCATGGACACACTGTATATATTTATATATATATATATATATATATTAAAAAATATAATTATTATAAATATCAAAATTTTCTCTACAGTTGCAAAAAAATTTTGTTTAATACTCAATTGGGAAATAATTATACATTCTCGAATGGTTCTTTTAGCTCATTATCCGCTTGTATGTTTTAGTTTCAAAGTCAAAAAGGCATTTTAAATTCTAAAATAACTGTTTTCGAAAACTTTTATTAAAAACTGACTTTTACATGATAGTTATTAAGTGTCCAAAGTGTTTTGTCTACACAACGTAAAAGCGATAATGGTTTGGTTTTTTCAGTAAAGTTGAACTGCTAGGATTGTTACTAACCATATTAAGCAAGACGACTTCTTAAAAATTAATTTTTGATTAATTCGATGATGGCACTTCAAAGAATTGTTTTAACAAATTAACCAGTCTTTTTATACTCATTTTATATTTGCTAGGGTGTAATCCAATTAGGGAAAAAAGTGGTTGGTATATATTTGTAGAACTAAACGATATTAAATATTATGCTTAATTAGAATTGTTTATGTACACAACCATTGCAATATATAAAAATGAATTAGCTCGTAGTAAACTCACGGTCTGTATAATTAAATCGGAATAGCAGAGTACGTAACAGATGCATAGTGGTCTACCGCAGCCAAATAAATTTATTAGCCACATCTCTACTTCAGCAATTCAATTAACTTTGACAGAAATCAATAAATATTCGCAACTCTGGCATTTAATAAATTCAACCATAATTGAATCTGGATGGTGGATTTTAATTTTCATGAACAAAACAAATTAATAATTGTTCAAGCTTTTCATGACAAGATAATCGAAAAAGGACCAGCGTGAAATTCATTAAGTTTGATTGAACCGAAAGTTATTGATTGTTAGGATTTTTACAGAAGTAACTTTCGAGAGTTCGGGAGTTCAGAAACATAAATAAAACAAAAGAGGAGTAGCCCACACGCGACGATGCTCATCAATTCTGCGTCGAATAAATATTTTTCAAACTCTTGTTATTTTGGGCCCGATTACATCTGACGATACTCAAAGACTTGTAAGTACTTAAAAGTTTGATGAAGTTAAGCTAACTTGCAGCAACAACAATACAACACAAATTGTTCAGCCTCACTGAAGACTGTTCCATGTAATACGTAGGGATGCACAAGACGAGATTTTTTCAAGAAATAGCTTTTGTGTTTTTATTTAGTCGTGTCTTGAATTTTCACAGCAAGAAATATATATTCGTATCTTATCTTGATGATTTCTTACAAGAAATGTCTCGTTCAGAATTGTACATAAGAGGATATGTTGATATTATTGTAGTATTTTTATTTATTACTTTATTTTTTATTTTTTGGTAAATAAACTTCTTAACTCGGATGATGAAAAATGTATGTTAAACTGAGGTATTTACAAAACAAGAAAACTGTTTTTGACCAGTATGGTTTTTATTGAATAAATTTGTATGTCGGTTCAATTCTTATGCATTCCCTAGTTCTAAGAATTGAATATTGTTGAACCCTCCACAATGACTCAACATTATTCCTTATTTCTCGACAATGAAAATTAATCCTTTCCAATAATTTCTCTCGATTGTCTATTGGATTGGCAAAGACTAAAGTTTTTAAATAACCTCACATAAAAAATGCAATGGACTTAGGTCAGGTAATCGAACCAAGCCATTAATCCTCCTCTTCCTATCCATCGATTTTCGAAGTTTCTGTTTAGTTATTCTAGATCTACTTGACTAAAAGGTAGTGGGGCCCTATCATACATGAACTACATATCACGTCGCATTGCCATAGGTAGATCTTCTAAAAGTTCTAGCAAGTGTTTTAAAATTTTTTAAATAAAGTTGTCCAGTTATCCTTGTTGACAATACAAATGGTCCAATTAAATGTTGCTCGGTGATTCTATCCCACACGTTGATAAGTTCAAATTGATGCTGATGGTGCGTTACAATAGAAGCATAGAGATTATTCTCCGCCATTTATTACAAATTATGGGAGTTTATGGTTCCGTTTTTAAAAAATCCAGTATCGTCCATAAAGAGAACTGTACCAATGAAATTTGCTTTGTTTTTGTGAGGATCTGAAACCCAATCAGAAAATTCAATCCTACGCGGAAAGTCTTCAGGAAGAAGCACATCGACTTTTTGAAGATAAGGAGAAACAATAAAACATCGCAGTTTTTATCTGTCTCTCTCAAACGACGATCCATTCTTAAAATGGTTTTCCTAAAAAAAATCGTTCTTCATAAAGCCTTCTGGCTTCTAAGGCAATACATGATGCAAGGCCATATATCTAAAACATGTTGGTTCATTCTGCAAACGTAAATTACAAATTGTAGAATTGGAAAATATCTTCAGACTAGCCATTAATGAATGAGTCGGATAATTCACACATTGTTAAATAGTTGCTAAGAACTAGGATTTGTAGGAGGTAATTTTAAATTGGCAGGGAGGCTTACACCAGGCCTAACCTGATCAGATATCCATAGTCCGCCCTCCCTTAACTTTCACTCATTCTGTCTCTTCTCGAAATATGTTGAACTCCTAATAAAGAGGACTATGAAAGAGTATGTATATTTCAACTCTAATCTGCTCGACATCAAAGACAATTATGTGATTAGAAACAACAAATAGTTTGTTGTAAAGTAGATAGTTTATGTATAAGATTTGTAGGTAACGGTTATTTTAATGTAAGATAAAGAGAATTCTATGTGTTTATGTTGAAAATAATTAATATAGAATTTTATTTTATTTTTATAGTTGAATTATTTTAGTAGTAGATCTTAGGTTATAGCATCTTCGTTTTATAAATATAGTACTAATTAGTTAAGTGGGAAATAAATTAAGAAAAAAATTCCAATGTTGTAAAATTGACTATTGTCTTATACCAAACTATTTGACTAAATCGCAAAAAAAACGCATGCGGAAAAGATAAAATTAACCAATATTATGACATGAATCAGAGAAGTCACGAGAAAGAAACACAAGCATATTAAAATTAATTAAAAATTTAAGATAAAATACAGAGCTCAAAAACATGCTAAGTGATCATCATCTTAGTACAATTATTTTACGAATTCACAAAAAGTAGTACAATTTTGTCAAAAATTTTTTGTAAAAGCTTGAAAAATAGAAGGAAGAAAACAGCTAAATCTAGTGGACCTTTTCAGTAATGCTAAATATAACAAATATCGATAACTCTTTCAGTATAGGCAACTTAAATATATGTATTAACATCTTAAAGAAAATATATTTCCTTGTAAAAACCAAAAACGTAATATACTATTATAAGTTCAAATTTTTGTTTTAATTATGTAAAATTGGAGCAAACCGTAACTAATAATTATGAAAATTGTTAAGTAATAATAATTTATTTGGAAAGAAAAATATTCAAGAGATTTATGTCAATTTTTATGAGAGAAAGAAGAAATAGCATAACAACCTAGGAAAATGTATTTTTGTTTAATAGCAAAAGCTCATAAGCTTGGAGAAAAACTTTACCAATCTAAATTGGAGAACAATATATTAAAAAAGATTTCTAATATGTTTGTATTCTTTTCCCGTGACTTCTCTAATTCATGTATAATTTTAGTCAATTTCATCTTTTCCGCATGTGTTTATTTTGTAATTTAGCCAAATACTTTGGTATAAAGTCAATGTTACAACATTGGTAGTTTTTTTTTAATTAATTTTCTACTTAACTAATTAATACTATATTTATAAAACTAAGATCTATTACTAAAATAACTCCTATCAACTACAAAAATTAAATTAAATTCTATAAAAGTTACTTTCAATATAAAAAAAAATTCTTTTTATCTTACATTAAAATAACTCTTACCTAAGTAGTGGAGCAAGCGGGTTCCAAATAAAAGTTCCAGAAACTGTCACTAGATGGCGTTGGTGGCGCTGCTGTAGCGCTCACGGACCCGCCGTTATTTTTGGTCCAATTGAATTGCGGAAAAAACAGGCATTATCTATAAGTGACGTAGATGTCAAATTTAAAGAAAAGCATGCGCAATGAACGTTGCCGTAAGGGCATTAGCGTTCAACTCCGTTATTATTGGTCCAATTTAATTGCGGAAAAGACAGGTATGATCTAGAAGTGACGTAGATGTCAAATTTAAAGAAAAACATGTGCAATGAACGTTGCCGTAAGGGCATTAGCGTTTAACTTCGTTATTATTGGTCCAATCGAATTGTGGAAAAGACAGGTATGATCTAGATGTGGCGTAGATGAAAAAGACATATTTTTTTATGTGCCGCAGCGCTCGCGGACCCGCCGGCGCTGTGATTTTTTCATATTCATATGCAACATTGTAACTTAGTTTTATGAAGAATGCAAATTTGTTATTTTGCGTTTCATTTAAACGACTAATTAAAATTCAATATATGTAATTTGCAAGTTAATTATTATAAAAAATGCAAGCAAGTAATTTTATGCTTCATTTAAACGACTAATTAAAATTCAATATATGCAATTATTGCGTTCCACGTAAACGACTAATTAAAATTCAATATATGTAATTTGCAAGTTAATTATTATAAAAAATGCAAGCAAGTAATTTTATGCTTCATTTAAACGACTAATTAAAATTCAATATATGCAATTATTGCGTTCCACGTAAACAACCAATTAAAATTAAATATATACAATTTGCAAGTTAATTATAATAAAAAATGCATATCCTTGATAAAACCACATTTGCATGAAACGAATTTAGCTATAAAAGTCGAAGCACATCAACCAACAATCCAGTCGTGAAAGTCGCTTCACCAGTGCCAGTTAGTATTCAGCGAGCAGTTTCCAGTTGTTTTTATTGTAAGTACCTTTAATAATTTTTTTTCAAAATTTTTTTTCAATTTTTTTTTCAAAATTTTTTTCAAAATTATTTTTCCAAAAAATTTTTTTTCAATTTTTTTTTCAAAATTTTTTTCAAAATTACTTTTCCAAATTTTTTTTCAAAATCATTTTTTCAAATTTTTTTCAAAATTTTATTATTATTTTAGATGAGTTTTCTGGAAAAATTAAACGAATTTACCTCATCTACAGATACTGAAATCAAACCAGTAATTAAGCTAAAGGACCTGCAACCCAACGTTTCAAATAAAATTCATCGTGTTCGGCTTGTCAAATCCAATTTTGGAGGGGAATCCATTCTAGTGGAATTGGAGGAGAACGTCACCTTTCTACCCAAAAGGTCTACCGAAATTTACAAGAATCACATTGCAGATCTAAACAAAGGGGACTTCAGTTTAATTTTTATTGGCCTGCACGAGATTTCTAAGAGTTGCACTCCAAGGACCCTTTTTAAAATAGAGAAAAATTGAAGTAATTCTTAAAACTCGACACAATATTTTCAACATATTCAGATATAACACTTGAGGTTAGTGCTTTAAGGCATGCGTCAAGACAAACATATTTGGGAAAAAGTCATTAAATTTGAAGAAAGACTTAAACAACTTCGTAAAGATATTAAACTGTACGAAGACAAAGAAAACGTTATAAAACAGTTGGGAAATTTAAATTTGGACAATATAAGAATACCGAAAAAAACATGTTACCCCTTAAGACGAATACAACCAACATCAGTTCCGATGACGCCAAGGATGGACAATTAAATGGTCAAATTAACAAGACATTTACAATATCGTGCATCTCATTATCTGCTATATGTATTTTATTACTAAAATTTCTTTATAAATGTATTCAAAGAAAAATTCGATCCTCATGTCATGTTGCAATAAACAACTAAAAATATACAAAAGGTGTTTTATTAAAACTAAACTAAACTAAAAATTTTTCATTTCATTTCATTTATTAACATAAAAAAAAATAAACAAATTATATTTTTTAATTTAAACTTTTAACCACTTCACTTAGTGGACGGTGCTCCATTAGACAGTCGTGAATTATGATGCAGTAGGCTTTGCTGTCTGCTGGAAATCCAATATCCGTTTCGAGCTCGAGTCTCACGTCCACAGTGGAGGACTTCATGGTTTCTTCCTGTTTTGAGCAATCTATGATAAATAGGGCTCTGTTTTTGAACTCCTTGTAGGTCAGTATAGGATGTTTTTCGGCTGAGCCATGCATATAGCTGGGGTAAAATTCAGCATAATTATGGTAAGCCATGGCGTAGTCGTTTTTGACAAAGTCCAACATGTTTCTTTCATTAGGCCAATACTCTCCGTTCAGTGACAGTCTAATGTTGGTTACATTGACATTGTCGAAAGCCATTGGATCTTGTGCAGTATTGTTTCGTTTATTGGTTTGGAAGCATACAATAACAAATCTTGGGCGTTCAACGGCCATAGTAGTTTTAACAGCCCAAATTTCTCTTCGCGAACCGCTCGTAACTGCAGGCAACTCATTAAGTTCCCATTTTCGGAACGGTATCAGTATAGGTGTATCGCTTCTAATGGCCTCCATCAATTTTATTTTAATTTCATCATTGGGATATATATGTTTTATTTTCAAATCAATGGTTTCGATCTTAATTGTTGCAGAAGTGTTTGTTGTACCAGTAGAAGTAGTTTTTTCTTTAATCATAAGACAATCACTATCATCACGAGCGCGAACCAATCGAATTGTTTGCCTTCCACAAGTGATCATTGGGTAATCGTTGAATATGTTGAAAATATGCTTGAGCGGCATCAAAAAACTAAACGATTTTGTGGAAGCGTCCATAGGAGGGTTGGAAGTACCATTCCAACCAGCGATAGCCATGTGATTTGTATCTAATGCGCTGTAGTTGAGAAGAGCTCGTACAGCGCTCACTACTCCAGGATCACGAACCGTTTCAATCTCTCTTGCACTCTCGCTGTACGTGCATGAGTCAAAGAGAAAGGCACAAAAGTTGGGTACCAGAGAAACGTCTCCTCCTCCTGTTACCTCCAATTTTCCCTTGATTTCGAGCAATGACTCGTTCATGGCAAAAAATGAATCCACTTGATTGACAACAAATTCCACCACATCATTGTTGTTGAAGGATTTGATGAACGGTGAGCACGTTCGATATTCCATCCTTCTAATAGACTCATCATAACGGGGTTGTTGGTAGAGGTTAAAACTAGGATCAATGCTTTCAGTACGTGAACGTTTACCGTAGTCCCCCATTTGTACGTTTTGACGATTTACCATATTTTTTTATGGTTAATCCAAGCGATTGAAGAAACAATTTATTTGCAGGCGTTAGCTCTCGTTGACTCGGAGGAGGTCTAGCAGCGAATGGTGTTATTGAACTGACCGCGTTGTTCTTATAATCTATCACCAAACCCATTTATTATCGTCTTACTAACTCTAGATGAAGGACACTTTGTTCTCCTCGAAAATTTATGGGCTTAAAGTTTTGGTCTACAGCCAGCACTGTGATGTTGCTAATTTCTCCGGTTTTCGTAACAGGTAGATATATTGGGTTATTAGGTCTTTCCACAATTGCGTAGCCGGCGTCAACTGTAATCGGAAATTCAAAGATGGTGTGGACAGGCCTGTTTCCGTAGATGGCACCTTCGGTAATGTTGGACTCAAAGCGAATGTTTGATACTTTTATAATGTTGACGGGGAGATCTGAAGAGTGTACAACACCGGGGGCCAGTACCTTGTTGGAAAATCCCAAAATCTGCCCAAGACTATTGGGGTGATTCTCAAAAGTAATTGCGTGACGTTTGCTGTATATTTCACACTTGAGGGTGTTGTTGTTTGGCTTCAACGAAAATAGTGTATCACCCGTATTTGGAGCAATAGAATTTTGAATTAGCTTCTCAATGTCAGTTATTTCGTAGCAACCGGTAGGAATCGCGACTTCTCTCAACTTTCCTCTATCGTTGTTTTCGTAGTAGAAAAATTTCTCACCGTCAATATTGGGTATAGAGTTGTATGAGTGGAAGCCAAGTACTGCTAGGAAATATCTTTTTTCAGAATCGAGCACAATTGGGGTCGGAGGCGTGAACGAAAACACGTGAGTGTGACTCGTTAGCGTCAAAAGCAAAGACATGACTAATGCATATCAATGGGAGGTAGTACTTAAATAAAAAAATGCTTCAAAAAAATAAATTTATTTATAAGTAATTCCACAAAATAAACATGTTGGTATCTCATTACCGCAAACATCACTCCATCGATGAAAATCATAATTTTGACATGGTAAAAATTGTAGTTCTTGTTGGTATTTCTGGGGAATTTCTCGCCAAACCTCGTAGGTAATGTTCTTCATCAAGAGTTTAATGATGTCTCTCATTTCATTAAACTCCCGATGTTGCTCCATCATATAGGAATTGTAGACAGAGGTGTCCGCAGTTGATTTGTTGATAGTTTTGATATTGGTCGTTGTTGTAATAGATCCGAACATTCTTCCCCACATAGTTCACGAGTTCTTTCGGTGGCTTCAAGTCACCAAATGAATCAAAATATTCAACAACATTGTTTATCTTTCTATATGCTACCCAATGAGTCCCCGGATTATTAGAGTCATCCAAATTTATGATAGCGCATTCGCGTTGCCGGGGCTGTTGATGTGGTAGAGAGTCACGCATGAAAACCCCTCTAAAATGAGGAATTTTTAAACGTTTGACATATCGCAAAAGGTCCACATCATATAACGGTCTATTGGGTAGCTTTATTGGTAGTTTTTTTGTTTCTTCATGTACAATCCAAAGCCTCCGCGAGCGTTCTTTTTCATATACAGACCGGATCCTTTTGCCCCAATAACTTCCATAGCTTTATTGTGACGTTGATCTTCTTCCAATTTCTTTTGCGCATTCTTAGCATCGATTACGGTTTTAGCTATTCCTGCTGCCCCACCACTAAGGGCTCCAAGTGCCGAAAGGCCCGCAAACAGAGGAATCAATGGTAGAAATCCTCCAGATTTTCCTTCAAAAGGTATCGTCCTGGGTAGTCGAATTCGCTTTTTACCACCAGCTTTCCTTACGGCGATTTTCGCGGCTCTCAAAGCTTGCGAGGCGGCCTTCTGTAGAGTTGTAGAAGGACTATTTTTCATAGCCTTTTTAACCTTGCTGATTACATGATTTCTAAAGGAACTCTTCTTCTGCTGCCCAACCCCCATTCCAAGTTTACGTTTGATCTTCATGCCACCGGTCACCGCCAAAGCAGCTGCTCTTTCTCCAAGCGTTGCGTCCTTTGATTTGACACGTGTCCAAGCTTTGTTTTCGAGTATTTGATCTGCCTTATGTCGATCGTTCAAGGACTTGTGTTGAGCGTATGCAATGTCGTGCTCCTTACAGGCAGCGTCTAAGGGATTAATGCCCGAATCACCGCGTGCTAAGCGTTTTTGTAGCTTTGTGCCCGGACCACAGTATTGGTAGGTCGGAATGTGGAGCTCAAAGGGCAGATTGTTTATGAGCGAATTTAAGACACCTTTACCTAAGTAAAGACTCATTTGAACTGATGACATATCATCACGTTATATATATTTATATACACAACAACTTGCTCCTCAAGCTTGTCACACACACACACACACACGTAAACGTGACGTAAACGTTGAAAAACGTCTCGCACGTCACGTAAACGTCGCGTAAACGTCACGCACGTCGCGTAAACGTCACGCACGTCACGTAAAACGTCTCGCACGTCACTCACGTCACGTTTTACGTCACACACGCAAACATGGTGGCGACGGTGATGGTGACATATCACCACGTTATATATTTATACACAACGACTTGACTAAAAATGTCATACAATGAAGGTCATTCAACAGAAACAAACGCTTCCGATTGAAAACTTGGACTTTACCTCCAAGCATGAGAAAAGTAAACATGGCGAGTTATTACCAAACTCGTTTCGTGCAATGATATGTGGACCGAGTGGGTGTGGTAAAACAAACGTAATGCTGTCATTACTGTTTCATCCGAATGGCGCGAAATTTAAAAACGTTTACGTTTACTCCAAATCTTTGTATCAACCGATATACGAGTTGCTTCAAGAGGTGCTAAGTAAGACGAAAGGAGTAGGTTATTTCCCGTTCAAAGATAATGAGGAAATAATAAGTCCCGCTGAAGCTAAATCAAATTCCATATTCATATTTGACGATGTAGCTTGCGATGGGCAACAGAAAATTCGGGAATATTACTCAATGGGCCGTCATAAGGATATTGATGCTGCTTATCTATGCCAAACGTACTCAAAAATACCTAAACAACTGATTCGAGACAATTGTAATTTAATTGTACTCTTCAAGCAGGATGAAATAAACCTGAGGCACGTATTCGATGAGCATGTGTCACCTGACATGAGTTTTGATCGCTTTAAAAAACTCTGTTCTGAATGTTGGAGCGATCAATATGGTTCTATTGTTGTTGTAAAAGATTTTGCTCTCAACAATGGAAGGTATCGTAAAGGATTCGACTTGTATATAAAAATGTAATTCCATGTGGTGTATGATTAATATGCAGCAAGATGTTAAACCAGCAGGATCTTCGTAAACGTAAAGTTCTACAACTCTCACGTGATATACGTCGAAAATATCTGGCTCTCAAGATGGGTAGATCTGAGCAGGATCGGACATTAAATACATTATTTAAACCTCTAATAAAACCTCTAAAAGAAATTGTTACAACGTCTCATGAATCTGCGCAAGTTTTAAAAAATATAAAGAAAGAAGAAGAATCCAAAGAGGAAGAACCCGAAGTAGAAGAACCATTAAAAACAGAATATATAAGCCATCCCACTAATTTTATTCCGATGGAAGATGTAGCTCAGACTGGGGGTGATGATGATGATGATGATGATGAGAGTGTATATTCCAACGCTTCAGAGCCGGCCTCAGAACATATTTCGGATGAGGTCTTCAGAGAGTATCTGGAGCAATATCCCGAAATATCACATAAGTATATGCTTGATTACTGGAATAAGAGTCCAAATATAGACCTAGTTTACGGTCCAGTTTACGATTCGACTCACTCTAAATGGCTTCTCGGAGGGAAAAATATCGATTTTGATCGGAATACTGGTGCTATTATAACAGAGGGGGGGTATGTTAAAGGGACACCTGGTCTCTACCAACTGATATTTTATGATGAGCCTGAAGATTATACCGATGATGATAAATTGACATACAAGACGATTTTAAATTTAACTAACGCTCACAGAAACACAGCTGGACGTCTAAAAGGTACATCGAGATCAAAATATCTAAATATTATTAAACCTATGTTTCCTCCTCCACCGAGAAAGCCATCGAAATCGACTAGCAGTATATCGAGATCTGGAGTTGGACTTGCAATGGTCTACAATGAGAACCCTATTGATTACGTGTACTGGGACGATGTCAATGAACTTGTGGAACGGCTTAAACTGTTAGTAGCTTCCAAACACGCTGGAAATACATCACACAACAACGAAATAGTTGCAATCATCAATGAGCTAAGAGAAGCCAACGTTATATACTAATGTAACACATCGTTTTAATGTTATTTGCAAGATGAGTCTCGACAAATTCGGACGTCGGTCGACGACGATGTCAAATAGACCTCCTCAATCTCTGCTCCGTAATACGTTATTAAAGTTTCCACAAACGGCTGAAGGTAACGTCGATATTGGCAATGTGAGGATAAGCAATGTGTTACCACCTTCAGCTAGTTCTGATGCTGCCAGTAAAGAATACGTTGACTCTCAGTTAAATATAAGAGTTGATAATTTGTTTAACCAATATAAAAACGCACTTGTAGCTTTACAAACTAAAACTAGGGAAATTGATGCGTTCGTAACTAAGGATCCTCCTGTATATGCTGGGGATATTGCAACAAAAAAATATGTAGATACCAGCATTGTAACTGCTAAACAGCATCTACGGGGTGATATAAAAAACGCTCAAACTAGCGTTGACAATCAATTGGCGAATACTGTGAAAGTTTTAGATAAAAAACTAATGGGAACTAATTTAAAAATAGATATACCTAAAGAAATTGCTAGTGTGATGGGCACCCAGTTTGCTGAAATCGAGCGAAAAATAACTGTTGATGAAGGTATTGTGAAAGATTTGGTTAAAGCTCACCAAGAAACGGCCGAGTTAATAAATAATTTGAAAAAAGAAATGACTGCTAATGATTTTATTTTGAGAGATTTAATTAAAGCTAACCACGAAACCGCCGAGTTAACAAAGAATTTGGAAAGAGAACTAAACCAATTTCGTAATACTGCTACAGTATCATCACATATTTGAACTGAGGCTGGATATAAAAAAAGTCTGGAAGATGATGGAAAAAAGAATTGAAGCGAAATACTCCTTAAATACTTCAACACAGTTGCACTTGCTTTAGAGCTCTTCAAGATGTCTAAAGAAAAAATTCAAGTTGTTAATGAACTCCATGCTCCAGCACGTAGGAATTATCCGCGACGTAGAACAATCATTAAAGGTCTCGATAATTTATGGCAAATGGACTTGGCTGAAATGCGACCATATGCACACCAAAATAAAGGTTACAAAATGATTATGGTTGTTATTGATTGTTTCTCAAAGTACGTGTGGACGATGCCTCTAAAGACAAAGACTGGAGTTGAAATTACCAAAGCTTTCTCCAACATATTAAAACACAGCCGACGACATCCTAAAAATCTTCAAACCGATCAAGGCACAGAGTTTTTCAATACAAATTTCCAAAAATTAATGACGCAATGCAACATTAATCATTACAATACGTTTAGCGTTAAAAAGGCTGCGATAGCTGAGAGATGTATTAGAACTTTAAAGACAAAACTATACAAGTACTTTAGTTTGCAAGGCACCTACCGATGGATCGACATTTTACCGAAAATTGTGGAAGAGTACAATAACACGAAACATTCGAAAATACGATGTAAGCCTTCGGAGGTCAACAAGTCAAACGAGAAGGAAATTTCTCGAAAATTTTACTCACATTTGAAGATTGCTGGACCACGTAAACTTAACGTTGGCGACATTGTGCGCTTAAGCAAAGCCAAGCATATTTTTCAAAAGGGATACACTCCTAATTGGAGTACCGAGCTCTTTAAAATTACTAAAGTCAAAATAACCAATCCCGTAACTTATCTGCTTGAAGACATGTTGGGTACACCAATCAATGGGGCTTTCTACGAGGAGGAATTGCAAAAGACGAAAGCACCCGATGTCTACCTCGTAGAAAAGGTGCTTAGAAGAAAGGGGAAGAAGGTGTACGTGAAATGGTTGGGTCTTGATAACAAGCATAACAGTTGGATTGAAAACACTGATTTTGTATAGAATCTTATGGAAAATACGAACAAATTTAGCAATTCAAGGGGCCTTTTTTGAATAACCTTCAAATTTATCATTTCCCTCATAGTGGGGGTATATAAATACAAGTGTGTGAACCTACATTTTATTCAGTCGTGTGCACCTGTGTAATTTAAATCAACATGAGTAGTCAAGATAGTGGTTATAGTTCTTGTGAAATTGTTTTCGAAAGTGACTCAGCATCGTCGTCGTCGTCGTCACCGTCGCCGTCGCCAACACCTTCTTCACCTTGTGCAGTGTCGCTTAATGATTATGCTATCGACCAAGCTTTAATTTCATACGAGTATGCTGCTAAATTGGAGCGATACCATCTGCTGGAAACGAACTTTTCCCTGAGAAGTTATGCACTTTTGTGTGGAATAAGTCCAACGAGAACCTTTAATCCCGCAATAACGCTAACACCTTTACTTCGACCTGGAAGAATTTCGTTTGGTACATTTGAGTGGACTACTTTTATTGAATTGCTGCGTCAGAGATACGATGACTTTTTTCACGAGAATCTATCATCACCTCCTGACGAATACGATCCTGTAGTTTTCCCTTGTGGAGACTTTTGTAAAGTCACTCAATTAGTGTATGACGATACCAAGTTTCTACTTGTAAACAAACACGGAGTCGAGTTCTATCTGGACGAGAATGATGTTTCCGACATCCTTGAAGCAAATTACAATTTGGTGAAGAACTACATTTCGTTGCTGGAAGACTTGAACTTTAATACATTTTACTGTAATTTAATAGATTCTACACGAGCTTATTTTAGTGCTAATTTCAATAGTATTTGTGACGACATTAGTAGATATAATACTTTAATTTTAATTTGTGCTGTTATGCCAAATTGTTTAGAAAAAAATGCTCTACAAGAGTACATGTATTACTATAAAGATGATGTTATTAATGATATATATAATCATTGTTCAAATTAAAAAAATGTATCAAGTTTATTTAAATAAAACACTTCTTTCTTATATTTTATTTTTTATTACCCAAGCAAACATAAAAAACTACAAGCCATACAATAACTAAACATACATAAAACAATACATAAAAACTATAAATAATTCATTAGGCACACATAGTTCAGTCTGAAAATCGCACTCTTATTTTCATGTAATTCATATCGAAACCAAGCACAATATTTCTGCATATTCAATAAATATTTCAAAATTATGGCAAGCTAATAATCAGTAATCACATCTAAAAAAAGGAAAAATTAACATTTATACCCCCACGGAAGGGTGTCATGCGATTGGGGAAGTAATTGACGTTTATCGTCATAGGGGCTAAGTCCAATTTTAGTCTGCCGGATGCTGTATACATCATGCAAATAAGATCGAATAGTGTGTTGAGTGATATATTTTTTGGTAATATTTTTCAAACAATTTAGATAGTCTTCAAATGTAATTTTATTTTTTACTACATTGGACTTAACCCCCTTTGATTTCTTTACAACTTTACCGTCTTGAACTTTATAACTATACATTTTAGAGCGCAAGCCTACAAAGTGTGTCATAATTTTGCCGTTACATTCATCCTTCATTAGACCGGGGATTTTTTTGTTGGCTAAAGGAATCTTATAGGTGTTATTGGCGGGGTAATCTGAAGTGTCAAATTTTTCTAAATGATCTCCAATAAGACTTTTGTAAACGTCATCGCAATTTAATTCGTAAATAAAACTATCGGTGTCCGTGTACATTAATTTTAAATTTTCCACCCCCATAGTTGGTAACATGAAATTATAGTGAAAATCATACATACAGGTTTTAGAAATGTCCAGGATAGCCATGCCGATATACAGGGGTTTGTTGAAGAGTAGTTCAGCCTTTTTTAATTCGATAGCCATCAGTTTGTCATCAAAAACTCTTCGACTATGAAATCGGGGGCTGGCTATCAAATTTTTTGCACCATAACGACCCTCGTAAGAAGTAAGTAATTTCACTACCCTATGAAGCCTAATGTTTTCCATAGTCTTACCGAAGACAGCATTATTGGCAAGTTTAAATTGATTTTTCTTAAAATTACTTGTGGCCACAGTCCTTAAACGAGTATTCAGCTCGATATAGGACTTTAGCCATGCCGATTGTTTAAATTTTAATACTTTATGAATTTTGGTTAATTTTAAGCCATGTTCGAGAGCTTGCTTCAAATTGCGATAATGCAGAGTATATTCTTTTTTTGGGTAAAGGGTGGTCATTAATTTGGAGAATTTGGAACCTGGAGGTTTGCGGTGTTCTGGACAAAATGGGAAATCCTTGTGCTCGTCATGTAAACTTTCCGGATACTCCAAATCTACTTGTAAAATATATCCGACGGGTGAATCGTCGGGAATCTGAGTAATGTCGATGTTTGTATTGGGCTCCCATTCAAACCCCCCATAGGGGAGGAACTGCGACATAGCCCACCCATATAAATTGTTTACGTCAAAGTACATAAGGTACTTGGACGGTTTAGAAGAATCATATTCGGGCATGTATTTATTGTTAGCTTCAGAGTATCTGTTTGAACAAACAGATATTCCTCCACGTATTGATGACTCAACAAACAGCAACATGTCGACATCTTTTAAAATTTGTAATTTACATTTAGTGTACTTGAGCATACAGTCCCAAGTATATCCGGGCATAGTATAGTACCATGCCGGATCTAGCTGGTAAGTTTCCAGAGCAGTTGATCGAAAGTTTTCCATAACGTCACAAAGAAGGAGAATGTCCGTTCGCATATACAAATCTGCATATTCGCCTAAATTTTGAATTTGGAAAGCTTGCCAAACGTTTTGCGCATGAGTGTAATCATCCGCGGAAATATGACAATCATTTAATTTGTTGTAAAAACTCTCAATTGCTGGAAGACTAGTGGTATCATTTAGCTTATCAATACTATCAACGTAATCGTATGGAAAAACACCTTTCCTCGTCAGCAGTTTGAACGTTTCATTAGTCAAGTTACCAAATTCCCTTTTTAATGTAACCAACTCCTCTATTTTTAGTGTAGACACCAACTCATCGAGACTGGTACCCAAAAATCTAAAGGAGTCTATATAGCGAAATTTAATTTTAGTTTCTGGCTCATACTGCGTAAAAGAAATGTATTTTTCCATGTTCACAGGTAGTACACTCAAAGGTCCGCGTTTAGCAAGATCTCTAATAATAAAATGGCTGTCGTATCCGCTAAGATTATGGAAAACTATGGGCACTACAAATAGTTTTTTGAAATTCAGATTGCACGATTGATGTGCGAACCCTCTAAATAATCCCGTAAAATGATCATGGTCTTTAACGATAACATCTTTTTCTTTAAACCTATTGTCGCAAATGTGACAGCAGACACCGTTTGCGACAGTAGGCATACAAATAGGAACAATATTCAATAATTTTGATTCAATAAATTTCGCGACATCTAACATTTGATTCGCAAACCAGTCCATGCAATCTTCCCCTCTATAACTATTGTAGTAGGAAATCTGATTATCGTAGCTGCATTTTAAGTAGAAGCCTGCACTAAATGTTTTATGGTGTTGATACTTTGTAGTTGTATGAGATATCTTTTTATCACACTTTTCTAAAATAGACTCGAAATCGGCATACACGACAAAAGGACATTTCTGTTTGTATACATGATTTTTAAATTCAACGTTATCATATGAGGGGAAAGAAATTTTACAATCATTGGTATTTCTACACAAAATTTCGTGGTCCGTTAGTTTTTTTTCGCTTTGAAAATAATTTAAACACCTATCGCAAATAAATTTTTTATTTTTACTTTTGTTAAGTTGACTTGAAACTAACCTAGATATATTTTTAATCCAACAATAATGGTATTTAATGGTGGTAGTAGTGTCCTCGCTGTTGACGGGAGGAGCCTCGTAGTCGTTTAATTTTGGAAAATATTCATCTTGAATTAAAAGCAAATTTACATGACGCGGCAGTTTATTTTTAGTTAAACGTGCAGGTACCACTACGTAAAATGACCTTTCATTAGTTTTATTTAGTTCTAAAGCGTAAACGTTTACAGATATATCATTCAACTTTTCAAATTTTGATATTTGTGTTAGTTTCATAGGTAATTCTAAACCGTCTGTATTCAAAACTGTACTATAGTGGGGGTAATTAATTGTAAATGCAGGGTTTCTTTTAGCAGGAAACAAAAAACTCGTTACGGCCCAGTAAAAACACGCTAGGTCTGCATTTTTAACGTTTATGCATGCATTTTTCACTAATATTTCTTTTGGTAGCTGAATGAAGGATGAACCGTTCCCAATTTCAAATTTATTAATAGCTACTTCTAATAGATTTATTTTTGACAACGCCCACCCACTGTCTTTTTCTTGAAATTCCGAAAGTTTATTTAAAATAAAATCTACAACACTTTTATACTCTTGAGCTAAATCCGTCCCCAAATCAACAACGAAATTTGGGGATCCAAAGTATTTAATATCAATTACTTCCCCGCCATCGCTATCATTTTTCAAAAAATCACCACAAAATGTAACATTTACTTTTAGCGACGGTGTATCATTTAAAATTTTACAAATTTTTGATTTAAATAAATTAAAAGCTGCCTTCAAAAAATCTTTTATTTCTTTATGCTTTAAATTTATAATTACCCCAGTTCTAATTCTATTGTTAAAAATCGCGTTTACATCTTCCCATTTAACGCCCCCTTTAATACCACGCCCCTCTCTAATACCCTCCCCTACTACATGAGAAGACGCTAATTTAATGATACACCGCAACCTTTTTAACTGTCCCATTTTGGTGTAAATTTTTCTTTTTTCCCCTACCGTGAAATTACATTTTTTTATCGCTAAAGAACATTTCCTAAGGTAAAGAAAGAAAGGCTGAATAAGTTGTATTTTAAAGTGTGTAAGATTCTTTATTTAAAGATATGTGTAAAAGAAATATATATATTTCTCAAAGTCAAAAGAGTGTCAAGCGCTTTCGGCAAAACAATGCCATCATCAGGACAAAAAAAGTGCAAAAAAGTAGAGAAGGTTGGTTATAAAACAAAAGTAGAGAACATCAACGCAGTAACAATACATCTTAAATTAACTTTTTAAAAAACGACATTAATATAGTAGAAAACAGTAACATTTTTAAAAAATTTGGTTTTTAAAGGCCCAGGCCTGAAAGTTGTCCCAATAAAAGACAACAAGTGTTTTTTAAAAACATGTAAAATAAATAAAAAATTAAGATGTTTTACGTGAGAAAATTATGAACATGCGGTTTTTGACAAAGTTAGAAAAAGAGTCAAAAACCGCATGTTCATAATTTTCTCACGTAAAACATCTTAATTTTTTATTTATTTTACATGTTTTTAAAAAACACTTGTTGTCTTTTATTGGGACAACTTTCAGGCCTGGGCCTTTAAAAACCAAATTTTTTAAAAATGTTACTGTTTTCTACTATATTAATGTCGTTTTTTAAAAAGTTAATTTAAGATGTATTGTTACTGCGTTGATGTTCTCTACTTTTGTTTTATAACCAACCTTCTCTACTTTTTTGCACTTTTTTTGTCCTGATGATGGCATTGTTTTGCCGAAAGCGCTTGACACTCTTTTGACTTTGAGAAATATATATATTTCTTTTACACATATCTTTAAATAAAGAATCTTACACACTTTAAAATACAACTTATTCAGCCTTTCTTTCATTACATAGTGTGTACGCACCAAACACGTAACCTTTTGTTACTCTTCAAAATCATTTCCTAAGGTGATTACTAATTAGTGATAGCCATTTGTTTTTATCTGAATATGTAGAAATATTGTGCTGAGTTTTAAGAATTTCTTCAATTTTTTGAAAAGCGAGTGCGAAATTCATGACGGTTCTAACCTAATTTTTCACTAATTTAAAAAGGTCCTTGGAGCGCAACTTTTGGATATCTCGTGCAGGCCAATAAAAATTAAACTGAAGCCCCCTTTGTTCAGATCGACAATGTGATTCTTGTAGATTGTAGTAGACCTTTTGGGCAGAAAGGTGACGTTCTCCTCTAATTCTAAGAATGGATTCCCCAAATTTTATTTGGAACGTATGGTTGCAGGTCCTTTAGCTTAATTATCGGGTTGATTTCAGTATCTGCAGATGAGGAAAAAAAATTTTGAAAAAAAATTTTTGGGAAAATAATTTTGGAAAAAACTATTGGAAAAAAAATTTTGGAAAAAAAATATTGACAAAAAAATTTTGGAAAAATAATTTTGGAAAAAGAATTTTGAAAAAAAATTTTGGAAAAATAATTTTGGAAAAAATAATTTTGGAAAAAAATTTTGGAAAAAAAAATTTGAAAAAAAATTTTGGGAAAATAATTTTGGAAAAAAAGTTTTGGAAAAAAAATATTGAAAAAAAATATTGAAAAATAATTTTGGAAAAAAATGTTTGAAAAAAAAATTTGGAAAAATAATTTTGGAAAAAAAATTTTGGAAAAATAATTTTGGAAAAATAATTTTGGAAAAAAATGTGAAAAAAAATTTTGGAAAAATAATTTTGGAAAAAAAATTTTTTCATTAAAGGTACTTACAATAAAAACAATTGGAAACTGTTCAATGAACACTAACTGGTAGCACAATAAAAACAACTGGAAACTGCTCGCTGAATACTAACTGGCACTGGTGAAGCGACTTTCACGACTGGATTGTTGGTTGATGTGCTTCGACTTTTATAGCTAAATTCGTTTCATGCAAATGTGGTTTTATCAAGGATATGCATTTTTTATTATAATTAACTTGCAAATTGTATATATTTAATTTTAATTGGTTGTTTACGTGGAACGCAATAATTGCATATATTGAATTTTAATTAGTTGTTTAAATGAAGCATAAAATTACTTGCTTGCATTTTTTTATAATAATTAACTTGCAAATTACATATATTGAATTTTAATTAGTCGTTTACGTGGAACGCAATAATTGCATATATTGAATTTTAATTAGTCGTTTAAATGAAGCATAAAATTACTTGCTTGCATTTTTTATAATAATTAACTTGCAAATTACATATATTGAATTTTAATTAGTCGTTTACGTGGAACGCAATAATTGCATATATTGAATTTTAATTAGTCGTTTAAATGAAGCATAAAATTACTTGCTTGCATTTTTTATAATAATTAACTTGCAAATTACATATATTGAATTTTAATTAGTCGTTTAAATGAAACGCAAAATAACAAATTTGCATTCTTCATAAAACTAAGTTACAATGTTGCATATGAATATGAAAAAATCACAGCGCCGGCGGGTCCGCGAGCGCTGCGGCACATAAAAAAATATGTCTTTTTCATCTACGCCACATCTAGATCATACCTGTCTTTTCCACAATTCGATTGGACCAATAATAACGAAGTTAAACGCTAATGCCCTTACGGCAACGTTCATTGCACATGTTTTTCTTTAAATTTGACATCTACGTCACTTCTAGATCATACCTGTCTTTTCCGCAATTAAATTGGACCAATAATAACGGAGTTGAACGCTAATGCCCTTACGGCAACGTTCATTGCGCATGTTTTTCTTTAAATTTAACATCTACGTCACTTATAGATAATACCGGTCTTTTCCGCAATTCAATTGGACCAATAATAACAAAGTTAAGCGTTAATGCCCTTACGGTAACGTTCTTTGCGCATGCTTTTCTTTAAATTTGACATCTACGTCACTTATAGATAATGCCTGTTTTTTCCGCAATTCAATTGGACCAAAAATAACGGCGGGTCCGTGAGCGCTACAGCAGCGCCACCAACGCCATCTAGTGACAGTTTCTGGAACTTTTATTTGGAACCCGATTTGCTCCACTACTTACCTATATATCTATCTACATTACACCAAACTATTTGTTGTTTTTAATTACAAATATTTTTGTGATTTGAACCTGAAGATGTGACCCATTTTGCCACGAAACCGGTAGTTCTCCTTTTCACTATGAAAAATATAATCTTATAGACTGTCAGACTAAAGGACTTCTTTTCCCCATTCTTTTGTTAATGTACCTTCGCATATGGCAACAACAACCCATTTGTTTTGTTTTTCTTAATATCTGTGTGGATTTCTAATTGAGATTTAATGGATTGTGTATGTTTTTTTTTGAAATTTTTTATAGAATTCGCAATCTATCTTTTTGTCACTGGCAATTAAAAAAATTAAAAAAATAATATTTTGTATAATTTGAATTCAGAAATAAAAGGCTGCTAAAGCCCGAAAAACACTTTTCGTAATATCATCATCCATCACGCAAATTATAGCTGTCATGAAACACACCAACGATGCACAGTTGACTTTATGAGATTAAAAAGCCGTAATCAACGTAATTATTCTGTCGGATATCGCATTAATAATTAATCAATTTAAACTCAATTTCAAATACGGAACTCATCACTACAACAATCTGGCATCCTAATAGGTTGCCATTACTGAACATCTGTCGTTGAGGTATTCAGAGGACTTCAAGAATATCTTGTTGCCAGTCCCCAACCTCTTTTTGTCTGTTCATACTATATACGCTTTAAGGGAAGTTTGTAATTATGTTGACAAAGTTTAGTAAGCCAAATAATATCGTTTTGCAATTAAGCCATATACACACTACAATATAATACTGAGATTAAAAGACAAGTTGAATTTTATATTGTTACGTATTGGGTTATTTTTTCTAAATAGGTATATGAAAAATCTCTTAATATTATTTTAAGTGGATTTTAACCCATTACATAATTTGGTTAATGAAAAAAAAAGGCTGAGTAAAATCAATAACAGTTTATGTATCTAAAGAAAACAACTAATATAAAATATGAGGAGAACTTACACATTAAATTATTAATATATTTAATCGCAGGGGTAGGCACCATCAACTTCTCGATCATCCGAGAATCCAAACGTGACTTCCGATCTCCTTTTATTTTTCTAACCAATAACACCTCAATATTTATTAATTTTGATTACTATGCAAAAATATTTATTTAACATTTGTTGACTGCCTTGTCCCAAAACTGTCCCTCACGTATTGTTAAATAAATGGTAAGTATTATAATCTAGAAAATAAAAAATTAGTTTTTTGTACAGGGTGATATTTAACTAAATCCCTGTACATACTATCGTAACAATATGGAATAATCTATAAAAGTTGATACATTACTTTAAAAGATTTGAAAAATATGCCAGTTATCAACGAATTAAAAATTACGAATTTGCCCAACTAACTAATGAAAAAATCGGTTGCATAGAGAATCTTAAAAAGCATAAAGTAATTCCAGGCTAATGTAATCAGTAATACAAACCCTTTGTACATGGATACCCACACATTCTAACAAATATTGTCAGTTACGGCGATTTGGCAAATTTTTTGGTTACATTTAGATCGTAAAATAATTTATCTAACAAAGGTGTATTCAATTCAATGTAAGTATTTGTTTTAAAACTTAGTAGTCAAGCACCATTTATCAGTATCTATTTCATTTCTTATGAGATAGTACATAGGTTTAGAGAAGAAATGAACAGTATAATACTAGAAATTTAATTTTTATTAAATTAAGCATGTTATTATTTCAGAGCATGTATTGTTAATAGAAATAGAAAAAATTTAAATTATTACTTTGTACTGAGGAAACTATTATGTAAACCATTTTACTAGTATTTGAAAGAAATATTTAATATAATGAGAGGTTTATGTTAATTTCTTCTGAAAACATTTTGTTTCAGTTAAAAAAACTGTAATTTTGCTCAGCTTTTAAATTTAATCGTTAGTAAAATAAACACAAATACTATTCTTTACATATCTGATAATCTTCGAGGCAATGATATACATCATTATGAATTTAGTCTGAAGCGTATTTGTAGTATAAACTAAGATGATATTTTTAGCTACCATTTACAAAGCAACTATGAGACATTGTTTAATAAGTAAGGCTTTAAAATTATTTAATAGCGCTAAATATTTCAGAAAAATTTTGTATTTAATTAAAGACAAAAATGTAGGAATAAACAATTTTTTATGCCGCCTCAAAAGAAAAGGGTATCTGAAAAATTCTGTAGTATAGGATGTAATTTTTGACCTATTTAAGATATAGTAAATTTTCAAATCTAACCATGGCTTTTGATTTTGACATTTTGACAAGTATCAAAAATTGTATTATATATAATATTTGGTGGTTCAAAGTATACGTATACGTAGGACTTGAGAAAATTTGGAAAATATTTTGCATCTCCCGAAAGAAGGAACAAACTATCTCTAACTTAAACATGGTTAACGCATATACATTTAACTTTGAGTCATCCTGTATAATGCAGAAAAATTCAGAAAGTTTATCGTTTCTATTTGAAATAAACCTTAAAAGATTAATGGGTAAATCGGTGTGAAATAATGTCCTTTAGTTGCAGAGCATGTTAAACTCAATTAATTTTCCGAATATACTATTTATATTCTGTTGGTTAAATGTTGTTTGGTGCTAAGTTGCCTATTATTAGTCTGGTGATAAAGAGTTGAGACCGAACCTAGATTAATAAATTAGGACCATTATTGCCTAGGACTTTCTTCTTCTTAGCGTCAGGACCGTCTAAAACTAGAACTAGTCTCGATATCATAACTTGCCGAGAGCTATTGTCGATTGGGAGATAGGTCGTGCCACTTTTCAGGACTAATTTCCAGAAAATAAAGTTCGTTCTCGGATAGTTGAGCAATAAATTCGGTAGCGAGAATATGAGTTCACAGCCAACAAATAGAAACTTCGTCCTATTGCTGGAACTTGAGGTGTGATTTGAGTTAAATTAGTTTCTCTTGTTTTTACAACTTTAATAAAATAAAGATATATATGAAAATGTAGAATATTCCAGGAAGTATTATTTTAAGATAAAATAAAATATCAATAAAACTAGGAAGTTGTTAAAATGTTGCTTTATTACTAAACACAAATGTAAACTTAAATAATTGAAGTTTGTATAAACAATAATATTTAAATTTAATAAAACATAACAGTTTTGATTTAGTTATATAGTATAAGCAAATTTTTAAATTAGATGTTACTTGCTCGTAACTTCTGATCAAAAAAAATACTCCTTATAAAAACTGGAATAACTTTGACATTTATAAAATAGTAGTTTCTTGTAAAATAAATTATGCTATCGAACGTAGCTTGGCAGGCAATTATAAAAATAATTTCTAATAACAAGATTTTCAAACTTGTTATCATTATCAAGACTGGTATATCCTTTTCTAAAACTCATTTTAAAATTATAGAGGTTTATAAATTTTATTGGTCTTTAATAGATATTAATAAAACTTGTTTTAGAACTAAATTTAGGACTTAAAAATTTTAGATAAGGATTGTTACTTTTTTTGTTAATTGATATATTTTTATTCAAAATATGTAAAATATTCAATCTTACATTTAATAAAGCATTGTGATGGTTTCATTACAGTTACACAATTACTTCTGTTATTATGACTGAATATGTCAAAATAAAAAGAAAATATGCGAGTGTAACATAAAAAAAACGTAATTTACTGATAAAACTTTATTCAGTAGAACCAAACGATAGATGTTCCCTGAAAATTCAACCATTTTTAACTTATCTGGCATATTTGTTTTATTCATTTTAGATTTGAAAAATGTTAAAATTACACGTATAGGATTTTTAGTACAAATACCTAACTAAGATAAATCATACGAAACATCACGAAAATTCACGAGGACTAATGAACGTAGTCACAGTACTAAAAAACCGAAAAAGTAATCGTAATTATTTTGATAATTTTAGAATTATTTCAATTATATTGGCTTATATAGGTCTTATTCTTTATAATATAAAGTTAATAAATCATTATTATATGTTTAGTACTCAAAAAAGCCATAATTTACATTAAATAATTTTGAAATTTTCTACGCCCATGAGACTCGTATTTATGATGAAGAAATGACATTGTAGCGATTGGCATGCCTTGATGCGACGTTGTCGAGTATTTAGATTGAAATATTTCAACGATTTCTGACGTCCGACCGTCAACCAGTTGTGTGTTTTCACCACGTTTTCGGTAATTTTATAATATTGTCTTTATTTTTTTGCTTTGCTAGATAGTTAACATATAATAAAAACTGTTTTTTTCAAAACAAACATAGTATGAATAAGCTGATTATTGACGTTTATTTCTACAAAATGCCAAAAAATTTAGACAAGCCGACAACACTGCAGGGTCGTGATCTCATAATTGATATATGACGTGCAACGGGATTTGTATTAAAAATCCTATACCACTAAATGTTTTTATTTAATCTAGATACTTTTATTTAAAAAATTGTTGCGGTACTTATTGATAAAATTAAAATTTTTTAATTCCAACACAGATAATTTCTCACACTTCAATATTATTAATAACCCTTAGTTGAATGCATTCATTCCAAAATCATTTTTAAAAATAGAATGCAAACATTAGTCAGAGAGAATATTTATTCTGAAACACTTGCTTCTTATGTGTTTTGCAAGTATTTTCATTCCACAACAAATGATGGAATGAATATTCCGTAATTGTTCTAAACCAAATCGACGGCCATGGATGTCAAAACTTTCAATGTCAAATGGGGGCGTTGTAAAAATGTAAAAATTAATTTCAAACAAATTTTAATTTAAATAAATTAATGAGTGCAAAATGCACTAAATTTCTGGTCATAGAGAAAATATAGTCTGTTACTCAGTTAGAACAACAATTTTTTTTCATTCTATCCTTGTTACAGAATTAGTAGTTTCTAAGTAACACATAACTTAAGTCAACTCTTTATTTCAATCTGGTTACATTCTTCAATAATATAAATATTATAAAAAGAAGCAGTTGCTATAAAATGGCTAGAAAAAATAAAAAAAAAATGTTTTACTACACTTTACATAAACTAACTGAAAAATAGATAAACATAAAAAAGAGAAAACTTTAACTTAGTATCCTTATCTAATTTTATGAAAATTGAACTAAATCAAGGCCATTGATTATACCATATTTTTTTTATTTGGTTTACTTAGTAATAAAAGGGAAATGTGCAAAATATTGCATTTTAATAATTGATTTGATTTGCTTTAGAAATTTAATTACATGGTTGACAAATTATAGGCTTACCCTTATTAAAAAAATGTAATGATGACAAAGGCTAAACCAATAGCTCTGGCAGTAAAGTATATTATATTTTTTTTAAGTAAGAAAATAGTATATCACATTTAACCTCTGTACTTAATCCATAGTGGCTAGGATTTCAAGTTGGAAAGTTAGCATAACTTTTAATTAAAAACAGCTGTTAGTAGAGGATTAGAGTAGTTTTCAAATGAGGATGACAACTTTTCACATAGCTAAAAAATCACATTGTAAGCTTCAAACTATATCTACGTCTGAAAGTAGAGCAATTTATTAACAGATCAAACGAACTTACCTTAGTGAAGTTCGATCTGAATTATATGAAGCCTTGTGAAGTAAATAAGTATACATGTAGTACCCCCACTCGTGGTCCAGTCTCACACATTTTAAAGCAAACGGCCCTCCGGACCCCTTGCCCGTCGCATCAGTCTTATTTAAAGCTCCATTGTTGCAATCCAGGGGAAATTTGGAAATGTGGTAGGGAGGGACTTATTTACTTCACAAGGCTTCATATAATTCAGATCGAACTTCACTAAGGTAAGTTCGTTTGATCTGTTAATTATATTTCAGCCTTGTTTCGTAAATAAGTATACATGTAGATATTTAAAGCAAATTGCAACAATCTATCCAATAGGCATTTTTATTGTTCTGACAATTCAACACAGATAAATGCCTATTTTGACAAATGAAGAAACATTTATAATTGCAATACAACATAAAAAGGTATTTTACTTAACCAAACTTTTAACAAGAAGAAAAAATAAACTCAAGATTCAGTAAATCAAACATAACTAATACCTATTTAGTTTTCACCACTAAGAACACTTTCTGCAAAGCTTTTTTGTTCATGTATTGGGCTATTGTAAAAGTTTGCAGAAGAAGAAGAATTCGCCGTCCACCCTGCTGCCAGCCGAATGGTATCATACGAGACACCTTTTCTGGCAGCTGCAGATGTTGCTGCGTGTCGGGTGCTATGAGCTGTAAATAGCTCCGTATTTAATCCACTTCTTCTTAGTACGATTTTTAACCATCTAGAGATAGTCTGGGAAGTTGCATCGTGAAATGGTTTTCTAAAAGTGATAAAAAGGTTCTTAGATAGCTCCCTCATATCCCTTGTTTTATCCAGATATATCAGCAAAGCTTTAGAAGGACAGATGTCCTCATCTAATTTATAAAATGGCAATAAGAGTGTGGGTTGGATACGGCCCTTACCCGAAGTCTTGAGTTTGGCTGGTATTTTAATTTCGATTCTGCTACCATAACAAACTATGTTTTGGAGCTCAATACTGGCCAGTGTCTGTACTCTTTGGCCAGTTGCCAAAGCTATTAATATTGCCAATTTATATGTTAAATCCTCCAATGATAATATTTGATTTTTCATGGTTTTTATATGAGAAAGAACTGTTGCTGGGTCCCAGGTGTAGGCATACTTTGGCCGAGTAGGCCTCAAATTATGAACGCCTCTAAAAAATCTTTTAACTCTAAAGTCCTCGTTAAGCTCTGGGGCTAGTATCTGAGAAAGCGCTGCTCTATAACTGCTTAAGGATGCAGAAGAGGCCCCTTTTTTAAATTCCGCGGTGAAAAATTTTAAAACACCGGGAACCGAAGCTGAGAGGACATCCAACTTCTTGGACTTCTGAAATTGCCACCATAACTTAAGACCAGAATTATATTGCCGAATGGTGGATTTACCAATAGACGCCAGACATATTTCTAAGGAATCTTCTGGAACCGAACCCGCCTTTAGGGCCTGTAGGATAAGACTCCTGCTACCAGGGAAATCCTGTGCCACAGCGGATGAGGTACTTTCCTGAAAGAAAGCAAATTCTCATGAGGCTCAAATATTAATGGGTTGGATTCTACTAAAGAACAAAATAGTGGGTACCATGGCTGAGAGGTCCATAATGGTACAACTACAATTCCTCTAGCTTTTTCCTCTCTTATTTTTTGTAGTACACGAAGAATTATAGAAAAGGGAGGAAAGGCGTAAAAAAAAGAAATTGGTCCATTTCAATGTAAATGCATCTATGGCAACACTATTTGGATCTCCTTGCCACGAAACAAACTTTTCGCATTTTGTATTATGAGTACTAGCAAAAAGATCTAATTCCGGTTTTCCAAATTTGGAAATTATATCTTGAAAAACCTCCTCATTTATTTCCCACTCTGTCTCTTCAGATAATTTGACTCTAGATTCTGCATCTGCTTCAACATTATCCTTTGACTTTATATATGAAGCGTATAAATAAATATTTTTCTTTTCACACCACTGCCAAATAGTGCGAGATAACTGATTTAATATGGGATATTGTACACCTCCCATTCTATTAATATAGGCCAATGCCGTCGTATTGTCAACTCTACACAGTATATTACAGTTTGACATTTCATTTGCAAAACACTTTAAAGCCCAAGAGACGGCCTTGAGCTCCAAATAGTTGATGTGGTGTTTCCTTTCCGCTTCCGACCAAAACCCATGGGCTTTTTTCCCATTAGTATATGCACCCCATCCTGTTTTAGATGCATCCGAAAACATCTCATTCTTAATATTATTTGTTGCTTTTGAAATATTTCTCAACCACCATTCAAAATCCTCTCTAAGGGTAGGTGGTAATCTCAGACTTGCATTAAAGTTACCTCCAGTTTCCCTTAAGGCTAAAAACTTCTGGCGTTCGAAGTACTTGGTATAAATCCAGCCATATTTGACCGCAGGACAAATTGAACAAAGTGTCCCGAGAAACTTTGCAAATTCCCTAATACTAAAGGAATAAAGAACGTAGAATTTTTTGAGAAGTCTAGTAGCTTTTATCACCTTCTGCTCGGGAAGTGAAATAGACATTTGGGAAGAATTATATACAAAGCCTAAATATGTTACACAGTTTGATGGTAGCAGCTTGCTTTTCCTGTAGTTAATCATGAATCCAAGCCTTTCTAACAATGTTATGGATATATTTATATTTTTTAAACATTCTAAGTAAGTGTTACCCAACAATAAAAAATCATCTAGGTACAATATAGACGTATGTTTTTTATTCCTGAGATATGCCAGCAAAGGTTTCATTATTTTAGTGAAAATCAAAGGAGCAGAATTTAAACCAAAAGGTAAACAATTATACTGATGAAGATCACCATTAAATCTAAACCTCAAATACTTCCTGTGATTCTCATAAACAGGAATCAAATGATAAGCATCCTTCAAATCTAAAGTCGCCATAAAGGAATGCTTGTGGATAAGTCTGCTCACTGTTTTTTGATCTTCCATTTTGAAATGTTTGGTCAATAAAACTGTGTTTAACGATTTGAGATTTAAAACTAGTCTCTGGGTGCCATCTGATTTAGGAACTAAAAATACCCTAGAAACATATTGATTTTTACAAGGTTTAACCTGAGAAATGGCCCCACTTTTTAACAACTTGTTAATAGCAGCCAAAAATAGAAGTTACTTCCAAATGGGACCAGCCTGGTTCCTTTGGGTGTAATTTCTGTACCGGTTTCGAAATGAACGGTAATTTATATCCGGTTATATATGACAGAATATTTTTATCGGAAGTTAATTTCTTCCATTCATTTACATAGAATTTCAATCTGCCAGCACATATACCAACCTGCTTATTCAGTAGCGGCGCTGACCCCTCCGGAACCGAGTCTCGATTGCGTTTTGAGGTGGTCCCCGCAATGTTCTCCTCACCTGATGGCCTCTGTTGCCCTCTTGATGTGGTTGGTAGCGATTCGGAGCTTTCCCGAAGTGTTGTCCAACTCGAGCTCCTTTTGACAATTGAGTTGGACCCTTGTAGTTTAACGAAGGCATAAATTTCTTAACTATCTTTGGTTTCTTTGGTTTAAGTTCTTCACCAGATTTCTCTAGATTTTTTGGCTGCTTTAACTCGCTCCTCCAGAGCTTGCCCAAATAGCCACTTGTCTATAGGGGCATTTGAGAGAGTATCCTTAAGAGACTTATTCAGATTCAAGGAAATAAGCTCTCTGCGAGCAGCTGTCTCAGTTTGATGCAAGTGACAGAGCAAACGTCCCGCATCACTAAGCGATTGGATATGATGGCGATTACCTCCTTCTTTTTTCCCCAACAGCAAGGATAAAGTCTGAGCAATAACAGCTATGCTGGATGTTAAAATCTGCTGCTTATCCACGATACGCTCGTCTCTACGTTTAATTTGGGATGGTAATGCCGTTTCAATTTCCGGATTAAGTTCCGGAATCTTAAGTGCCGGAATATTCTCTGGTAGCAGATATTTTTGTAATAACTCTTGCTTGGTTTCCCCATTTAAGCCATTTTTTAAGACCTCAGTCCACCGTGGCACAATGGCTGCATGAACTGGAGGTCCCGCAATTGATTGAGGAGCTGGTTCCTCTCCCAATATTTGCACTATATCGGGTTCCAATTCTTCCTGTATTTCCTCATTTGGATCATTGACCTGTTCCGGCCGAATATTGCCCACGTTCTGGGCAGATTCCATATTCTCTGAATCAAATCAAACAGAATTTATTAGTTTGAGAACGAAACGTCCTGCCAAAAGGAGCAACCGTATTCCTACTGAAAGGAATAATATCCCGTTAGCAAAAACATATTGATATTTGTCCCCACCACAAGGGACAACAGTATTAGGGATAATATGTCGCTAGCGAGAAACATATTGCATATATTTGTCCCCACCACAAGGGACAACAGTATTCCTGCCACAAGGAATAATATGTCGCTAGCAAGAACATATTGCATATATTTGTCCCCACCACAAGGGACAACAGCATTCCTGCCACAAGGAATAATATGTTGCTAGCAAAAACATTATGCAAATATTTGTCCCCACCACAAGGGACAATAGTATTCCCACCACAAGGAATAATATGCCGCTAGCAAGAAACATATTGCATATATTTGTCCCCACCACAAGGGACAACAGTATTCCTGCCACAAGGAATAATATGTCGCTAGCAAAGACATTATGCATACATTTGTCCCCACCACAAGGGACAATAGTATTCCTACCACAAGGAATATGCCGCTAGCAAGAAACATATTATATATATTTGTCCCCACCACAAGGGACAACAGTATTCCTGCCACAAGGAATAATATGTCGCTAGCAAAACATTATGCACGTATTTGTCCCCACCACAAGGGACAATAGTATTCCTACCACAAGGAATAATACGTCGTTAGCAAGGAACATATTGTAAATATTAGGTACTTACCATCAATCTGTTCCATGTCTACTACAGAGTGGCGAGGCGATAAATATTTTTCTCCCGACAGGGAAACGCTTGGTGTTACGGAATAATTCCGCTGCCTTCGCTCGTTAATTTCGTCCAGCTGTCTCTGCATATCGGCGAACTTCTCCGCCAGCCAGCTGTTTTCTCTCGAACGGTCGTGACTGTCGCTACGGGACCGTTTTCTACTGCTATGAAGATGCTTAGGCATTTTTATACACTCACTACGACGCGATCGACTCGACACACTAATGAAGACTAATGCGACGGGCAAGGGGTCCGGAGGGCCGTTTGCTTTAAAATGTGTGAGACTGGACCACGAGTGGGGGTACTACATGTATACTTATTTACGAAACAAGGCTGAAATATAATCCAATTTAACTCAGTTTGTATTACGAGTTCGTATCTCTTTTTCACAAGTTAGCAAGGGGGAGGTAACTTCAGAGCCAGTTTATTTATTAAAGTGTGATACTCATTCATCCTTAACAGTATAAAAAAAATTTAATATTTCTACGTTGACGTTTGAATTTTTCAATTCAAAAATCTTGCTTTGCTTATATCTGTTTAAATCTCTAATTACAAAATTTAATATTTTTATTATTTCATCTTGAAATATATGTTGATTATGAGAATTCTTTCCGTGAAACTGGAAAAATAAGATATCTCTTGAAAAGCTTTTTGTAACAAATTTTTTAATTTTAACTCAAGAACTCTTTGACATAACAATATTTAATATTCTAAAAGCAAAGCAATGCACAGATTACAGTTTCATTTATTGGATATTTTCATCAGGAATAAACCGGAAATTAATTTAAAAAGTATGTTAATAAAATTGGAGGAAATATTTTTTCTTTCAGCTGCAGCTCTACATTCTAGAACAAAAACAACAAATTATTGGTAGTATTAGAAGACATGTAAATTGGGAACCTCATACGATATGTATAGGTTATAGGTTGGCCGGGTTATCGGTAAAATCGGTATAGAATTGGAAACAACTCTATACGATTCGAATCGGCAATATTTTTTGATAATACAGCAATGCATAATGGCGATTCTGAATTTCGATTTCCATATGGATATTCGAATATACAGGGTTTTTCTAAATTCATGTGAAAAAGTTCAGTTAAAAGTTATTCATATAAAAAAAATTCAAACCAATCCCTAAAGAGATATAAAACCCTAAAAGAACGCAATTAAAATAACTGGGTTAATCTAAAATCTTGAAATTTTGGAGATTATTACACTCATTATGTTGTAATATTTATTGCAGCTTTATGTTCTTTATTTGTATATCTATTTTTAGGAATTTTCAATTAATAAATATTCAAAACAATGCTATTGTATTTTGTTTTTGTTCGTAAAATATTAATCCTACGGAAAAAAGCAAAAAATAAAAAAGTTAGGAAATATAAACAGGAAGTCCGAAAAATATTTTCGATATATATAATTCAACCCAATAAAAAAGTTCTGACATAAAATAAAACAAGGGTTGTTAATTTCACTCACTAATAGATAATGGTAATACTTAAAAAATTCCCTAATTACATCTTTAGGTAATTATGTAATAATATGTAATCCCCAAAATTTTACATTTTTACGTTAAGTCGGACTTGAGAATAAAATTAAAAACATAATTTAATTCCTTTCGAGGGTGATATCTCTTTAGTGGTTGGGCTGAAAAAATGTAATTAGAGGAAAGATCACTCAAAATTCTCTAAATTTTTTCGTGTAAATTAAGAACCACTCTGTAAAGTCAGTACAGAAAGTAAAAGAATATTTTGTAATATCATTATCTTTTAAAGTAAATACATACATATATATTGTAATGAGATTTCTTATAGAACTATTAATAAACATGAATCTACTGAAGGATAAAATTCTAAAATTGTCTTGATTGAAAAGGAAAAGTATATCCACTAAAAGGTTATCTTCAAAAAAAACTATATTTGATATGGAACGAATTTCAGGTGAATCACTATATAGAGAATCCAAGATCAAATCCCATTCGTCAACCGTTAACTCCAAATCAAGCCAAGTCATATCTCAGGAATTGTATTATATTTAGGTTTTTAGGTTTTGTATATAATTCTATCCAAATATCTATTTCACTTCCCGAGCAGAAGATGGGGAAAAGTTACTAGACTGCTCAAAAAGTTCTCCGTTCTTTATTCCTGTAGTATTAGGGAATTTGCCGAATTTCTCGGGACACTTTGTTCGATTTGTCCTGCAGTCAAATATGGCTGGATTTATACCAAGTACTTCGAACGCCAGAAGTTTTTATCCTTAAGGGAAACTGGAGGTAACTTTAATTCAGGTTTGAAATTACCACCTACCCGTAGAGGGAATTTTATATAGTGGTTAAGAAATAGTTCAAAAGCAACAAATAAGATTTAGAATGACTCATATCAATTAGAGATGTTTTCTGATGCAGCTAAAACAGGAGGGAGTGCATATGCTAATGGGAAAAAAGCCCATGGGTTTTGGTCGGAAGCGGAAAAGAAACACCACATTAACTATTTGGAACTCAAGGCCGTTTTTTGCAAGTGAAATGTCAAACTGTAATATACTGTGTAGAGTTGACAATACGACGGCATTGGCCTATATTAACAAAATGGGAGATGTGCAATATCCCATATTAAATCAGTTATCTCGCACTATTTGGCAGTGGTGGAGGAAGAAAAATATTTATTTATACGCTTCATCTATAAGGTCAAAGGATAATGTTGAAGCAGATGCAGAATCTAGAGTCAAATTATCTGAGGAGACAGAGTGGGAAATAAATGAGATGTAGTTTTTCAAGATATAATTTCCAAATTTCAGAAGATTCCTTAGAAATATGTCTGGCATCTATTTGTAAATCCACTATTCAGCAATAGAGGGCCTCTCCTGCATCCTTAAGCAGTTATAGAGCAGCGCTTTCTCAGATACTAACCCCAGAGCTAAACCTAGACTTTAGAGTAGATTTTTCTTTTAAAGGCGTTCATAGTTTGAGGCCTACTCGGCCCAAGTATGCCTACACCTGGGAGCCGGCAGCAGTTCTTTCTTATATAAAAACCATGCAAAATCACAATTATTATCATCAGAGGATTTATCATATAAATTGGCAATATTAATATCTTTGGCAACTCGTCAAAGAGTACAAACACTGGCCAATATTGAGCTTCAAAACATAGTTTGTTATGGTAACAGAATCGAAATCAAAATGCTAGCCAAACTTAAAACTTCAGGTAAATGTCGTAAATCCCACACTCTGCAAAAAAAAAGGAGATGAGGGAGATAAATATTTTTGTCACTTGTTACACTTGTTACAAAGAAAAAATCTAATGAAAGCGATTGTTTAAGTGATGAGTTTAATAATAGTGATAGTGATTGTAATCTTGACGAACTCTACACAATGTACTCTATAGAAAAGAAAAAATATGGTCCTCTTCTGTGAACTGTTCAATTGCGTTTTTCTCGAAAAGGGGTGAAATTATCGTGTTTAAACAAAAGTACCAAAATTACGTAGAAATAATGTGTACATCATATTTTCTTATCGAAATCACTAAAAAGTTTCGTTACAAAAAGCTACCACTTCATTTCATCATCAGAAATGATTCACGTGGCGCCCCCTGTAACAAAATGCGAAATAATACATAAAATAATATTCCTTGTCCAGAGCTATACCTGTGTGCCGATTTCGATAACAATTGATAAATATACTGTGTCATTATCAGAAGAAAACGAAATAAATATGTCAACGCCCTATATCTTATTTCAATAGTTATGAATCACCCTGTATATATTGTCCACTTACTATAAATATATGTCCATTAATTATGTTTCGAAAAAAAATTTTTTAGTTCATCATCTATCTTTTAAAATAAATTTTATACGAATTTTTATATGTTGATATGTACTTAATTGTTCAATTACGGTGTTATTTACCCTATTTAGTTTGAATTTGGCGTTCAAATACATACATACATTTTATTTAAACTTAACGCAAATAAGAGATCATTATAGATCTGTAGCTTTAAAATTAAATTAGTTAAAATATATACGCAACAGACCGCAGTATTTCGAAACCATTTCTAATAACAAAATACACTTCTTAAATTCAATATAATTCCTTTTCTCAAATTGTAATTCGTCTAAGAATTTGCTATAGCTTAATCGTTTCAAGAGTTTAAACTAAAATATTTTTCGACAGGTATAACCGATTTATAAGATTACGCAATCCACCGAGCAGACCCGTGTCCAATCATTCGAATATTTCAACTAAATTACCGATTCATACGGCACTGAACAACTTCTCAAATTAAATAAAGCGAAAAATATCACAAAGGAGAATTTCCTTATGAGGATTCTTTAAAAATTATGCTAAATTTACGTTCTGTTCGTTTGGTTTATTATAATTCCGTGCAGATTTTCTTTAGAAGACTGAAGACAGTTTCGTCCATTTGATATTCTCCCACAAATTATTTTGTTGATCAAGCTAGCCAGCTTTTTTTAATGGATTTTCATTAACTCAACATCAAAATGACTAGTAAGCAATTTAAATGTGAGTAACGGCAGTGAAAATTGTAGAATTTAATTCACTAACCAAAGGGATTTCAAATTATAGAAATCAAATTCATTGATTTTGTCAGTTCAGATTATGTGGCCCCATCTTGGATATTTAATAATATTTCCAATACCACTACTTTTTCGTTCATTTTACAGAATAAATTAAATTCCATATAATTCACTGAAATCTCTCTAGTTTTCTTATACCTCGTATTCCAATATTAGAGAATTATTACATTTCGAATTGTCTTAAATGTATATAAGTTATAATGTATTACTCCTTCGTTTCCGAAACGGTGACAATACATCTCGGAGAATTTTGAAATAACCCCCTGAAAATAGTACTTGGGATATTAAATTAAATTTGGCGTAGCCGGGGGATAATATATTGTACATATCTTGTTTCGTGTGAGAACGGGAACATTTGAATTTTCCATGAAAGTAGATGTAATTTCTCCATCGCATTATAAGAGGATCATCATTTCTCTCTGGATATACAATATACATTTTATACAAATATATAATTATATATACTGAAAATTAAAAATTTTCAGGTTTTATTACACTTTGTACAGTTGTTGGCGTCCTATTTGAAGTAAATTAAAACATTTTCTGAGTAATTATAAAAAACACTCAAGTTTGAGCATGGATGATATATTAACGTAATTCGAAAGGTACACGCATAAAAACGCTTTTAAAAAATGTTTGTTTGTTCCAAATTATTCATTATTTGATAGCAATTGTTTAGTAAATTATTAATTAACTTATTTTTTCCACAAAAAGAAATAATTGTATACAGTGTTTCTAACATCATTTTTATATATTTTCTATATCAGAACTAACTTGAGATAGCATTTTATCATTTGACATTTTTATAGTTAATTTTCATATAAATTTAATTTTAAAACACCCTGAATCTTATTTTATTATAAACATGCTTCCACATGAAATATTTTATATTACGAAAGTTTATACTTTCTCTTTTAATCTGCATTACATAATTTTCATTCAAAATTTAAGTTAACGGGATATTCCAGATTTTTGAAGACACATAATTTATAATTACAATTTTCTCTAATTTTAATAAAATTGGCTACAAATAATATTAAAAATATAAGTGTTGTTTAATGCGGCCTTTTTTAGTATTAAAATATTTATCCCAAAATGAATATACAATTAGAAATTTAGTAACCTCATATGACTCTCTTCTTAATCTTTAACTTCTAAAATGTATTCAATACAATTATTGAAATCATATTATATACCACAAATTAACGTATCATACAAGCTTTTTACATAAGAGTAATTAACAAAATACTTCGAGGTTTTACATGTCAAAACCTATGAACTTCGTCCAGAAAGTCTTCCACAGTTTAAAAATATACTAAATTTGTTATAATTTAAGTAAATATCAGTTGTAACGATATTTTGTGAATATTTTGTTGATTTAATACTGGGGATGCTATACCTATTTTCTCAAAATTTACAAAATTCCATATATATATACTGTTACAATATACAATATTGAAAGTGACGTTCACGAGAACAAACGCTCTGAGCTTTGGTGGAAGAATTAACAAATAATTTATAGTTAATAATCAGTGTTTTTTGATTATTTTCGCACACATCGAAAAATAAAGTGCAGCGAAGCGTTTGCATTTGATAGATTAGCAGGCCACTGTAGATTTACCAAGAATTTCACATAGTAAAATAGACATCAATAGCGCGCTAGTGAACAGAGACGGGAAGACCAGCGCCTGTTTGTCCGAAAAACAAACAGGTAAACAGATTAATAACTATGAGACACAACTGGATACCCACTTTAAAAGTACCCTAATAATTCATTAGAACACAAACGTCGCCTCTAGCTAGATGGGTGACACCCCAAATTTGCAATTGCCTACCGATAATACAACCACAATGTCCAACCACAATCAGTTTAATAACTCATTTGTCGCAGCTGCCAAATCCAAACCACAACCAGTATTTCCTAAAAAAGAACAAGCCGTAGTAATTCAGTCTGAACCAAATGTTGCCATATATAACTACGTCAAAGCTATTGGTGATATAGTATATCTTAAGAACATCTATTACGCCTCTAGAATTTCCAACAACAGAATTTGCATTTACCTAACCAAAACAGAACTTGTAGATGAAATTGTTACAAACCACCCAGTCGTGACAATTAACTCCATTCACTTTTCAATAAGAAGACTTGTAACACCTGCTAAAAGAATCGTAATATCTAACGTTTCACCATCTATTCAACATAATGTTATAGAAAAACACCTACTTGACGCAGGATATAAACTAGCTTCGCCCATATCCAATTTAAAAGCAGGTAACCCTGGAGATGATTACGCCCATATTATGAGCTTTAGAAGACAAGTTTAAATTATACCGATAATTTTAAATTTCAAACTTCAACGCTAATATCTTTTGATGATATTACGTACAGAATATTCCTCTCAAGTGATAGAATGGAATGTTTCCTATGTTACCCAAAACTGTCCCAATACACAAACTACTCTAATTCAAGACTCTCAACCTCAAACCCCTTCACCACAACACTCACAACCAACACCACTTTTGCAAACTGAGCAGGTATACCAAACTCCACAGGCCTTTTACAATACACATCTTATGAATTCATCCCAAAATTCCCAAGATCCACAACTAAGTTTTAACCCATACTTTCCTGATCTTAAAACAAGCCAGACTTTTGACGACACTCAAACAAGACACAAAAGGCCACATTCCATAAGCAGCGATACTAAATCTTTTATTCTACAAACTATTAAACAAGCAAACAAAATATCAGTCGATAAGCCACCCACAGATATTCCTAAATCCACTACAAAAAAATCAAAGAAAAATTCTCCTAATTCTAATACCTATGTACTCCCTGAAGGTACAAAATCTATTATAAAAAATGCTACATACAAAACCGCGACTCATTTATTCTACCTATTGAAAAGTTTCTTGCATTTTTAGAAAACTAATTGGGAAACAATAACCCACTTGTTAAAGCAAAACGTTTCACTCAGGATATTAAGACCCTTTTAGATAATATGCAACTAGTTTATCAATCCCTAGAAGAAAGATCTAGAAAAAATAGGTTTACTAGATTAACTATAAAACTCAAAGAGGAACTAAAAACTGAAAACGATGATTTAGAAAGTAGTGCGTCACAATCATCTATTGATTACATGTCAGAAGCATACGTTTCAGACAATTCTCAAAATCCTTCCGTATAAACATATTTCGTTTTCACGTTAATTCAATGGAACTGTGATGGATTTTATCAACGCCTCGAACGGTTAAAACAACTAATTTCCATAACTGAAGCTAACATAATCTGCCTTCAAGAAACAAACTTTACTGATTCTCACCAAAAAAAAACTAAAAAACTTTGAGGGATACCACTTTCTTAGACCAGAATTTATTAGAGCCTGTGGCGGTGCCTCGATTTTTGTTTTAAATGAACTTTACTCTGAATACTTTCACTTGAACACAGAACTCGAGGCCATAGCAGTAAATGTCTGGTACCCAAAAAAAGTAACAATTTGCTGTATGTATATATTCCCCCCAGGCACAATTTAATTGAAATCGAATTAGATGATTTAATACGCCATCTACCGAACCCTTTTATTTTAACTGGCGATTTTAATGCACATAACATTATGTGGGGGTCGACTAAAACCTTCGGCCGAGGAAAAGTTGTACAAAATGTTCTTAACTGTAACAACACCTCTCTTTTAAATACGAGCTCCAGTACATATTTTAACATTTCCTCCGGCACTTTCACCTCAATAGATCTTAGTATTAGTGATTCGAAATCATATCCTTCTCTTACATGGCACACATTGGATGACTTATACGATAGCAATCACTTTCCCATAATCATAACAAATAAAGTAAACTCTACTGCTCCTAACCATACAAAATGGAAAATTTCTCAAGCCAACTGGCCCCAGTTCACCTATCGTGTAGACAAACTCCTTTCTAATTTCGAACTATCAGACAATATTGATAATACTGTCGATAACTTTAATAATTGCATAATATCAGCTGCAAAAGAATGTATCGGACAAATTAACAAAACCTCAAATCGTAAGTCAGTCCCTTGGTGGATCACTGAATGTAAAACAGCAGTTAGATAGAGTAAAACGGCCCTTAATAGATATCGCACAGTTAAAACTATTGAAAACTTGATTAGTTTTAAAAAACTTAAAGCCAGAGCTAAATTAGTAATCAATCAATTTCAAAAAATCCTACTGGCAAAACTATGTATCTACACTTACAATAAATACACCCATAAAACAAGTGTGGTCAAAAATTAGACAAATACAGGTATATAAAATACTTCCAAAAATACCCGCTCTTTTACATGACAGACATATCATCAACGATAATGAAAAAATAGTAGAAGTTCTCGGACAGCACTTTGAAAGTAAATTCACAAAAAATCTTATCGAACAATTTCTCTAACTTGTATTTTATGTAAGATTATGGAGAAAATGGTAAATAACCGACTTACATGGTATCTTCAGAAGTACCATATCATTAATGAAGCCCAATCAGGTTTCGTAAGTAACCGATCCACAGCTGATAATCTTGTTCTTTTACAGACTGCTGTAGCTGAAGCTCTAATGAAAAAAACAAGAGGTTATAGCTGCCTTTTGTGACATCGAACTACATGAAAACAGCCTATCCGGTAACATATTCCGTTTTATTAAAAATTTTCTGACTTCACGAACATTTAAAATAATTGCCAACGGATGCACCTCAAAATCCTTCGTTCAAACACGTGGCGTGCCTCAAGGCTCTATACTAAGTCCCACATTATTCATTTTTACCATCAATGAAATATACCAAAATTTCCATTTACCTGTAAAACACGCTATGTACGCCGATGATTTAATCATTTTCTGCCATGGTAAGAACACAGAAACAACCTGCGCTGTCCTTCAAACTGCAATAAATATCCTTAGTGACTGGTCTTTAAAAATTGGCTTAACCATTTCTGCCAGTAAATCTAAAATTATCAAATTCAGCAGAAGACATAATGATCAAATCCCTCGTCTAATACTCAATGGGAATGTTTTGCTAGTTGTAACTCATCATAAAGTCCTAGGCTTAATTTTTGACAAAAAATTAAACTTCAAAAAACACATATTAGAAATAAAAGCAAAACTCTATCTAGTCACAAATGGGGTGCTGACGAAATAGTACTTCTCAGGGTGTACATAGCATTAATCAGATCAAAATTGGACTATGGCTGTTTTGTTTATATGTCTTCATCAAAGTCTTACTTAAAATTTCTTGATACTATCCACAATACAGCCCTTCGTATATGCCTCGGTGCTTTTAAGTCCAGCCAAGTAGACAGCTTACATGTCGAGGCTAACGAACCTCCTGTTTGGCTAAAACGACAATATTTCTTGCAATCATATTTTAATTCAATTTCTTCTAATCCAATTAACACAGTTCAAGCCTTAATTTTAAATATATCTTATGAAAAACCGACATCCATACGTACAATCATTGACATCCTAAAACCTACATCTTAGCCTAACCATTCCTTATCCAATAACGTCTATTCCTTCATGGAAAAAACTTATACCCCATATTGACACAATATTACTAGAGTTCCAGAAACATGAAACCTCTAACCTTCTGATAAGAAAAACATTTTGGGATCGAATTAACCAGTATCAGTTCGATAAAATATTATACATCGACGCTTCCAAAAGCAATATAGGAGTAGGATGTTCTGTCACTACTGAACTTGACACTCTGTATACGTCCAGTCTACAAAATAATTGCACTATATTCACCGGTGAAATTTTTGCAATCCTTCAAGGATTTAAATTGCTAAACAGTGAAAATAAAATGGCAGCTATCTGCACAGACTCTCTGTCATCTATACATGCAATCAAGATCACCTACTCAACATCCACTGGTACAGAATATCCATGAAATATATAAAAAGCTCAACACTCAAAGCACCTCAGTGACCATCATCTGGTCTCCATCCCACATTGGGATCATTGGAAATGAAATGCTGACAGAGCTGCAAAATTAGCTGCAACAACCGAAAACCCAATGGTAAATATACAAATTAAGAGTGACTTAAAAACATACATGAGAAAACGGCTCAGAAACTCCTGGCAAACACTGCACGTACTCACTCCTAAGAGGAGTTTAGCCTACTATCAAATATCTCAATAACCCATCATCTAGTAGAAAAGACAAAATAATTATAAGAAGACTGGGCATCGGTCACACACGATATACCCATGGATATTTAATGGCCTCCGAAGCCCGGCCATTGTGTCAATCATGCTCTACTCATCTAACTGTCAAGCATATACTAATAATATGCCCTTTATATAGAACCTATCGAGATAAACACAAAATAAAAGCATCACTTAGCGACGCCCTGAATTTAAATAAAGCGGAAAATGTATTATTGTTTCTAAAAGACATTAACCTCCTAAACAAGATTTAATTTATTTGTATCAGTTTATATTTAATAATTAAATTATATCTAATGTAAATGTGTCAATGACCACAGCAGTCGAGACACGCTAAATTTAAAAATAAAAAAAAAATTACGATATTTTAGTTTTGATGTCTACACTTTAATCTTTACATCCACAAGCTGCTGAATATACAGTTTTTTTTTTATTTTAATATACTCTCTTATTTTAGTTAAGATTAGGAAGTAAACAATATTAGTGATTTATGAAAAATATTTTAAATAAAATAATTTCTTTTATCAGATTTAATATTTTTCTTAAAATGGTTTATCCCTCTTCATGTATCTTTTAAACGCTTTTATCTCGCTCCATGTGGTAGCATTCTTTTTATTGTTATTTTAATACTGTTTAAAATTACAGAAAAATGATAATCAAGCTTCTTCTCCATCATTAAAAATGCAAGGCTTTCGTATTTTCATTACATTCCCTTTATTAAATGCAGAGGCAATAAATAAGAGAAAATGAAAACCTGGCGAGTCGACCAGAGCTTAGCTATATCGATTCTAAATCAGCAAAACGTCAAAATGCATCGTATTCTAGAATAAATAAACTCTTACCGTAGTATAAGCCAAATCCGTATGATTTAATAAAATGGATGAACCATTCCAGCAAAATATTGGTTATTTGCTTTTTATTTGATTACTACGCTAATTTTATCGCTTTCTTATTTTTAATTGCTTACATGGAAACTAATACCATATTTCAGTATTTTTCTTTTCATTTTTAATAAATCTTTAAAAACTATACAAATCCAGACTTTGTGTTTATATTAAAATATACATTTTAAACGTTAATTGTACTTAGTACAAGTGTTCTTCGGGAAAAGATAAATGCGATTTTAATAACTGTGTTTGTTTCTTGAAAAATTAAAAAAAATGAAAACCACAAGTTTGGAAAAATTAAATTGAAGCAACTGCACTATAGATATCACCTTGCTGAGAACTGATTCTCTTCGAAATAGTAAACGCTCTGCTTTTATTGCAAAAACAGTAAATCTCTAGCTTTAGAAGAAATACCTTACAAATGTTTAAAATACAATAAATTTGGTCTCTTTATTTCTGTTTACACAACAACCTTTTTACTAGCTAAACAATAACATTTGTGATATCCCGGCTTCTGCTTTGAATTAAAAAACAAGAGAAGTAACAAAAGTATAAAACAAAAAAGTGGAGTGATGTCCATTTACTTTCGAGGGTGTAAATTTATAACTTAGGACATACCAGATAGAATAAAAAAAACAAAAAATATAGAAAATTTTAAATAAACCTAAAAAAAATATGTGTTAATTTCTCTTTTAAGTATTATGTCACAACTTTACCCGTTACCTTACTGACTGTATTCATTTGAAATAAATAAAACTAAATATCTTTGATTACCTGTCGCGTTTGTACTTTTTATGAGACAATTCATAGAAAAATATATCTGACACTCGCATTAATTTTGCACTGTACAAGTTCATCTGTGACATAAATATATTCCTTTTTATACATTTGTGCCAACTTATGGAAATAGGTTAACAAAAAATCATGGTAAACAGAGTATTTTTTAATAACTTTAATAAAAGTGACGAAATTACAACAAACATTTACACATTAACAATAAAACTTTGCTGGTACTCCCTGCGTGAATTGCAGAAGCGGCAGGCGTGATCACGTCTTATTGGTCAATTATTTGGTCAGTTGGAGCTTTTTGATTAGTCAAGTTTTCTAGTGTATGTTAATAAGTTGTTGATTGAAGTTAAAATACAGCCAATGTGAATACGTGGCTATCGTCAAGTGTGTATATGTGTGAAATTATTTCTAGAATACACGGTGAAATAAAGTAAATTGACATTGACATATGTGAATTTTGAACGCATTTAATGTTTCAGAAGTTTAAATTGATAGTGTAAAAATTGTACACTTTCTCTATTTGCTCTATTTCTACGAGTATCAACAAAAATCGAACAGAACAAAGATAATTATTAAAATTTCAAATGTTCACTGTTTCTTTGTCCGCTAATGAAATACCCAAATCCCACATGCTGAAAATACTTTGAAAGTACATGTACAAAAGCAAACCACTTTAAAATACAAAAAGGTTTTGATATTTAAAAAAAAATGTATCATCATATATCTAAATATATAAAATAGAAGTATACTTACACTAAGTGCAATGTAGATACCAAAAATGTCAAATCAATTTCAATAATGGAAAGGGAATCAAATTTTAAATGTAATTATTATACTATGGGCAATTATTTATCATTGTGGCTGTACTTATATTAAAGAGAAATTACATCCAATAGACTAAATTGATGAAAGCCGTGAGACAAATTGCTTGGCTACAAATCGTGATTTACTGATATTGATTAACTCCCAAGTAGAGTTTATAGTTGGGAAGGTCCAGAGAAACTTAAAACGGTAGAATGCAATTTTGGTCTAGTTTGTATCACTAGAAATTTAACATAATATTTGTCAATTATTCAGGAAATTGTTGTTTTATTAATTTTGAATTATTCAAATGAAATAAACATGCAAAATTATCTTCCGGGACAAATAACTGTAACGATCAATTATGATTTGCAATACAGGTCATTCTATAAATAAGTATATATTATATTTTTTAGTACAAAAAAGTTTATTAATTGCTTTCTGTCATGACATTGAAACTGGGCTATTGAAAAAAGTAAAATAAATTAATAAACCCGGACAAAATTTCACGCTGTTAAAATAACAATGAGCTTGTCACCAGTAATGAATGGCTAACATCTGGAAAGATAGCCTGACATTATTCAAAATACGTTTTTCTTGGTTCTCTATGGACTTTTAAAATGAATATAACCTTTTTTAGTAGCCATCGATTTAAGTAACATTTCTGCAATATAGGTCAGATCTATCGAGATCTAAATATTGAGACATGATTAAACGCAAATTTAGTTAATCTGATTAATAAAAAATAAAAAAGTGTTGACTGTTAGGGTTTATTAATTTACCCAACAAAAGCTCATATATTGAACGTGTCTTTTAGTATCGTGAGGATGACCATATAGCAGTCGAAACGTAGATAATTAAAAAAAATTAAACCACCAATAAATTTTATTGGACCTCCACCCAATAAAACCATAACATTCAACACAGTATAAAATCACAAAAAAAACAATAAGTGTCTTGAAATTAAAAAAAATAAAAAGAAGACTAAACCGACAGAAAAAAAAATCTTTATTCTAAAAAGTTGCATAAAACTTCTAAAAATTAATCTTTAATATGTACATACGTTCTAATAAAAATTGCGTAAACGAAAACAAACAATAAAAATATTAAAAAGGAGAAAATTAAAAAAAAGTAAGAACAGGCGGGATATCCATTTAAAAAGCATTCGTAAGAATTCCTAAAAATTATTATTTTCTTAAACAAATTTGTTAAGAAAACTTTAATACAGAAATTCTTTATTAATAGGTTTTTTGGTAAATTTTTTAGAAAGTTATTAAATTTCTTAAAACTCAATAATATGTGTTTAATACTTTGTTCACTTGAAACAAAATAAAAGAAATATTCCAAATTCTAATAGACTATTTTTGTTTCAATAATATCAAAAATTAATTACAGAAACATCATGGCAGTAGAAATGGAATTCTTATGGGAAGTAACTTGAAGATAACAGTTCTATAAATTTCTTAGATATAAATATCAAAATAGTAAGCTCTAATCTTCAATATTCAATCTATCATAAATCAACTCATACAAATATGACTATCCCTTATAATTCGAATCACCCTATGTCACATAAATTAGCAGCTTATAATTCAATGATATATAAAACCTTTTCAATACAAATGAGTAAGGATGATTTTAAAAGGGCAATTAATATAATAAAACAAATCGCTACCTCTAATAAGTATCCATTACATCTAATAAATAGGTTGATTAATAAAAAGGATGAAAAGGTTGCCTTTAACCTGATCTTTCCAAAACAACATAAAGATGACGAGTCATACAGGACAATTACATATTATGGAGATATTTCAAAAAAATATCGAAAAATATATCTCGTACATCTTCTAGAACACCTTTTAAAGAAAGAAATAATGTAGGTTCTTTTTTTTTAAATGTAATTAAATCTAAAATTAATAAATTTTCAAAATCGGGTATTTACAAACCAAATTGTCCGGATGGTAACGCCATCTCTCTTGGCCAGACCCTAACAAATTTTAACATACGCTACTGTGAACACTTACGACCTTATAGATTGAAGACCACGGAGGGAAACGATTAACAGTTAAAAGGATTAATGAAGATCTGGTCTTAGCGATATGTCGAATCTTTGCTCTAAAGTAAATAACTTAAAGTCTAATTAAATATGATAAAGAAATTATTTTCATATCAATTTTTCTTAAAAACTGAATAAAATTAAAATTGAAAAGGTAGCAATGTGTACCAATTGCCAAAATATAATTTTAGAAATGAAAACGCATGGCATAAGAATGAAGGGAAGGCAGCTAATTTTATTTTCAATTTGGATAATCGCCATCGCATAATTTAGTCGTTGCCGTGCCATGCCGAATATACAATAAAATTATGAGAATTCGACAATCTTTACTTATTAGGATTTTTAGTGACTCCAATTTCCAAATGGGAAAGAGTAGAGAAAAATATAAAATTTTTCGAACTTCCAAAAGATGATCCTTTTTAATTGGTCATTTCATCGCAAATTTGAATTCAGTTTTATTATTTACTTCGATTTCTAAAACTAAAATGTCTAGATTGACCAACATCCTATATATCCCTATATAGAATTAAGAATGAGCTTAATCCAACATCCAACAGTGTGCTAAGTTATGATTAGAACAAAATATTGTAGCAAGACAACATTACGCAGAAGAGCTAATACAGAAAAATGCTCAAACAATAAAGTAAGAAGACATGTAAGCTCCCTCTTACCAACCCAAAGAGTAGAAGTGATCGGAAAGTAGCACTAACGTCGAAACAAGAAAACCCGGAAATGTATGTATGTGTATATAATATATATATATATATATATATATATAATATATAATAAACATAAAATTCAAATATAAATGTATTTGATAAGTATATTTTATTTTTTGCGTCTAAAATGAATAGATTTCACAAAGTAAGGGTAGAAAAAACAAATATAAAAAAATTCGGAGATAGGAATGTGTGTAAGATGAATGTCTAGTTTAAGTTAAAAATAATAATATTTACCAGAATGGCAATGATGAAGAAATTGAACAGTTACAGTATATTCCAAAAATTAACTTTATTCCAGAATCAACCGCCACGTTTCTAAAAAAACACATTTATGTGTCATTCTGCTAATAAAAAATCACTGACTCGAAACATTTTTTTCAAGCTTTAAGTATACAGAATTATAGAAATACAAAAGATACATTATACTTATTTTAAATTTCCATGACTTTTTTGACTTGTTTTTCTAAATATAAGGTTAATAGCAACATTTCCCTCCTTTTTTATTGGTCACCCAATGATCAATAAAAAGAGGAAACGGTTGCCTAAAGAAAATGAATCATTCAGAACTATTACATATTTTAAAAATATTTCAAATAAAATATCAAATTATCGTTTGTAATATGTTTTAAAGTAAAAATTGAAGTAACTACTTTTTTATTAAATGTAATATCAAAAATTCATAAATTAAGAAAATCAATTATTTACAAGGTAAATTGCCCGACTTGTAATGTTATCTATATTAACCAGACCCTTAAAAATTGTAAAAGAAGTTGTAGTAAACAAGTCAAGAAGCATGAACTTGATTTCTTAGAAAAATTTGAAATAAAGAAATATTTATGATATTCTCAATACATAGTACTATTTGAACAAATAAATATGGAAAGTTCAATTATTTTAGATTACTTGTAGACTAAATACATAAGTAATATTAACCAATTTTTTATTAAATGAAGAATATTATTGGTTAGAAAATGTATATTATAAAATCATACTGTATATAAGATACCTGTTATTTCTTATGTCTTGTTTGATGATGCCAAAAGAAAATGAAGAACGTTATAGATTCGAATATTTATAGAAACCATCATTAGAATCATAGAAACTAGTCCCAGAGAACGAAGAAAAAGAATGGAGTGGAAAAATAATAATCAGCATCCAGAATACAGCAAATTTAACGAACAAAGGGACACTATACGGCTAGCTGAAGAAGAAACACGCAGATTTAGCTAATGTTTCTGACAAAAGGTTAAGAGAAACCTAGAGTAATTAGTTTACAATACAGAGAAATCTCTATCTTTGGAACATGGACACATTAGATTTGTAAATCTGCAATCCTTTTCTAGTCTTTTCTTAAGGTTTTAGTTTGCACATTTTGTTCATAGAAAATATTGTAGATAGTACATTTATTTTCTTTCATTTATTATCGTCTGAAATTTTCTACAAAAGGTTTTAGCAAATATCTGCTGGAAAAATACAGAAACTTAACTAAGAACTTTCTCGAACTTTGTTTTCCATACGAAAAGTCGCAAAGAAATTAAATGAATACGGAAGCGTTCTAAAATTTCATGAATTCGTAAAAGGTGTACGGAGCCGTTTAATTCAAAGATTTTATAGTCTTGCTCGGCAATCGACCGATACCGACAAAACTTATTAGAAAACTATTTGAAACGCCCATCGAAACGGTCTAGAAATAAACGAAACGAGACATTCAAAGATAAAATAACCATTAAAAATACAAAAGTAGGTTCTGAAGTGTATTTGGAATTGTTTCACTTGAAGATCCTCTGAATATCTTTGAAATATTCCTAACTATATTGGTGAGTATCCTCACTGTGTACTTAAATTAGTGAAATACGGAAAACTTTTTTGTTCAAAAGTACTGCTTTTATAAAATAATTTTTAAACATAATATATATATACAAGATTACTAGAAAATTAAGAAATAAAAATTGTCATTGTTAGAACATTTAGAAATTTTATTTTAGATCATAATTTAATGAAAAAATATAATAATAACTAAATAAATTTATCTTAATGACCAATTTACATACACTGTACGTTTATAGTCAAGAATGTGCAGTATCAATATAAATTTAAATGTTGACAATATAAAATACCTAGCCATAGTATAGAATAAAGGAAATTCACAATTATTAAAAAAATTAAAATATAAATACATTAAACTATAAAAATATTAGAATATTAAACTAGACACAAAGTAATTCCAAGAATTAAATTAAAAGCACTTAAATATATATCTAAAAATGAAATTTGTAATCGAATACATTTTATAATTCGTTATAAATTAAAAATATGATGCACATTCAACGAAATAGCTAATGTACTCAGCAATGCTGTAGAAAGAGTTTTCTATCAAATGCTTTTTAGCAAATTTGTAAAATTGAGCATTGCTCATTTTAGTTATTTTTTGTCTGGGAAAAGTTTGTTTAATTTATTAAACAGACTTAAGTCAAGTCAATTCAATTTAGCCGTTGACAGGCGTGAGTATATATTTACGAGGTAATTTACTATTCTGGAGATGTAATTGCGAAAATCGCTGTCTTGGAATATAATTCATTTCTCGATGTATTCTTAACAGTTGGTCGAAGATGTATTGGCAGGTTAAGCAAAGTATTTTATATTTTTTAAAAAGTAATTTACGATGAGCCCGGTATGTTGAACCATCCACAATTCGTAATGAAGGTAGTACGAAAACCTTGTGAGAGCCGCTGGCATGGCCTCATAGTGAAATGCCTTAAGACAAGTGACTAAGGATTAAAGCAAAGTAAGCAATTTTCATTACATTATTGCCACTGATATTTTTACGTAACTGTCTTAATACGAAAACTTGTTTTTAAATTCTTGAAACCAAGAAATAACCTCAATGGTTTCAACATCTTCTTTCCCACTTTCTCCCAGCACCAAGTAATTTTCCCTGAGATGAATATTATTATATTCTCGAACCTTTGCCTTTCTGCAAGTTTCGTCATGTAAGCATTTCCCGAACTGCGTGACGATTGACAGAATTTTAGAGAGAAATCATTGTCGTTGAGTTATTTACATTAACGCTCCTTTTTTTTATTTCCTGAAAGAAATGGCCTGTTCCAGTAACAGTTACAGTTATTTTCATTTAGGACTTCGCATAATCGATAATCAATAAAAGTGAATTGAATCTATAAAGGTTTTTTATAATGTTTATATATAATAACCCTAAATAATAATTGGGCATCAAAAATAATAAAAAAATACTGGGTCTAGTTATCTCAACGCTACATCTAGGAGAAGTCAAAGGAAAGAGGAAAATAAATCTGAAAAATATTTACACTACGGTAAGAAAAAGGAAAGTCAATTTTATATTTTTTATTTACTGTGATTAAAGAAAAATAATATTTTGTTTCAAAATACTTTTTAAATAATATTTTTCGAAAATATTTTTTAATTTATTAAGTCAGTTTTTTTTGTTCTTTTATGACATAAATTTAATTTATATGGGTACAACAAGTAGATATTTTACAATTCAATAGTAACAAAAATCAAGATAAAATAACTTTTTTTGGTTATTTGCATTTTTACGCTACATATTATAGCTAGGTACAGACGTGGGTGTTTTCGTATGAACAGTACGTAGAGCAGTGTCACTACCCTAGACACTAGTCTCGTCTGTTATAAGCGGTTTCTTTAGGGAGGGGGGGAGGTGTACACTGTAACTCAACTACTTAACGTAGCCAGAGGCGAAACACATCTTACCTTCTGCCAAAAATTGCATGTTACAGCCACCTTTTCTTCAACTGAAATTGCACAACGCATCACTGTATTCTGTTTTTCTATTTTAAGTTTGACTTTCTCGATGAGGAATTGATAATTGGCAGCCGACAATCGTATAAATTTTTTAAAATATTGTGAACCTTCATCTCTGAGCTCTGTTAATAACTTAGAATATGCTCCTTGTATACCCCTTTTAGCTATCCAGTCTTTAACCCAACATTTTCTCGTTCGCTTCTTCGTTTTTTAATAACATAATTTGAAAGCACAGTGGCTAATATCTTTCGCGATCCCGATATGATGTGATATTGCCTACCCTGGTCGGTATTCGGTCTAGATGGAAATAATTTGCTATTCATGTAAACATGCTTTATTTACAGTGACCTAGACACAAATGTCGACATTTTAATGCCCACGTCTGTACTTAGCTTAAAGACTTACTGTCCAATTATCTATTAGCGGAGAAGTAACACATTATTATAAACCTTTTTTCTTTTATCTGCATTAGCAGTATGGATGGATGCAGGTTTGTAACTTACTTAGCTGATTTATATATTTATATTTTGTTTTATATTCTGATGCCCTTTTACCAATATTAATTTAATTTATAATTTAATAATATACGGTAAAATTCATGGAGCTTAAGCAAGGTGTTGCTAATTTTATTAAAAAGTATGTGTTCATTATTTTTGCCTAAAATGAAATTTAGTACTAATTAAGAACAGAGAGATTAAGAGTATCTAAAAATTAACTGATATATTGAAATCTTAATTATTGAAATATCCTCGACATAATACCAATTTTACATTTATTAATTATATGATCGAATTAATCAAGTTAGTTATATTCATATCAGTTATTTATTTTACAATTAGATAGAAACTAATCTCAAAATGATTGAATACAAATTTTGTTACACATTTTAATTTTTAATGAAGCTTTAATAAAGCAATAAAGAAATTTCACGGGTGAAAGACATAGTCGAATTGGGCCATATCAGAGTTGTTGCAACATTGATTTTGTTTAATTTCACTTAAATTTTATACAAAGCTAAAATATTGATAGCAAATATAAAAGTGTTAATTGATTAGTTATTTTATACTATACAGGGTGATTCATAACTATTGGGACATATGCTAAGAGAAGGTTATTTGGACCAAAATATGGCGATAGATCCAAATATACCTTAATAAAATATTGCTGTGATATAAAGGCGTTAAAGTTGATTTTTTTTTCGTTTTTTTCTGATAATGACACAGTATATTTATCAATTGTTATCGAATCGGCACAGAGGCATATCTTTGAACAAGGAATATTATTTTATGTATCATTTCACATTTTGTTAGTGGGGGCGCCACGTGAATGATTCCTGATGATGAAATTAAGTGGTAGCTTTTTTTGACGAAACTTTTTATTCATTGATGAAATAAACATCATTTCTACGTAATATTGGTACTTTTGTTTAAACACGATAATTTTACCCGTTTTCGAGAAAAACGCAATTGAACAGAAGATGAAATTTTGGCTCGAGTAGATGAAAATCCTAAAGTTACAATATAGAAAATATGAAATACACATTAAAATGTATTGGTTTTCCCTTCGTTTCAGTTTCTGATAGATTGTGTGCCCAAAACTATAAATTAAATTTTTGAAAAAGTCAAGCAGATATTAATTTCTGTTTTATTTATGTTACTTATTTTTGATTAGTTCTAGTTAACCTTCCAAAGAGAATTTTATTATACAGTGGCACGCTGGAGTGTTTTCCTGTGTGCAATATGTATGTATGAATTTTAGGTTGAATTCTTCCTGTTTCTTCTTAATAAGTTTTTTTCATCTTAACCTTATATCAGATTCAAAAAGAGACGTTTCTTATGTGGTGCAACAAAATATTGATGCAGTTAGTGCAAAGCCTACACTCAGCATACGAATTAACGAAAACAAAAAATGATTTCTCACTTTTTGGATGATCCACTTAACAGTTCAATTCTACTAGTACTTAGACTTTTTATAAAATACATAATTTAATCTCTTGGTAAATGTTAGTTTTGGCTTCAAACATGATGGTGCATTTGGGGTAAGACACCATTTAGAAAATGGATAAGTCGCTGATGTCCTAATCGATGACTTCTGAGATCTCTTGATTTCAATCCTATCGACTATTTTGTTTGGGGACTAGTAAAAGAAATATTAAATAATTGTCGGAAATATTTTCAATTAAAACGCTTTATATTAAAAGAAAACCAGAACGTATATTACGTTCTCCTGAATACTTAGGATACGTTAAACTATTTTTATTTTAAAAACAAAGTAAAATAAAATTATTTGTATCAAAAGAATTCCTTACAATGCATCAAAAAATACGTTTACATGGTAAATATTTTTCTAAAAATCGGATTGATTAATTCTTTATAAAAATTTTAATTTATATATTGGAAATGCAAGGTCATAGAAAGTATGTGTACCAGAAAATGTTCGAATTTCGTTTATGAGTTCTAGCAAAAAAAAATATTACCAAATTCTAAAATTACTTCATATATTTTTAAAAATTGAAGAAGGTATTTTTAATGGATATTTATTATGTAATAGACTGAAAGCGAGGTTTAATGTAATATTTCAGGCTGAAGCGTTTAGTGGAGATAGAATTTTATGTACAGTACAATAAAGTGGTTTATAACATTTTGTGTATTAACCAAAGTATAAACCTAGCCATTATAAAATTTTGTTACGCGGTAACAATATGGGACTACGATGAACGTTCCTTTTCAATTTACAAATAGCTTTTTTCTGAAAAATGGTTCAATAATAAGGATTGCAATAACCGTCAATCTACTAATAACGGGTTAATTTATAGGAGTAATGCCGTCTGATTATTCCTTAATGTTTTGTCATTAATTAATAATAAATTCGGTCTGAAATTTACAATATTGCCTCAGAAAATGGTGTGACCTTAAATCTAGTATCATCAATAAAAAAAATTAACGTTCTCACCAATCATTCTCTGACAATTTTGGAGGAGTAAGATTTGGTAATGGTTTTACCTTTGACCCTTAAGGGGCGTGAAAATTCTTATAAACGCAGGGCAAACATTTTTAATTTTTAAATCCTTTTAGAATACAACTATATTGATTGAATTAAAACAGTTAAAATTATATAAAAACAAAAATATCTAGAGTAAAAAAAGGTAATTTCGCTCAAGTGAGCCAAATGCTAAAACTTGTGTATCGCACATTTTGAAGAGATATTAACTACTTAGTAGTTTTATAGTAAGAAATGAGTATTAGTAAATAAATGTTTTAGAATATATCTTTGGAATTTATTATAATTTTCTGTATTCTATATGATATTTATGTGTACTCGTATCTTAATATTTTTCTTCTGTTCAAGTGTGATAAATATTTCAGCACAATTAATTAATTTGAAGAACAATAAATTTTCTTTACAAAATGTCAAATTCTAGATGCATTTTTGACGTTTTCAAACCTCACATTTTTCAGAACTGTCTGTTTTATTACATCACTAGTTTTTAGGTAATAGAATATAGAGGTCTTTATTGAGAAAAAACCAAACTAGTATATTTTTGAATTTCAATGTTCCTTTTTACATTCATTCAAAGTACGGCATTTTTATCAAAATTAATAAATAAGTGTGACTTACCTTTGCTAGGGTCATGAATGCAACTAAAAAAATCGGCCACAGAACTTTTTCACAAACATTTCTTTTGACACCATTTTTCAATTTTTTTATATACTTCTTCATACCTGCTTCTTGATTTACTGGGTATTATTGAATTTATTGATAATTAGGTGATTCTACTGTTCAAAAGGCATAACTAATAAATTGTTTATATTTTTTATGTAGTACCTATCCACAGTAACCTTCAAGTAAATCTATGAATTTCAAATTATTTGTACAGCTGTGGACGTTATTACATTTTTCACCTCACAACTCTCTATTTTAAAGCGAGGTTAGATAGAAAAATTTCTTAACATGTTGTGAAAACTTTGGTTTTGTTTGACTCATATAATTTGCAAAACTCAATCACTTCGTTCGTTTTGGCAAACATTTTATTCGTCAAATAAAATTAGTTAAGGAAATAATTATGTAAAATGAATGTTATTATTATGTTATATTGCCCAATATATTCGTAATATATGTGCAATATTTTATGTACGAACGATTTTTCAAATCTTAAAACAGTAATGAATGGCCATCTATATTAACTTGAGAATAATGGTATGTGTCAATTATACTTAATGGCCTAAAAAATAAAGCGATATGGTTAGACAAAAAGCTGTATGCCATACAATGTAAATAGTCTATCTATTAAATTAATTTTTTTTTCTTCAACTTTTGTAAATTTTTATTGCAGTGTTAATAAAAATGTGACCTCTTTGATAAAGACAAACAATTTCCATTACATTACAAGAATTGTTTAAAAAAACTTTATATTACTGAGAAAAGTATATCTATAACTTTTGAACAACAATAAATTAGACTAACTTTTGTTACTGGAACTTTATGCACTTACTGAATAAAATGGGGAAATATGAAAATTGGACAACACCTTTATAACTATTCATCATAAGTTTCAAACGCTTTTCGTACTCATAACTCCCCAAGGAATTTTTATAACATGCCGGGAACACTTTTTTCCATAAATTTCCCAAATCTATCAAATGAGCAATCTTCAGAATAACTTGGCTGATATATGGTAGCCGTAAAAAAGAGCATAAATAATAATAAATCTTAGGAAAGACTGGACGTTGTGCTCTCATCTACTTTGGGGTGAATGCCAAATTGTGTTACTGGACGTAATGTATAAAAGCTCCTGCATGGATGAAAAAGCGAAGTGAAAATGGAAATAATTTAAACAATTGCTATTAGAAACGTGAAAATCTATTTGTTTCTACTCCAATTTTTATCACATATATTAAAAAATAGTTACCTAAATGAATACCAAATATTCTTAGATACAATATTCAACTTTGGCATCTGTTGATTTTATCCGTATTCTTTGTATATTTTGCAATTTTAAGTGGAATGTTTTTAAATTCTACCATTATTTTAGTAGTATTTAATTCAGTTTAAACTCTTAAAATACTAATAACATTTACCATAATTGTCTCGGAGAATATAATTAAAAATAGGATACAAACTTATATAACATTACAACTTAGAACCAAATTGTTCATTGGTTAACATTTACCACATTGTGATTATAGCCAAATACATTGTAGAGTATTTCTTGAATATACAAACTGAAGATAAAGCTTACAATTACAGATAAATGATGTTTTCATAAAACTATATAGCGATATCTCGTCTTTTAACAAATAATCGGGCTACCAATATAGTAGACATTTTCAAAAAATGTATTTCTTCTGTAATCTGAGTTCCCAAAAGGTAACTCATTTTCTCTAATGCTAACATTCCAAATATTTCTACCTTTCATTCTTGTCGGCTACCTATATCAACTTTTTAGTGCAAAATATACGAGTACGTAATGAAATTTACAACTCTTCATTACACTAAGATCCCAACCAAAATAGCCGAATATCCATAGACTTGGGACCACCAGCCACAGGCATATCCTCATTAATTCAAAAATAAATAATACCAATGATGCTCTTTCTATAAATGTAAAATGTATTCCAATTTCACATGAAGGTTATCTAACACATCTTGATTTCTGAAGCCATACTGAGTTGGGGATAATATTCCAAAAAAGAAAAAACTAAATATATAATACAAAAAAGATAAATGGTTATTTGGAAAATTCTAATTTATCCGTATACAAGTTGTCTTCGAAAATAGTAAGTTCCTCAAATGTTCGTGCACCATTAACAACAAACAACTGTTATAACATTTTTTCTTAAGTTAACTATTTATAAAAAATATTTAATTAATAATTATCTATTTTTGTAAAAAATTTATTATTATCTACAGAAAAGCCATGATCAACGAAAATTTTGATTTAAAAATTTTATCCTCAGTTTTTAGGAAAACAGATGGCTTACGGAAAATATATTATAAGAATTTTTCTAGTTATTATAGTGCATTTCTACATGTAAATTTTAAGGAACAGTGACACTTTATATAATAAAAGCATGATAAAAAATCAAGTATGACTATGGAATCCGTTTTCGAGCTTGCGGAGAGACGGTTACACTAAAATGATGCAGATGTTCCAAAGTACTATAATAAATACACAATGATATCCCCTAATTTCAGACTTTAGTTAGGAATAGGAAATAGATCAAAAAAATGAAAGAGCTATTTAAAGTTTATCTAAATACTGTATAAAATAGAGGGTGTTCCATTCAAATAATTTGAGAGAATTTATGTTCCAAGAATTGACTTACCCTGTATGCAATTTAAAGGTTCCATCAAAAAACTATGAAACATATGAAAGTAGGGCACATACCTTGACAACTAACTATACAAAAAACTGTTCCTATTTAGGTAGAAACTGGCCAGTAGACAACGATTTTGATATAAAAGTGGTTATAACGTCCAGTATATATCGGACAAACCCGCAGACTTAAAAAAATTTTTGATTCCAATCTAATAAAGGAACTGTTAGACTTTTACACTCTATCGGGACACCCTGTATATTTACAAAACTATGTTTGTAACTAAATAAATCAAATATATATGTTTCAATATCCTATTCATCTTTTGGAAACTGAAAAGGGATCCTCAAGATTTTCTCTTTTATATTTATAAACCTAAGTAAATATATGTATTTACAAAACAATATCAAATAATTTAATAAAAATCTCTTTATTTTATAAATTGTGGGTTTCAAATATTTGTCAATACCTTCAAAAATATATGACAACGTTATTTACCTACCACGGTAAAATAAAAATATATTCCACCCTAACAGCGTTGCGGGTGGTATAGTACATATACTCGTACACAACGACGTAAATGATCTTTCGTTAAAAAAAATAAATTATGATTATAATAATTAAAAAATTAAGCAAATTTAACTCTAATTTTAAACCATGTATTTTTTTAAAGCCATATTATTGTATCATGTTAAATAGAATTAAAAGCTTATAAGAATCTTTGGTATCTACGTTAGGAGTGCCTCAAGGTATCAATTTAGGTCCTCTTCTCTTTGCTTTATTATTAGTAATTTGCCATGTATATGTATGTATTAAATATTTAAAAAGCTTTCTATTTGCTGAAGATTTTAAGTTCTGTAGAGAATTCTCAAGATTACAGCATGCATGAGAGCTACAAGATGATTTCATTCAACTAGCCAATAGTTTAGATATCAGGTTTTTATAACTATGTTCTCTTATAATACCATATTGACTTATTTTAAAGCAATATGCATTCAGACCTACTTATCATTTAAATAATGAATAAAATAAACACTGCGCTTTGATAAATCATAATTATTTTTATTCCAAAAATAAAATTAACAAACAGCAACTTTAAGCTGTTTTTACCAGTAAATTTGATTGTTCACCAATAAACAAAATGTTGGAAGATTGTAACATTCTGCTTAAAAGAGATTAAAGAAACTAAAAAGAGAAATATTACAGAATTAAGTACTACTATCAATATTTACACATGAAACAGGAACATAAATACCTATAAAGAAATAAAAAAATAAACTTAAATCCCTTAATTTACCATATTTCATTAATTTTTAAAACGTTGCTCCAAGAGTTATTTTCTATTGCTTTTTCCATTACTTCATATCCATTTAAAATATTGGTTGATCTTTTAAATACACGTAGAAGCAGAAGAGAATAAATGAGAGTATCAATATCGAAATTAAAGAAAGACAGTAAATTGGAACATATAAATAGAAGTGTCAGACGTTGGGCAAACAAAAATATCAAGCAAAAACATAACCAAGAAATTCAAAATCTCAATTCTTTATCAGACTAGATGCAAGCAAAATGTTACAACGAAATAGTAATTTATTTGTGATATATATTTCTAAACTAATTAAGTGGCCTAGCCAAAAAATAATCTAAATATAAATATATATATATAGATATAAATTCTACAATTAAATAAATTTAGAATTAAAACCTTTTCATAAGATGTAAAAATATTTTATCTCACACTAACGTAATATTAAAATATTTTCAGTAAATAATCCGACATATATTTTAACTTTATTTCAGTATTTTTTCAATTTTATATACAGATATACATTTTACAAATTCAGTACCGCAAATTCGCGAAGATCATCACTCTACAGAATAAGGTTTCACTAGGTATAGAGAAACACATCTTTTATGTCCAACATATTCTCACATCCTATAGATTGTACTAAACTCGGGCAAAGTGAAAATAAAGTTTGGCGTAACAGTGTTTTAGGGCTGCAATGCTGCAAACTACAGGTAAGAGAAAATTTTATACCATGACCGCTGATTTACGTGTCGGATATTCTCTCGTGAAATTGCAACAAGGTTTTTGCTCGGCTCAATTTTCATATATATAAGAGGTGGAGGTAAGCGATAGTTAGAAATTAATGATAGTGTAGTTCTGAATAATTGAAAAATTATGTTGCACGATAGCGATATGCAACGTAGGAAATTCGTGCAGACCAGAAGGCGAGTTAAGGAAGAAAATGTCAGTTGTCGCTTTCCATATTGTTTGGCCTCTTATTATGTAATTTATTAAATGAATATTTTATTTTATGTTCATATCAAAAACAACATCAGTAGATTTTAACTATATTTAATCTGTCTGCAAAAAATTGAAAGAGTGCACCTCTAGAAAAAGAAATAATTTTTTTGATTGAAGCCTTGGGTACTATATATTATAAAAATAAAAAATAATAAATATAATAAAATATTAAAATAATAATAAAAATAGCGTTAAAAAAAGGGTTTTTCTGAAACATAAGACCTTCGGTTTACATAAAAATAATATGCCAATGAAAGTTATTGTAAATTTGCTAGATTACATTTAAAAACTCTCCAAACCTTTACAAGAAAAAATTAATAGGATTAGTAGCCATAGTACCAAAAATCTTTGTTTTTAGTAAGGCATATCGAAGGAACCTCACCATTTTAAACTTTCGTTATATTTATTTATGTTTCTTTTGAAAGAGATAATCTTGCTTGACGGCTGGATCAACGCAAGAATAACACTGTAATTTTTGGTCATCCCTTGTCGATACTTCCTAATAATTTTTTGTTAAATTAAGGGCGGTATTCATAGTCGAGTCTCAAAGCGACATTGAATGAAGGTCGCCTTAATCAAGATTCAGTGAAGATACCTCAAAATCGATAAAATGCATAGACTTGTAATAAGAATTTCATTTCATATTGGAGACGGTGTGCTTAAAGTAATACTTATTAATCATTCGGATATTCCGTACTAATCTATTTAGGCCAGTCAATAAAAATTATTCTTTTGAAATTATTTTTTATTTTTCTTCATCTACTTCGAATTCGAGGCCTCAATTACAAGGGCTAGTTTTTATTCCCGGCTAAACTAAACCCCAACAGATACGTTCAGTTAGTCCGTTAAAATGAAATTAATATTATATTAATAAAATAAGAATTAATTGGTGCAAATGTTAGAGTTAAGAATTTGAAATGAATAAAAGAGAAAGACAAATTATCTGATTACCAATATGTTTTATCTATATCTTGAAAACATTATAGTTTTTAATTATAAAGAAACTTTAAATTATTTCTTATTGACGTATTAAAAACGTATAAGTTATGTAGAATAGATAGAATTAATATTATTTTTTAGTGCGTTAAAATTTAGATGTTTATAATCTAAACAAATCTGGGGTCAAATTAATATTAATTTCTATTGTAATTTTAATTTTAGGTCTTTCACCATCATTCAGATCGTTATTATTCTTTAATAATATTAACATCTTCTATTTTCACGTTACAACGACTTTGAATACTAACCTTAATTTTACTTTGATTGATTTAACATTATTTTGCTATATTTTTTTATTTACTGGTTCACATTTTTTCAACACAAAGAATTCTAATTCTTTGATACAACAATCTTGATTCTAACATCCGTATTTGTAAATAAAGCTCAAGTCAAGCTAAAGCCGAGCTCGAACCAAGCTTTAATCTAAATTAAAGTCATGTGAAAGCCAAGCTCAAACCTAGCTTAAGCCTCGTTTAAGCTAAGCTCAAGATGACCTCAAGCCAAGCTCAATCCGAGTTTAAACGGATGCAAACTAAGCCCCATATCTTTAAAATTCATGTTATAATTATATATAATTCATTATAAATTATGTTATAGATGCTGTTATAGTAAAAAAAAATGTGCCAGTCGTTCTAGATTACTCAATGTAGAGAAGTCGTAACTATGTAGTTATCATGTTAGTTAATTGCATTCTAGCATAACCAACATCATACCCATAATATTATTAAACTTGAGGCATTATTTCCCCGTGGAAATAGAAACCGATCAAAATCCAATCATGATTCCTACACAATAGGGCCCATTATACTTTGAACTTGAATTAGAGGTGAAATAAAATTAACAATACCACGAATCACGAAAATGAAGAACGCACGAAATAATTATAAAATTGCTGAAAATATTTACAGTGCCACTTTATTTTTTATTCTGCATTAAAGGTATATTTGGACTATCCAACCAAGTGACAAAAAGAGTATGTAACAGAGTACAGCTTATACATTTTATAAGAATATTTATAAAAATCATGAGAATTAGCTAATCTCGTTACGCTATGCTAGATAATTGCCTTTTATGGATCTGTTTTGTGTAGATATATCGTATATGCGTATACTAATACATTCTTACCAACACCAAATAAATCTGGTTTATAGACTTTAGTAGTGAAAGTATAAGTTATTCCTCTACTTCAAGTTCTAAGTGGAACAGCTTAGGTCATGTTACAATTGCAATACAAAGGTAAGGATTACTGCTTCTGGAGGACTTCGTCATATTTGTGATATTTCTCAACATTTCTTTTTCTGCTATAAACGGTTACTTCACGGTGTGATGTGCATCGTAACTCAACAACTATTTGCTTATGTTTAAATTTAATGAAAAAATCTAAAAATTACATTCTTTTCTTAAAATTAGGTCGCATAGATATTTATTTATTAAATATTTTTTAAATAACAAAAAATGAAATCTCACAAACTTACAGTCCTGATTGAAGATTTTTTTTTTATTAATGTACTGCATGTTTACAATCTACTCTATTCACAGAGTAATAAGTAAATAGTCTATTTGTCACTAAGGTGAGTTAGGTACCATCCACTGATGGTTCTCTAAGAATTATTGTTGTGGGAGCTGTTCTGGCCATAGTCTCTTTAGTCTTCTTTCGGCAAGTGGTTGGTTGAATTAATTATTTATTAATTCGTTGTCGTGGTCGGTGGTGCGTTTTTTGTATCTTGTGGAGTGATCTTTTATTACATCTTTGATTAGTGGGATGTTCAGATCGTCGTGAAGTGTCTGGTTAGAGACAAACCATGGGGCTTTACTTATCATACGGAGTATTTTGGATTGGAATGTTTGAAATATCTTCGTATTTGTAGGTTTACTGCAGCCCCATAGTTCTATTCCGTATGACCAAATTGGTGTGAATATGGCTTTGTAGAGAAGCCGTTTACTTTCAAGAGATAACTGAGTCTTTTTGTTAAGTAGCCAGTGCATATTCTTTAGTTTAAGATCTAGATGTTTTCTCTTATTTTTGATATGTGACTTCCATGTTTTACCATCTAGATGCATTCCCAAATATTTGATTGAAGATGGTTATCGTTTTGACAAAAATATATATAGGGTGTCCTCAAAAATAATGTCTATTTTTAAATAGTATCTAGAAGGTGTCAATTGTGACAAAATACTCTAATAAAATATCTGCTTTTTTTAAAAACTTTTTTTGTAAAAGATAAAAATAAAAAACCAAAAACTTGGTTATTTAAATTTTTCACATAAAATTTGTGGATATGTGAAAAAAGAGTAAATACAAAAGTTGTAGATCTTTTTATTACCTACAACTTTTTTCCATAGGACTTGTAGTTTTGCCGGAAATCGACATAAACAGTTTTCTACCCTTAAAAACTCACCCCCTTCCACTTCCCGACCTCAGATCGCCTGTAAATTATTTTTCCTTTCATTTTTGTTACATTCTCTTCCTTTTCCAATGGGTTTCATCCTACTATTATTTTTTCCACTTTTTACCATTTTTAGTCTAATTTGACTGAGTTATCGGCGTTACCGGCTTTAGTTGCTTTTTGGTAAATAATATTGATATACAGGGTTTCTCAAAACTCCCGAGACGGAGCCATAAGTTTCTAACGAAAACTACATTTTTATGGTCCATTAGTGATCTCCAATTTTTCAAATTTTTTTCTTCCCTCATTAGAAACATATGCGTCCATCCCGGGACGGTTGGGAAACCGTGTATATATATGTAAAGTACCAGTATTTATTACTTTGAAAACGACTGACTTTAGAATAAAAAATTATAAGACATTTTTATTCTGCAGACGTTTTTATACCTCATCCATAAATATGTGCCATTTTTTCGCAGACACCCTGTTTATATTAATTTAAAAGTTCGTAAATAATATGAAATTTACAGACTTTATAAAGTATATATGATGATATAATTATTTTCAATTAAGAATAGTAAAATAATGTAAATAAAGTTGAGGATCCTTCCGATTAATTTTCTTGTTGTGTTAATATCGTATCTAAGTTGTGTAAGGGTCCATTCTGGGATGAAATTAAGATTATACGAGCTTATAGAGTCTATATTTCAGTAATTGATACCATTTCCTTTACTAAATGGGCTGTTAACTGTATTATGGAACGTATTTTGGGGGATTGACCCAACTCTGTCGATCGTTACGAAAAACCATTCTTATAGCTTATTTATGAACCACTCTTGCATGATGAATTGTCGTTTGTACAGTACATTGGCCTGTCGATAAATATGATTCTACGGGAGATTATTGTACGTTATTAAAGTAGTTAACTATCCTTAGGTTAATTTGTAGAAAAGTTCCAGATTTTCCATAGTTGAAATTTAATTCATAAAGATTATCTATTAGTGTACTATTAGTATATAAAATGAGAGAATAATAGTTAAATTAAATATGCAATCGTCAAAATAAAGTTAATACGAATGAGTTATCTTAAAATATATAATTATCTTGTGAGCTATCAGATAATAACAATAATAATAATATTTATTTTGTACAAACATCTATTACATTTATACACAACAGATAACAGTTATCTTCCACTCCACTTTATAAATCATTGTTAACAAGTAATACTAATACATTTTGCAATTCAAAGAGTATTTGCCAAACAATTTCCTTAAAACTATGTAATGAGAATTCTAAATAACTAATATATTGTTTTAAAACGGAAGGTGCCAAGTAGGAAAAGCTGCCTTTAAATTGACGCTATTATTTCTCTCATGAAAGTTAGAACGTTTTAACTGTACAAATAATCTGTGAATTTTAGATTCAAGCAGTTTATACAAAAAAAAAATGGAAATAATGTATTCAATACAATAAATTATTTTCAACTCTTTTTTAATAATTATATACGGAGTTATATGATTTCTAGGCGGTACACAACATACATATAAAACGTATTTTGTATAAGTTGTAATTTTGTTTTATTGAATTGAGGCAAAAAGTTTGTAATAAACAACACTACAATAATCGATGTGAGGGAATATTACTGATTTTACGACTTTTAATTTAGTTTATTCATTTAGTTGAAATTTGAATTTATAAATGGTTTTTAATTTTAGAAGTCAAATTTAAAAATTATATTTTACATGAGTATTGAAACTAAATTAGTTTTCAACATAAACACTTAAACGTTTTGTGCAGCTTGTCCATTCGATAGTTCCATTTTTGATAATTAGTATGTACATAGTACATATGCTCATTGCTACAGTTTTATTTTGATTCAATCGAAGGCCATGATTTTCGGAAAAAATAATAATACTTCTTAAATCAGTATTCATCCTGTCAATTGATAAATCAATATTCTGGACTTCAAAGCTTTGATATAACTGAATATCATCAGCATACTAATAAATTTGATATGGCTTAAGTGAAGTGAGAAGAACAAAAATATTGCAAACATCAGCGGTCCCAGAATGCTGCCCTGCGGTACCCCTCATGAATTTTCCTTAATAGAAGAAGTTAGCAATGCTCTGTCCAATATAACTGACTAGAAGCATTCAAATAAATAACTTTTAACCCACTCCATACACTGTTTATCAAACCCAAAGTATCCCATTTTAACAACAAGTTAATCAAAATTTATCAAATCAAAAGCCTTAGATTGTTCCAAGAAAACAAGTACAGAAACTAGAGATCCATTTAAAACAACACTAATATCATTTAATACTTTCAATAAAGCTGTTTGTGTTCCATATTTTTTTCTAAATCCTGATTGTATCGACGGCAAAATGCCATTCCCCTCCAGATAAGTCATAAATTGATCGTAAACTATTCTTTTGAATATTTTTGAGATAATAAACCAAATAGAAATTGGGCGAAGGTTATTAACACTATATGATGAAGCAATTTTGGGAATGGAAATCATATTTGCCACCTTCCACAAATCTGGAAATTTGCCCAAATATGTATAAAGATCCATTAAAAACATGCTTAATTTCACCTATTCAACATGGACGACATTTTTATACTTATTTGGTCAATACTTATAGCTTGTGATATGAGTCTTGACATGGCACTGATAATGTGATTAGTTGTAATTTCATTAAAAGTAAAAGTAAATGAATTATTGAATTTCTTATTTTGATAAAAGGCTAAAGAAATATTGTTAATGGCTGTATGGCCAGCAACAATTGAGAAGAAATAATTTATTTCTTCAGGGATCTTTGAGTGCAATGAGCAAATTATTTTGATTTGAATTCCTAGTTAGCACACTCTATTCTGACATTTTTTTCCAAGTTTGTGTTGCATTATTTTTATATTTAAACAACGTAAAAACTGCACCTAAAGGGTAACCGTAGTGTAAAATATCAAGTTTTATAATATTTTTGAGAAAAGACACAAACCTTCGATAGAATAAAACGGATAAATGTTTAGAGAAGTTTAGAAAAAAGAGGGAAATAGAAATCATCAAGACTTTATATAAAAATAATAAAACGAAGTATAAACACATAATAATGAATCTAGTGAATTCGAAACAAAACAGATTTTAAAACAGAGGTGGGTGTGGAGTCCACTCTTATTTTGAATGGTTGTAGGTGTTGCAAAGACTTGCACAGAAAAATGTATAAATACAAAGATAGGTTTTGAAAAAATTACGATACAATTTAATAACATATAACGAAGAGTTGGAAAAGATAAATATAGAAATCAATACCATCAAAACTATAACAATGGCAATAGCAAACAGAAGAAGAGTACACGAAATCACACTAGATGAAAAGAAAATAGAGCAAGTCAAAAACTACATGTACTTGCGCACAATAATTAAAGAGATGAAGAGAATGGAAATATAGAGGGAAGAATAATAGCAGAAAAGGAAAGGCAAGAACATTATATTATATTATATTATATATTATATTATTATATATTATATATATAATATAATAAGTATATATATTCGAAATTGTAGTTTCGACACAAGCAGACGTTTTTATAAGGAATTACTTTTTCTTCAAATCTATCCATGGACACATTGTACAGTAAGATCTATAAAATCGTAGACTACGATGATTTAGACATGTAAAAAGGATGGAAGATAAGAAAGAAGTAAACCGAATAACAAAATGAATACCATATGGAAATATACACAATGAAAGACCAAAAAGATAGGAAGATCAAGTTAAAATAGATATTTTTTGTAGAGCAACGAATAAACAACAGCCAAAAATGGTGAAGTATAAGGAAAAAGCGAAGACACACACCAAAAACTGTAGAAATATAAACATAGAATGTTGAGTGAGTCCCCAGAAACAAAGTAGAGCTCAAAAAAGAGGCTACGTTCCCGTAAAGTCATATATATACTTACTTTTATAAACACTTTTGACATATTCATATAAGCCATGAATTGTGCTGTTAAGAAAACTGCATTTTAAATGGCTTTAATTGGAAAAGCGAAACTCTTTTAAAATATTTTTTTTGTTTAACATAATTTTCGAGACCACTGGTCTTCTGAGAATATCTCTAATACATTTTACAAGTTCGCTAGAAGGTCTGGAAACAGTCCCGTAATTTAAAAACAATTTCAGCTATGTCCTTTATGTGAGTTAGTAGTGGGATACATTTGTCCATAAATTCATATATTTAAAATTCAAAATCATCAGTTTGCTTTTAATATTCAATATCATTATTTTCACTAGTTTTTGAGATATTTGAAAATAGTTATCAGTTCAAAAATATTGAAAATTACTTTTTTTACGGGCGTTAAATCACTCGCTAATCCACCAATTTTTCTTATAAATATGTTCTGTGTAGGCTTTGTTACTGTCTTCCGATGACACTTTAGAAAAAAAGCACTGTTAATTTGAAACCAAAATTGAATGCTCGCATGGGAGTCACTTTTAGAACATGAGAGAATTTATTGAAACTGCCAGGATTCGAACCGGCAATCTCTTGATCACAAGTCCAAGGTTCTATCTCCGGCCCTCTCACCAAGTTGAAATATCTTAAAAGCTGATATCAAACATATTATATTCTTAAAATTGCCTTATTGCCATACTTCGGTTTTCGTATAAAAAATAAAACAAATGAATGATATTAAATTAGAAGCACATGTCTCTAGCCATATTTTTTAAATGTAAGTAATACTTGTTGTGGCTGGCTAAATGGCAAAATGCTTACGTAAGGAAATGTTTTGCTAAAGAAAATACGAGTATACTGTTCCTACAAAAGAAAGAAAAGAACGAACTTAAAATTCTCTCCTTCATAATTCAAAGTTATTAAGTTTTCAGAAGTTAACGTTATATTATTAAACGTAGTCGAAGATCATACATTTCTAGAGTAAACTTTGATAGTAGAAATTGGAAAATTAACATTGATGTAACTAAAGGTAGCAGCTTACAATATCAAAATATTCTCAAAAGTCTATAGATTTTTCATTGGAGGGCAGAGGAAATAATGCTATTGAGGATTTATAGAGAATTAACAACTATTCCAAATCTAGTAAGTCTTCGTTTAATTAAAAGACTACCTCCTTTTACGACATCCCAAAATTATTCCAAGAACAAAACTTTAAACATTGAAAAATTTGATATTAATACTAATTGATAATTTTAAAAGTAATAAAGGATTGGCAGTTATTACTACTAAGGATGTTGGTATTTCCAAATACCTTCTTGCTACTTATAATAATATTTTTAGAAGTGAATTAACCTTAGGGGCACATAAAACTTCGAACAAATGAAAATATTGTCATATAACTTTTTATTATGTAACTTAGAAATAAAATATGGTTTTACACAAAATCACTTACTCCAGGATTTTGTCAGTCGTTCGAGGAGCTAGTTATAACTATTACTACATATAAACTGGGTTCCATCTCATATTTGAATCAGTGGTAATAAAAAAGCAGATCAGCAAACTGAATATTTATTTACAATCCTCATTTAAAAAATATATATTATAAAGATTTAGGATTTTGTACAAACGGACATTTAAATTTTTATTTATATAAATCACATTTTTTCTTTGTAACATGGTAAAAATTGTTAAAGCGCTGGAGAATAAAAATGTTTCTTAGTGTTTTAGTTTTTCTATTAAAATATCTCGAAAATTATGAACCTGTTAATGGATCTACAACCGTGAGAAAAAAAATGCCTAGATACAGGGCATTTTTATAAAAGTTTATGTAGGTAAAATGTCCATACTCCTTGTATCGAGTTTAACGCATTGGTTTTCTAAATAAAAAAAAATGATATATTTTAAATTATACGTCTAAATTTACTACAAAAAATTTTAAACAAAAACCCTAAAATCAAAACTTTTATTAAGTTACGATACCTCTGACATTGATTGATTTTTTTTTGTCAATAGGTAATTATGTGTCACCATCTGCTGTAGTAAACGAATGTTTGAACAACTTTACTTACACAAAACGCAAACAATAACAGGAAACCCATTAGGTTAATGCTATTTCGCGTGTTGAAAAAATATTAAAATCATATTTTGAAACACTTTTTTGATCATTATTAATGATTAAATTAATCTTATAATTTTACTTTGATATTGTAACACTCGCCTTGGTTTGACAAACTTTATTTAAGGAAAAACTTCTTAACTGCTTTTAAAAGACTAAAATTACAAATTTAGATGATTACAAGAGAATTTAATTCGCCTAAGAAAAACCTGATACTACTGCCATTACCATCAATTTTTCCGTATACATACTTTTCTTGGCTTCTCGAATATTACATAAAGTTCTTGACATTTATTAGAATATTCGTAAAACTTGTCATCGATATTATCAGTTAGATTTAAACCATTACATTATAAAATAGCCCTTTACCTCTCCAAGTTCAAATGGGGACTCAAAGAGAATTAATTATTCTTCTGTTCTTGTATTTTAGAGATCTATTACTTGTAAATTACACTTGAACTTGAGAATAATTGACGTCATTTAACAATTTAATTGTAGTATTCTTTGTAGTTGGCTAAATGAGCCAAAAAAGGAAAAACACAGGTATACATTGTGAAAATGGAAAAAGCATCCTCCAGTGAGTGAAGGATAATACATTATTTGTGGCTTCTGATGCATTTATAAAAAAATTTCTTGCAATAAAGGGATTTTTTTATATTATTGTAAAATCAGTTTTAAAAGCTATTTGCTTTAAGAGGTTATAATTTTTTCCCTCCCCTTAGATTGAATTTAAATGAGAAATACTAATGGCTAGCTCAGAACTTAAATCATCGGAAAACAATTATTATTATCTAGAAAGTATAGTGATAATTAAGCCAAGATAAGTTTGTAAATGAGTCCGTGGCGGGCATAAATCATTTGGAAATTCGAAAAACAAAAGATCCGCATAATATTATAGGAGGAACGCACGGTAGGGATTAATTTGAATAAGACAAATGCGGAAAGTTTCCAAAGAAAATATTGAAATGAGAAAAGTTAGGAGTGCTTTTTTACATTTCTCGGCATCAAAATCGAATTAGCCGGCTATTAACGTATTTATCTTGGTGAAATTGGATTAGTTTATGATTTCTGCATTATCAGCCACACGAAAAACGTTAAAATAATGTGCTTTTTTATTATTACAAAAAAATTGAGCCTTATTGCCTCTCTGGATAAATACAAACTTAATGACTGAAATAACTAATGCAATACAGCTCGTATTTATTTAGTTGTATAATATATTTAAAAATATATTTTACTTCTTTTTTTACATAAAGCTCATCAACAATATTCGTAGCAAATTGCATAGTCATCCTCAGAGTAAAATTGTTTCTTTTTTCATTAATCATAATCCTTGGTACCCAAATAACGTAGTGTTTCTAAGAATAACATATGTAACCCTACTTTATTTTGCTTGACATTAACACTCTTTTTTTGACCCGAAGACTTTTATCCTCTTGAATTTTATTGTATGTATTATACACTGACACCATTTAGCGAACTGTTGAGAAAAATGGTTTTCCATCCCCAATGTTAGATGATTAAACGGCATGCTTTCAAGGATACATTAGTTTTCGGGTGGACTGATTGTAGTTTAAAGCTCTTTCTTCCCTGCTTTAGAGTCAGAATAGTTATAGACTGGTTTAACCCGTAGGCTTTACCGAATCACAGTAATCGAGTGAGACTATTATGAGTACCACGACACAATAATATTGTGCCAAATGAGGAACAAGGGTCAGGATAAATATTTACGTGGTCAATCCTGGGTTTACCTCAAAACTGTATGATAACTTCCATAAAACAATACATCGGTTTGAGACAGGCTCATCTTTTTATAAACACTGAGCAGAAACAAAATTCAAATTATTAGAGAACTATTGGCGGGTCATGTGAGATCAAGCAAGCGAGGTAAAATGGTAGCATCTATTTTCGAATCCCCAGTTATTTATTTATTTAACCAAAAAACCCCAAATAAGTACCACACAATATTATGTTTTTTTGTTTAATCCTCTATACGACATTTGAGCCCAATGGGGAACCTTCTCTAATTATTTATTTTATGTTTAAATAAAAAAAAAAGGTTGTACCCATTTCAGTCTATTAATAAACAAAAAACAAACAAATTGGAACACAATTCATCAATAATAAGAAGTCAAATATACACGTTTAATATACAGGGGTCGGCATAAGTCAGTTAACGCTATCCGAAAACAGCGCTTTCGCGCACTTCTTCGTGTGGGTGTTTGAATTTGGGTGACGAGAGGTGGGAAGTGCGGCCAATGTTAGTTTACAATGTTCGATTATTGTGTTAACGTCGCCATGGCAGCCCAGCTCCGTACAAAGTACACGAAAGAAGAACGTATCCGCCTGTTGACTCTGTACCTACGACACGACGCTGATTACAGGACGATCTTCAATGAATTTGCGGCGCAGTATCCTAACAGGCCCGTCCCTACGAGACAGATGGTGTACAAGTTAAATAAAAAATTTCAAGAAACCGGGTCGGTGACAGACGCGCCGCGTGGTGGTCGCCCTCTCACGGTTGTGACAGAAGAGAACATGCATCTCGTTGCCCAAGCGTTTGTTGAGATACCCAACCAATCTGCAGTTCGTACAGCGCTTCAATTAGGCATATCGGACCGCAGTTTACGTCGCATGTTAAAGAAAATGAAGTATCACTGTTATCGTCCACGTTTGATACATGCAATAACGGAAGACGACCCTGATCGTAGACTGGAATTTTGTGAGTGGTTTACTGGTTGCGCAGAAGACGACGCAGAATTTTACAAGGAAATTCTGTGGAGCGATGAAGCGCAGTTTAAATTAAACGGACGGATTAACCGTCACAATTGTGTTTACTGGGCATCTGAGAATCCTCATGAAATTATTGCACAAGAGTTGAATCTTCCTGGAATAACAGTGTGGGCTGGGATTCAAGCCGGTGGTCTTATTGGTCCATATTTTTTTGAGGGAACCGTGAATGCAGAAACATATCTGGAACTGCTTATGGATTTAAAGGGTGAACTTGAAAATAACCCGGAGTTAGCGGGTATTCGATATTTTCAACAAGACGGCGCCTCGCCCCACTACGGTCTACAAGTTCGTGAATATCTGAATGCCGAATTTCGCAGTTGGATAGGGAGAAGAGGAAAATTCGAGTGGCCCGCACGGTCACCAGACTTAACGCCGTGCGATTTTGCCCTGTGGGGGAGTACTTAAAAATAAAGTGTTTGCCACCCCACTACGTGGTATTGAACATATGAAAACAAGGATTGAAGAGGAATTTGACGCTCTCCGCGCGCACCCAGAATTCTTTCAGAAAACCTGCTCTACCGTAAACAAGCGATGCCATATCTGCATTGAGGAAGGTGGTAGGCAGTTTGAACACAAAATGTAACATTTAAACCGTCATTACTTATTGTATCTGTAAAATAAACCATATTTTTGTATGCTGTTCTCTTAATTTTTTCCTGTGTGCAAATCGGTTAACTTACTTATGCCGGGCTCTGTATAAAACATAGCAATTCAGAATGTCGAGAACTCTTTCAATTCTGGAATAGTTTTCGATCATTTGATAATGAAAATAAGAGATTTTAACAAACCCGTCAGCCAATCCAATCTACAGAACCATTTGGAATTTTAAATAAAAATATTGTTGACCGCAACATTTGCCTTTTAAGAAGACTTATTGAAAATGAAACGTTCTAGGTAGTAACACTGAGGAAGTCCCTCTATAGGAGACGTACCATCAATTGCAAAACATGCGGATTTGAAAAACTGGATTCCAAATTATATTAGAATATTTTAATTTATATAAAACGAGGTCGAAAAATCACCAAACAATATCATATTCTTCACAGCAAATGTAACTTATTATTTATGCACTATACTTACATATATTTAAGGGAAACACATCTATTTAAAGGAACACTGTATATAAAGATTACGATTTGACAAATATGAAACAGATTTACCAATGAATTATTAGAAACGCAACCCTACTTTAGAGCTTAGATTATAAAATACTATGGTTTTTTCTATCAAAGACTTTAGAGAAGTCAGTGTAGATGACATATACTTGTGGTCTTCTATCCAGGGCTTTCAAAATAAACTGGAGGTAGAGAAGTGCAACTGTGTTTCAAATACCTTAGAAAAATTGCTGAGAATGGTAACGTGGCAACAATTAGAGATATCGTTCTTGGTTGCACTGTGCAAATTCTAGCTAACTTACAGGAGTTAGGAAATTGTTGGATTCTAAGTACAAAAATTATAACTATCAGTATACATAATACTGTAAAACTTATTTACTGATTCACTTATATGTATATAAAACTATGAAAAATTATGTTGTATATTTTCGTTACCACCTATCGATATGATAACGTAGTTTTTGAAAGAATTGAACACTATGGGAGGGGTTGAAGATACCCTTTTAAATTAAATGTATTTTATCTGTCTTTGGTTTTAACTTGGAAAATAGCCTTTACTTCTGTTATAATGATTTCTTAATGATTTTATGTTTACTGAAAATTATTTGGACTTAAACTTTTTGTATTTGACAATTCAACTTAAAGTCACAATATAACCTCATAAAGGCATTACTTTAAATCCCCTGTCGTGCAAAAAATATCAAGACCAAACAACTCTGTCACCAATTAAATTCAAGTCCTCGGATAATATATCCGATATTTAGAGCGGTCAAAATTTGGCAAATGGTTTTAGAAACTCTTGTCCTTAAGGGACGTAAAATTCACCCCGGCTTATAAATGCGGGGACCGTCGGTACAGTTTAAAAATAGTCCTTAACAGCTTAAAAAATACATATGCCCAGTCTCTAATGATAATGATAAATACAGAGCCAATTGTTAACTTAGGCTTCAGCTTCTTTACGTTAGTAATATTAATATTAGGAGTATTATTTGAATTAATCAGGTTAGAGTAAATATTATAATTACCTGGTGTATTGTTTCCAGAATAAATGTTAGCAAAGGAATCTACTATTTATTTAAACGAATTTAACGGGTTATTCATTCATATTGTTTGATATTGTGAAAAAATACATTTTCTTAACTGTTTAAAAGATCAGAATGTTTTTGGATCATTTTTCATATTTTGCAGGTAGTCGTTTTCTGTATGAGCACCAATCAATGACAAGCACAGTGGTTCGTAAGATATAATTGCTGTACGTAAATTTGTATGCCATATATATCCACATATCCTCTTAAATTCATGTTATCCAGAAACTGGATGACCTCGACGTCTCTGAGAAATCGTTTAACTTTACTCATGATAAACGTTCTTCAGTTCACACTCGGCAAAAGATTCTATTATTGTAGGCATGTTTACGTACTCACTGCTCAGAACTCAGGACTGACAAGTGCATCGTGATGTGAATGACGGTTACATTAGAGAAACTTTACAAAGCGTAATCTAATTTTCAATGTAATAATGTAGTTTTTAATGTAGCAACTGATAGAACTTTCAAAAAAAATAGCCCTCGTATATTTACATATGCATATTCATTTATTTAAAGCTAGATCTGCTGACGTAAACCATTTTAAAAATAACGCCAAAGACACATTTGAAGACAAAGCTCAAAAATTAAATTGCAGAAAACATTCACCTATTTTGTTGACAATAAAAATGAAGTTCAGAAGTATCCTCGTCTTCAAAATTGTATTTTCTAACATTTTATTATGTCGAGACAAAGAACGACATCTCCTTCGAAAATCTTTAAATAAAATGTAAAAGCCACTTGTTTCTTTTGTCACTAGAAAGAAAGAGGAACTTGTAAGGAAATCTCATTATGTTGTTCTTTACGAGATACAAAGTTTAGAGAAACTTGGAAAATGATTTCTTGGAAATACATGCGGTATGTTCCTATGCTCCGACTTCTTTCATACTTGATTAACAAATACAGCGCAAAAAGTTTGTTTTGCCAATTTCAAATGTGAAGCTCGTTCCCAAGTTTGCTTCTTTAGATAATTATAATTTTGCTTTTGTTGCATACAGAAATTCACAATTTCTTTGAGCAGAAAGAGTATTTCTCATCGCTTAAAACTTAATTTTAATTAACTTAATGTAACGTAGCTTTCTAGATTACTAGGAAACATTTTTTGTTTTATATATATAGCCCAGTCAATATCGATTTCAAATTTGCATTATTCAAACATAAAACAAATACTATTACGAAGAAGAGTTGAAAATCTCTCAATCCAGTACAGTATGTTGTAAAGTTTACAATTCGTACTAAAAATGGACTAAACAGGTAAAAACGTCCGTGCTATGATTTATTATATTTTTCATTGTAAATTAATGTAACAACAATATATGGAACGTTTAATTTTTCAATTTAATGGTCAAGCTCTGTCAAAATATTCATGATACGTAAAATAATTAAGGAAGACCGTCACGTGACATACTAAGAAATCCAAAAATCTTTGCATATTTTTTGGACGGCGATACATCCCATTTTGCATATTCATTTAGTTGATTATTTCAAAAGTTCAAACACCTCATTAAATACTAAAATAGTCCTTATTTAGCATCTAGTGAATTTTCATACAATTAAAAAAATTTGTGGTCAAGATTTTTCCTGCCTCGAAGATGTTGTGGATACATTTAAAAGAAGTGTATTTTAAGCATACCAACCTCTAAACGGAATCAGTTTTACAATAAGTAGTTTGATTAAAAAGTGCATAAAATATATATATATATATATATATATATATATATATATAAATATATGAGGAATACTTCGAAAAACAATATAACAACCATCTCATATATAAACATTTTTATCATAGCTATTCCCAAATTTATCCAACTGACCCTCGTATTATAACTATTAACTTATTACTCAACCTACACAATGGATTTAAACAAATGTGCAAAAAGCTTAACTATTATTATACATTCCATTAAAATTTAATTTAAAGTATTATATCAGAACAAATATAGTGTACAATTAAAACCCGCAACATAATAGCTAATTTTTTATTTAATAATAAGAACAATTTATCAATAAATGGTTACAATCTCAATACAAGATATAATTTTTTTAGTAAAATTACTCATTCACACTTTTTTAAAACAGGTTGAAATTAATTGTTCATCCTTAATTGCTTGAAATCATGTATCATAGACGTAACATTTAATAGAAGTAATCTGCACATGCAATGGTGGCTATTGGGAAACGTAAATTGTTTATTGGTATATTAAACTTGAGTTTTGATTGACTTATTTCTAAAAAATGAATTTGTTTCTTCTCGAAATTTTTTGTTAGCTATTGTTGCTATTATTTTATTATAACTAGGACCAGAGTATGTGTGTATACCGAGAAAAAAAGAAAATTATTATAGATTTTAGTACTCACGATCTTCTAAATCGATATATCAATCCCTACAGAAGAAAAGCAGTTATGTTAAATTACCAGCAATGTATCTGAAACAAAATCTAATTATTCTTAATCTATCTCAATTTTTGGAAGAGGAGCTCTAATCTGAGGATCTTCTAAGCCATGTTTGGATATGGTCTCTTAAAACAGCCATGGAGACAGTAGCAATAAACATATAGCGCCATCTTCTTAAAAAAAATAATTTCCGGAAAGTTAGTGAGTTGTTGCATCAAAAATGTTATAACCACGTGTCTTCAGCTGTCTGAATTAATAGTTATAACGTTTCCTCTTTGAAAAATAAAGCTCTATAATGTAAGATGATAAAAGCGTAACCTAGGTCATAACTTTTTGACTGTGTAGCGCTTTTCATGTAACTAATATGGGTTTCCACTTCTCCAATATCATCTACTTTGTTTATTACTCCACGCCCCCTCGTAAACACAAAATTAACTATTGTATTTTCAATATTGATGCAAAGTAACTAATCGTATACAGTTCGTTCGCGTTGAAATCAATTCTTATAGCATGTAATACGTGAAATTATTAATACCTCCTTGTAGTATTTTTAGTACACAACACGAAAAACGATCGGTTAGTCGCTTTACATAAGTAATGAAAGCATCATATTTGACTTTCGATATTTCCCGCTTCACTGGTTGATCCTGTACATATATTAAATATGTATAAAGTAAAATTCAGGATATCAAAAGAAAGCATTAAATCTGATATTTTAGTTAAAAAAAGAGAAAGAATCCGATGTTCTCAGTAGAGAAATCAAATTATGTCATATCAAGACCGCGATTTTAATACCTATGCTTTTTTATTAGACTTACTTCACCCAAATACTCTTTTTGAGACACCAGATTTCTGTTAAAACTAGTATTATACAGTGAGGATGAAAAATGCATCTTAAGGCTTTTGCCAAGTAATATGGAATATTTATCTTATAATAAACTAACTCCATAGCATCTTGGACTCAAACTAGATACAAAGACGCGTTGTATTTAACTCGTTTCAATAAGGTCCAGAGGCAAGAGCTCTACTATTTTTGTTTTTTGGTAAAATTTATGTAGATAGACTCATTAAGAAAAGATTTACAAGACTAATGCAGCGAAAAAACATATATTAACTTGCAACATTGCATTGTTACGATTGTTAAGAATTAATGAGATACACACATTTTCATATTACACAAAATTTGTATCCGGCAAGACTTAATAATGGGCCTCCCGCAGGGAAGTACAAAGGATCTTTATCTACTTAGCTAAACACATAATTGCAATTAAGTTAACCAATTTCTATTTAGAAACCTATCGAGCTATGTGCTTCCAATTGTGTATTACCATTAATTGATGAGGATGTGGCACACATACCAAGAAATTAAGTTTGGGATCATTAATCCCTTTTTCTCGTGGCACTGATTTGTTCTGAAGAGAACCAATCATCAGGAAGTACAACGAAGACCTAAGTACTGCGAAAACTGCGCATATATCCACGTACACAAATACACTCTCCTCGCCGAGCTTATATTATAGCACTAGAGGAATTTTTGGAATTACTATTTTGTCAAAAACGTTTGTGATTGGAAAGTTTCTTCCAGTTCCATTGAATAGGGGGTGTTTTGAAAACCCTGATTATTTTTATCATCTATCCAACTGTTAGTGCACACTGCTCTCTTAGTTTGCTCATGGATATTATAAACTTGGAAGCAGTTTATTTTCTCTAAGATATAAGAAATTGATTATCAAACTGAAGTGAGTGAGTTTACATCAGCGTTCAAAACCCTTTTTATATTAAACCTTCAAAATAAGCCTCGATGGTAGACATTTTTATATATTTTTACTACGCTTATCATCCCTACTATACGGTCTGAAGTATTCGTGAACTCTAGAACGATTTATATATATTTTCGGTCTTTCTTTTAAATCCGATTTTCGAATCTAAATACTATTTATCGGAGTCCCTTGTTTGACCGTTTATAATGATTTATTTATTCAAACCAAAGCATATTTAATAGATTCCATTGTTGTCTCTCTTCAATTGATTTGGTTTGCAATGAAGTCTAGTTTATATTTAGAATCAAAACGAATGAAGAGGTATTGCGAACTATTAAAAGTACGTATTTAGATTTATTCTAGAGAATCATACCAACTAATTGGTAGAAATTAATCTTCTCTTCTATTCAATAAGAAAATATTAAGATACAAATTTAAACAGCGTTCCCAAAACTAGAAATGACAATCTGAATATGAATCTGAAAGTTGAAATAGCATCTAATATATCTGTTTTTTTAACACGTACTGTTAACCTTTCAGGATAGGTTTTCAGCACCATTTATTCTTGAGCTCTCAAAGGGTGAGCCAAATCGTTTTTGGCTAATCACAGTTTCATATCTACATCAAACTTTTTCTAAATCTGAGGCCTGCTTTAATTTTAAGATATGGCACCAATGTAGTTATGTAGTTATTTGATGTTTGATGCATGAGCATTTGTAAAATTTGACATTTGTTGTGACAAGCCAAAGTGACAGAAGATGAATATATTGAGCCGTTCGAATAAAATACTATTTTAAAATAACGAATTGTAAAGAAACTATGGATTTAAATTGCGAACATTTTCGGGCAATGATTTTATTTTATTTCCGATTATGGAAAAGTGAATAAGTGTATTCGAATGATCTGTATTCTGTTTTTGGGGACCATCAAGAACAAATGTTTTTCGGTGATATCAAGAATTTAAATTTGTTCTGTGCAGTCTTAGTGAGAATTTCGTGAAAATCAAAGAAACATTAAAACGATTTAATTCATGTATTGTAAATTTGGTTTACGACATAATAATGATGAAAGTTTGTTATATTCTTATGAACCGGGTACATCACAACAATTCACTTGAGTGTTTCAAAATGAAGCAAAATGTACAAACGAAAACTAAGCATATTGTTAATTATGGTATATTACTCTGTAGAAGATTTTTTAAATAACAAAATACAATTCTTTTGGAGACATTTATTACTCTGAAGCTAACAATAGTCTGAATTTTATTTTTATTTACTTTTATTTATATTTTTATAAAAATGTAGAATACTATTTCTTTAGAAAATAACAGAACAGTGGTTGTTGAATAGTACACAACTATTTGTTTACCGCAAGGTTTTCTCTGAAAAAATCAATAGATGACAATAGTGGCATCATTCTGAACCAGACAAAGCAAACTCCCACATAGTGCTTCGAAGAATTTATTATTTAACCATACAAAAGATGGAATTAATGACTTATCCTCCATACAACCATGATCTAAGTCAACTTTCACACATTTCCAAAAATCAAAAAACAGTTGCGTGAAAGTTTTTGCAGTTGAATCCTTAAAAATACCGTAGTGAACGTGCCATCTTCATATTGAAAATAATGCTATGACAACTGGTGAATTCGGATGAAAAAATTCATTCTTCAATTGAATAACAATAAAACTAGTTTTTGAATTGTAAATGTTTTTAGTTGCGTCTATCCCGAAATTAAAGCAGTACTTAAAGTTTAACAAACAAACTCAGCAATAGTTCTTTGCAACAATTTTTATAATAACAGAAAATATAAACATATCTTATAAACCTATTGAAACAATTTAAATTACACCCTTTCAATATTTGGAAAATGACAGAAGCATGAAGAAGGAAATAAAATTGTAAAAATTTGAGGCTCCTTTCATTCGTATTTACTTTCCTTTCTCGCTAATATTCCCTGTTCCTTTTCAAAGATATCGAAGGACGTCTTCCCGTCGAGCAATATGTCTCTGTCCTGAAAATCTAGCCCCCAAAAGAAAAATGACGAAGTATATCCGAGGCGTCTAAGACGACACCTGTTTACTTACTTTTATTTTTCTAAGGATGAAATTTATTATTCTCGCCTTCGAATTAGCACACGCCTTTATCTCGCAAATGATTCGAGCAGAAATTTTTAGAAATGGGGATGGTAAAAACTTGGTATGAAATATATTGATAAAATTACAATTTTAGTGCCAGTAATATAAATGTTACATTTCCAAATGGAGGGATGTGAGTAGCGACCGCAAATAAATTAGAAACATATTGATCCAGCTTGAATATTTGCTACAAAATACTGAAACGAAATATTTTTAAGTTAATGTCAAAATTAAATTATTGGAAGAGTCTAAATGTTATGTTTGATCAGGTTTTCTGTAATAAAAGCGGACTTGACAGCGTGTAAAATTCTGCAATTCTTATGACCGAAGAGCAAAGGTAAAGTGCTTTTATGTAAAATTTTACAACATGTTAATCTGACTATAAAGACCAGCTTTTCACTAATTCTGGAATGCCATACGTCCACGTTTATATGTTGAAGCTTTTCTTTATAGCTTTTGGAGAAATTTTGACGACGACCTAATTTTAAAGTTACTATAAAGCCACTGTCATTTGAAACAGCGTCATAAATTTATAGGCTTTACAGAATACATTTTTCCATATCTAATAATCAAATAGATATTTTCTTTTCATTGTAACAAAACCTTTCCAGCATAGCTATGTTAAAATGTAGATAATTCAATATCTTTAATTTATTTTATTTGGTTGAAAATCCAATTTGGGAAGACTGTCTTTAGAAGAATGATTTAAAGTATATAATAATTTCGGGCTTTCTTAATAGATTTTTGCCTTTACAACATTTATATTTATTAAGTAATTAGAACAATAAAGTATGAGGATACTTCAATAGAAATATGTTTGATCAGCGTAGCCCTGATTTCGTGGCTGTAACAAAGGAATTCATTTGGTAAATAAATATTACTGACGCATTTGTTAAGGTTATTTGCTGTTTATTCTTTTTTAATTGTTGTGATTTAGTTAAAAAATGACATCTTCAATAGAAAATATATTATTCACTTTTTGGCCTCTGAAAATGAAGAATAGCATGAAACTGCATTACACTCCAATAGACCAATCAAAGTTAGAGAACTTTCTCAAATGTTAAACATCAACGTGAGAAGTATTTATTCATCATTCATTGTCCTGGTAATCGGATAGTTGCCCTTCAGTAGGTCCAACGATGGTTTATTGATAAGCAGAAGAATTTAGATTCAGTAACAAGATAATCTTTTTCAGCACCAAATTATTGCCGGTGTTATCACTACAAATCAGAATGTAAGCGTAAGAGTATGCATTAAAAGCATCTATAATCTCAGAAAACGAAAAAAAAATCGATCCCAATCTTGAACCTTGAAGGGAATAGAAAAAAGTGCCAAATGATGCGATGGCCTCTACTCAATTCATTAGCTGATTAAGCTTATTGCGCCCAGCACCAATAAACATCAAATATTCCAAATTAAGTTGGTCGAATCTGACGAAATCTTGGATTTTAAGATTGGTGACGATTTCAAGAAGTGTTCTATCTTCATTGAAACCCAAGGAAGGCGCATTAAGTTAGAAGATAAACATTGGTTTGGGATCAGCAGCTTCCATTATTTCAATTTTGACTCAATCACACTAAAATAGGTTACAGCTCATCCGTACATTAATAGTTTTGTGAAATATATGTATATTTAAGATGCAAAAACTGACTGCACTAATTTTTCCAACTGGAAAAGCTTATCCATCAGGAACATCAATATGCAAAGACAAAATGATGATGAAGTTCACGTTTAAAAGTGCAATACCAACTCTGATCTTGTTTATACATTTGGTACCATAGATACGACAGAAAAAATCTAGACAATGACTCAATTTTTTACGCAGTACATAGTCAAGTAGACTTATATCCATTTTTACATTATTCAATTCATGTAGCTCAGGTAAAATGAATTAGGAAGGTTCACAACATTCAATTTAGATTTTTTTAATGTGTTCGGCTAATCCTGTAAGGGTAGTTCAATTTGGATGCTGAGGTAAAGATTGGTGGACATTTTTATTGCCTCTAAGTTTCTTAAGTATTAAATTCAGGTGCCTCAATGCATAATAAAAAATATTGATAAATAGTAAAACATGTAAACGTGATTACATTTTTGGTATACAATATTTATTTAGTACGTTCAAATTTTATTATTCTAAGGAGATTATTAATACCTACTTTTCGACAAAATTTAGAATGACAGAAATTTAAAAAAAAAAGAATGTGTTTTTTCATATGAAGCTTTTGTATTTATTTTATCTATGTGTTTGTAACTAATTTACAGAATGTATCCATAATATTATTATTATTATTATGCCATGAATAATTAATACTTTACGATATAGCTAATTATCCCGAAGGCGGGGCAAATAATGCATCCCATAGAAGTAATTTCGACAGATGTCACATGATCTGAGCAAAAAAACTTAAAACACAAAAAACAATTATATATAGAACAAAAATTAAGGCGCGCTTTTATCGGTAACCAAGAAAACACTAAATTAGAAAAACTATAATTAAAAAAAAATGACTTTATAAAAAATTCTGCCTAAAAAAAATTAATTAAAATTTAAATGTTTTCAATTTCAATTTACGCTGTTCATTTTTATATTTTTTTGAACATAGGAAATAGCGCTTAATAACCAGACAAAATAATTTAGATCCGCTACATCCTTGGCTGCAAGAATATTAAATATTAAACGTTAACCATAAAACACTGGCTGGAAAAAAAAAACTAAATGCGGTCCCAAGAGAAAGTCTCCCTTTGAGAAGTTGTTTGAATTATTTTATCGTAAAATGCATTCAAGTCATGTTATTTAGCCGCGCATACATGTTCATCAGACTATGTGGTGAATAATTTAAATTTTTCGCACAGTTTAACTGAAATTATTTATAGCAAAAATATTTTTTATACTAGACCGTATGCCAAGCAGTTATTGTTTATGTTACCGTAAATAGCCGAAATCCGTTATTACGTATATTTACTAGTAAAAATGGGAAGTATCAAAGAGCATTGGTAATTTCGCATTCTTACTAGTAAAAACGCAATATCATTACCAGCATTAGAAAGGACAAGAATTATATCACCCTCTATAAGTAATATTATATAAAGAATGCTGATTTTTTGTAACTTCTTGCTGATGGCACAGAATTATCCCAACATCTAATGAGAAGGAAACAGTTAGTTAGTAGCTCTCATACTATACAAACCGTGAAATTTTTTGTCGGGTTATTTTGGACTTATTTACTTATTATTTCTTTAAAAAACAAAATTTTAATTTGTCAAGATTTAATGCACGAATTAAAATTATTATTCGGCTATTTACTGCAACTTTCAGTTAAAACCCGTTCTTACTACACACAAAATAGTAGTTGTTACTGTTAAAGCCTGAATGAAGGATAATTCTAGGTTTAACAGCTTAAAGCTGGGTCTAACCAATCCATGTCGGTTAATTAAAGTTAATTGAGGTTAGGTTAGTTTAGGTTAGGATTTAATTAATTTTAGCGTTTCCTAATCTTCTACCTTTAACCGGCAAAAAGTAAATAAAACCTAACCTAACTTACCCAAACCTAACTTAACCTTAACATACCTAAGCTAACTTAAACTAACCGACTAGGATTGGTTCGACCCTGCTTTAATCGGTTAAACCTAGGTTATCCTTTATTCTGGCTTTAACAATAACAATTATTATCTTGTATGTACTAAGAAGGGTTCTAAATGAATAAAGTAAATAACTGAATAAGAATTTTAATTCGTGTCCTTCCTAATACTGGTAGTGATAACGCGTTTTTACTAGTAAGAACGCGAAATTACCAGTGCTCTTTGATACTTCGCATATTTACAAGTACTAAATGTGGCTATTTACGGTAACATATACTGATTCGGCCTGAATATTTGTAGTCATATAAGAATCCATGTGAGTGATAAAAGACGCGTTATGAAAGAGAGAGAACGTATTACTAATACATATCTTGAAGTAGGGATACTTAGAGATGGGAACATCGTTCCAGTCAAATCGATAGTCACGTACCAGCAGTAGCGGTCGTACCTTTAGTTCGATCGAGAGGGGACACATCACTGCCTGCTCCTTAAAATATCGCCTATGTTCATTTAGGTACTTTCTGAAACTGTGTATTCAACAAAATAATAATTGATGCCTGGGTTCGTTAAAAGTTACATTATATTTGCTTTGACTTCCCATTCTTTCACTAAGAGCTCTGTACTTGCCAAGCGTTCATGTTCATTTATACTAGATAAATACCAGATGAGCAACCATTTTTCATCATTCCAACAACTGGACATCCAATTTCTGCTTTACTGAAGTATGAGTCGTGTTGGCATTTGAATTAAAAATTAAGCGTGGCCACAACCGAATTGGAAACCAAGACGGTAATGTCAACCATTTAGACACTCCAAGCTCGACTACTTTAACCGACTAAGATTTATTCAACTCCATAAAATATTTGTTTAATTTTGTTTATTAAGGTATATGTTTAAGAAATATATTAAACAACCTGTCATTTCTAAAACACTCTCATTATCTTTACCTTTTCAAAATATTTTCTAGTAATTTAAACGTAATTAATAATCTTAATGGGTGTGCGTGCTAATAGCCTCTGGAAATTCATGTAATAAAGTTAGAAATGGATTCTCATATGAAAGTTTGTCGTTGCCACACATGTTTGTTTTCAAAATCTGAAGTCGGCAGTGTATAAAGTTTGTAATTAAAAGCTGAGGTGGTTTTTTATTGTCTTTGATGGGCGTCAAGTATTTGAAATAATAAAATTACCGTTTTAAAATTTAATAGAGGTAGATGGAGAAAAGAATATGTTATTATATTTCTATTTATCGCGCTAAATGCATTGTACTAAATGACGCAAAATATCACTGCAGATATCAATAAAAGCATAATATGACCTTATTATATTATCAAATTGAGAATGCGTATTTGTACTACTTTATATTAATTATTTTTTTAAAACCTTCATAAAGTACTAACTTTATACTCCCTTTACAGTACTTCAGAACACTAGTGTGAAAAAGAATGTATGAGACTAAACTGCGTTTTGGTAACATTTATTTGAATTCATAAACCTAAGAAAAATATATTTTTTATTTTAGTCGTACATTGTCATCTCGGAGCCTCAATTTCTTCATGCATCTATTCACTAATCTAGTCATGTTGTGTTAAATACGAATGTTGGTTCAAAACTCAGAGTCAACCAAACATTTTACTTAATGGACATGGTTCACTATAGGAGTTAGCAGTTATTTCTGTTGATGCGGTATTTGGATTTCAATGCCATGGATTTCATACCATCGACGATAAAGGTTGAAGTTTTTCCGAGTTTTCCTGATTTAGACAAATTATCAATGTTTCTGGCAGGAATATCATGATAAATAATAATAGCGATCCCTTCCCCGCACAATCTCTAATTTCTGAGGTACCCTCTTAAGAAAGTATTATTATTATTTATTAATAACATTCACTCTATTATTAAAAACAATATTTTAAACATTCAGAATTCGTCTGTAATAAAAATATTGTAATTTTCAAATAATTGAAATTCCTGAATTGCTATAAAAACTATTATCTAACCAGAAAATATTATGAACGTTCTCTATGTACTTTTGCCATAAATAAGAACTTATGTTTTCCAATGAACATGAAAACAAGTCACATCTATGAAAATGGTTTGAGTAAATTCTAGTAAATGTAGAAATTTTAATAGGTTTTCCTGCTTGTGTAAACTTTTGTTTATTATCTATATTTCCATTATAACAAAATCTTTTGGAAATTAAAATTACACTGTAATAAGCTATTTTTGTTTAGTTTTGGTTTACAATATAAATCTGGCAATAAAATGAAAAATTATTTTTGTATAAAATAGACAATTAATTCATAAAACTTTACATACAAAGCAATTTAATAATATTTTTTCTAAAACATCGACAAATTCAAGAGAAATTAAGTAGCAACATAAAACCCTTGGCTTAATTTTCAAGATAAAGAGTGTTAAAAGTTCAAAAATGAAAACATTTTTTAGTCACAATTCCAAAATCAAACAATTATTTTCAAAGTGCATAAAATTCTGCCTAAAACCATGAAATTTTTGTGGAAATATAATATGGGAACTTTTTCTTGTGGCATATTACAGGAGGTCAGATTACTTTGGTTGTCATATTTTCGACGCCACTGGCTGAGTTTCAATAATTTTAACATTTTCGCTAAAAGTAAGTGTGGGCACATATGAATTTTGTAATTATTTCGATGAAGTAGTGCTAACAGGACATATTCTCTTTACATTTAGAAGTCTTAAAAATTGAGAAGTAGCTTCATTTACCTCAGCCGGAATCCTTCAGTAGTAGCATTTGATTGTGGAATATCACATGATTTTGATCTTAAATTTTCAAAAGTATGTAACAAACTTTCTAAAGAATGGAAAAGTACCTATTTTTTCTATATCTCTTTCAAAACAATTCATTTTATACAAGTTGAACTAATATTCAACACACTTTTCGTTTACCTGGTATATTCTTCAAATAATTTTACTATACGTCTTAATGTTCTCACATTCCTTTTTTGTTTTTCTATTTTTAATAGAACACAATTTTGGGTAGCATTGCGGTCTTGACTTTCTACATTTTTGGTAGGTTTAGCTTGACTTTCATTAGATTATGATAAAGATTCCGAGTAGCATTCTTTTAATATAAACTAAAGCAAGATATACAAAATTACGTTTCTATATCGGGGGTTAAAATATTACTTTTAAACAAGACTTGAACAAGTATTCAAGAAAGAATTGTTTGTCCAACCAACTAACCTTTTAGTATTTGTATATGTATAAAAGAATTTCATTATGAATAGATTATACATCTAGATTAGATAAATGGAATAATGATTATATACTGATTATTTCAATTGTATTTGACCTAAATTTTTACGAATAAAATAAAACTTTTTTATAAAGGCACTAGGCCAGTCCAAATGATATACTGCTGATTGTTTTTAAAAAGCTGTTCGAAAAAGTTCACAAGTAAGTAATATGTATCCATAGAATTCAATGTATTCGTATAAAATCGCATACTTAGAAAGAAATAACAAAGAAAAGAACACGAAAAAACAAAAATCTTTAAAATGATGTTTAATATATTTATGTATGACCTGTACTTCTTATGATATTATTTTTTACTAAAAACACAACAAATTTCGATATGTGATAATAGTGATAAAAATAATTTTTAAGTTCAGCTTATCCTAAACAGGTTAATTTTTAGAAAATGTTTTCAAGACTTTATTTGCAATTCCCGTTTTTTTCGTGAACCATATAAACTTCAGCAAATGTGGTGGACTCCATTCTTCATGTCTTTTATGGCCTATAATGTCTCCACATGCATCTATAAGGACATTGGCCGATAAAGCAGTGCCCTTTGTACCTGTAGATGTATAACATTGCATTCTATTTGTTATTCATAGTTGTCTACATATTTTTTTGAACTTACTGATAAAAATATTCACCGATATTTCCCTTGTTGTTTACAATCCCTTTAAAAAAAAATTAAGCTACTTACCTAGAAATTCATGTAGATTTTCGACTAAAAACCTTGCAACCATGTTTCCACTGCAATAATATCAAAATCATCATTAATACAGCTTCTAAAACATTGATTAGTTCTCCACAATTTTGAAACTGTATCCTAAGAGAGTTTAGTATCAGCAATCCCGCCAAACGTATTTTTCCTACTAATACTCTAAGAAAATTGTTTTTCCGTTATTGTCAAGAAAAAATATAAAAAAAAAATGCATTGCAAACGGTATCAAAAATATATGAACCTAATAAAATATTTTCAGTGCCATACTTATACATGTAAACTAACCCTAATTAATAAACTAAACAAATAGAGATACATGTCTGCAAAAATATTCGTTTTTGTGTACATGTGTACGTTCGCTGTTATTAGCCCCTGTCTTTGACGTCTGTTCTCCTTTCTATACGTGTAAGAGGCAGAAAATCCTTCCACCATCTCAAATCACTTCCGACCAGTCCTTCAAAAAGTCATCTTATACTCTCGTTTTTCCTACTCCTTGAACGGAGAGTAGGAACTTACCTGTCATCTATTTTTTGGTTTCCGGGGTAGCGTCTTGCACTTTCCTCCCTTTAGTCTTCTTTCATATATATGCTCTTCATGATGCAGTTGTCATTTCTTATGCGTATTGCTCGTCGTGTGTTGATTATCCTGCTTAGATTCTTTGGATCTTATTATTCCATACTCTGATCAATGTCCCGACTCCTGGTTCTTTAGTTGGTTAATTCCTCTGTGTGGCGTGTCTTTTAGTAGCGCTCTCTCATTCATTATTTCGAATATTGGACGTACTTCCAGTTCCCTGAATATCTTAATGTTCCGGGCATATGAAGGTGCGTTAACGGTGAGTCTTCAAGAGATGTTCTGTTGTCCTAAGAGTCTTCGCCGTATATCCTCAAGTCACTGATGCGTATGTCATGATCGGGATAATTATGCATTGGATCAGATTGCTTCTTTTTTATATGAAGCAGTTCTTGCGCGCAATTGGTTTACTTAGGCTACAACGGTATCTACTTGTTTGGTTAATGTCAAACTCTGGTTCAATATTTTATTCTTTTGGCCCATTCGATATTCGTCCCTTCTATTTCTATTTCGCTCTCTTCTTGACGAATACTGCTTGACTTTTGTCTGCAGTAAGATAGATTTTAAGCACTATTCGTGGATGTTGTCCGGGGCTTCTTTTAGGACATGGTGATCTGGCGTGGTCAGACGCTTCTTGATACTGCTGCCGTCAACATAGAATTCTGTGATTGTCTAATTCGTTGATGTGTTCGCTATATAAATATTTTATAACAGTGGAGATAGACCTTTTACTTGTAGTACCCCAGCTCCCCTCTTCTAATAATGTCTCGTCTAGTTTTTTCCTGAATATTCAAAAATAGCTATTGATTAGATTCAATATATCTGTGGTAGGTATATTCGTGTTTCTTTCTTTTGAATATGAGTTATTTATACTGAAGTTTGTTTATATCCGAACATATCTGGCAAGTCTGGTGTCATCGCTTTTTATTTTAGACAAAAATTTTGTTGATTCTCCTAAGATTTTAGCAACGATCTTCGCTCTGTATTTTCAGCCTTACTGAACTTAGGTATAAGACCATAATAAAGGTAGAGTAAAGGGCAATGGCTTTTTTAGTAAATATGCTGTTAATACAAATATTTAACAACATTTATTACATCGCATTAACATATATGAAAAAATTGAAAGGATTCTGTTAAAAATGAAATAAGTTAATAATTAATTAGAGTTTCTTATTTATAACGCAGTATTTGATAAAATTTACAGCCATTTGGAAATTTGTTTAGAATACTTATGTGTTTTCACTTTTCAGTTTTGATTTTGTTAGATGTTGTTAAATACCACTAAAATTATTAATAAAATAATTTTACATATTTAGTAAATATCAAATTCTTAAATAATTGTTTTTTTTTAATAATAATTAAGAAACTCAATGTTAATCAATTTACCTCGATAATTTCAGCTTTATGTAAAAGTTGAATAGAGCTACAAAATAAAAAGGATTAAAACAATTTTATCTCGTGAGAATTGTGAGATATGTTGCTATATTATCACATCTCGATTCTTTGATGACAATCAGAGTGCCACTATCACTTATCAGTTTTTGTCCTCGCCGCATTCAGATTATGATACAATAGTTCAAAGAATAAAAAATGATAACAAAAAGCTGTAGGTTTTGTAATAAACTGATTCAATCCAGTGTTTAAAAAACATCGTCATTTAATCAATACTTGAAATAGATTTGTTCTATTTTTTCAATATATTTTTTCCAGTAATTATAAAACAAACAATCACTTTTCGATAAGAAATGTACAATTATTATTTGTAACAATATTATACTGATTTGTAAATTATTTTTCTAATAATTATAATTTAAAACAGTTTTCTCCAATGATTCTAAAACGGACCATCTTATATAAATTCCAATTACTTAACTATCAAACACCTAATAAAGTGGTTACAATTTTTTATGTTTTCAATTGGAAGGCATTTAAAATTTAAAATATTGATGCATTCAGTTATCTAAGCTGGGAAAAATATTCATTTTAGACACCGAGTCGCTGTAAGTTCAGCAACTTAGTAGAAATTTCTGTTTTTAAAGATTTCCTTTTAAGTGAATTACGATTTGAAAAAATTAAAACTAAATCATATTTCTATCTGCGTTAAAAATATCAGTGACTTAAATTTTAGCTGGATTCCATTAAGAAAATATATATGAAAAAAAGTAAGAAAGTTAAATACTTCCACAAAGTTTTAAATTCGAATGAGAAAAGTTTTTTATCAGTTGCGCATTTAAATGAAATGAAAACTTTTCGTCACATTCGTTAACTACATTTTTTCCGAGTTGTTTTAGGGTTTGTATTATTATGTAGCCAAAGATATATCCCTAGATCACTTTTTTTAATATTCAATCAAAACTGAGAAAATGCTTTTTTTTAAATTATTTAATAAATAAATATTTTTAGTAGTCATCTAAATTAATAAATACTAGGGTATTCTTGGTTAGTAAAATAAAAGAAGATCGGGAGTCAAGTTTGGGTTCTCAAATGATCGAGAAGTTGATAGTGCCTGTCCCTGCTATGCAGTGTATTAGTTATTTCATTTAGAAGTTGCCCTTATATTTTAGTTGTTTTCATTAGATAAATAAATTGTTATTGTTTTTATTCAGCCTCTTTAATTTCCATTAACCATTAAGGTACGTATTGGGTAAAAACCTCCTTAGATTAATAAATATATTCTTCTTGTAAATTTATTATTCAAAAAAAATAACCAAATACGTAACAATATAAAATACTGAAAAATATTGACGTATTAAAAAATGAAACACGGGTTAAATAATCTAATTAAATAATTAAATAATTATACGAATAGCAATTATCTCATTGTCCAAAAAATGATTAATTAATATATAAGAATAATTGTTCTTTAATTTTACTTGTCAGTAGTCTTTTAGTTTGACCACTATGTGGCTCTATATCAGGATGTAATCGTAAAACATGAGCATTGTGCATTTTATTCAGTTTATCTTTCGTTAGATTTTAAAACCGAATAAAAGTTTTCATATAATAAAAATGTATCATTGTTTTGTTATTAGTATATTGAAAATTCAAAGAACCACTGACCTTAAATGATCCGTCAACTTTTGAAGTATAAAGTATTTTTTTAAGCTGTGCAAGGAGGTATTTACTTTGTATGTTCTTTACTAATGAATTGTTTTTATTTTTTCTTTGTGTTTGCACATCAAACTATAGGGTTATTAGCCTTGGTGTTCTGTGTAGGCTTTGTTAATCTTTCCCGGCACCACTTTAGAAAAGCACTGTTAATTTGAAGCCAACAGTGAATGCTGGAGTGGAGGTCACCTTTAGGGATAACATCCGACTTCCTAACTTGTAGTCAAATTAGGAAAACGATTTCTGACTTGTAGTCAAATTAGAATAATTCTCACCCCTGTGGGGATTCGAACCGGAGATCATTCGATCACCTGCTCATGGCTCTACCACTGACATACGCACCCCCTCTTTAATAACTTTCTTTTAATTATATGAGAACAAAACTAAACCATAAATTGAGAAGATGCTATTTTAAAAAGATATGGTGCCTATACATCGTTTCCTGCATACAATAGTGACACAACTCAAAAACAGATAAATTTGAATTAATTAGTATTTGAAAAGCCACTAGGTATAATTGTTGAATGTCTGTGCTATTGTGACATATTGTTGATTGAGATAAGGGGTTCTTACAATCCTGAATTTTTTAGAAGTGCGCTGAAGGCTAAGAGTATCGATACCAAGTTTCCGCGCAATATCGTCAATTCTTGAGTTGTAGAAGTTTTGCAGACATTTCGAGATCTTTTATGAATATGGCTGGTGATAATTTTGGAGTTGTGCCAACTTCAATAAAAAAACGTTTCTTTTTTTCGTATACTCGTTATGAATATTATTTTTCAAACTGGAAAGCACGTCTCGTCATTTTACCAGAACCGAACTGATCCTAAATGGGACTGGAATAACCTAATAATGGGCAATTATTTTATGAAGAATTGAAATAGCATATTAAATAAAATATGCAGGGTTAGTTTTAAAATGTTGAGTTAACTTTTGAAAATCAATATATTTATTAGTGAAATTATGCAACGTTTCTTAGACATATCAGACAAGAATATATCTACCTTAAAGATAAACTGATAAAAGCTCGGAGTACAGGTCATGTAGAATTAAATCCGATAAAAACTTCACGTTAGAAGAAAAGAAATACATCTTTGAACATTACCGGACATTACTAATCAGAACAAACTAAAATTTAAGACTTATGTTTTCAACTCAACTAACATATCGATATTCATTTGCTGATATATAACAAATTAGAACATGGTCTTAGTCATGCATTTTATTTGAAAAGAGGCGTTTTCAGAAAAATTGAAAGGTGCTAAATTTTTCTTATCGTCACCACTGGAATTACAAATACTCGATGAAAGTAGTAAACACATCAACGATTTTCTGACACAATCACGAGTAGGATTCTTAACCACCTTTCTTCATTTCCGACTATGGAGAGCCATTATTGCAGAAGCACTATCTCTTAATGTATATGGAAGCGGAGTAAAATTTTGACGGACCTTTATAAAATATAGAAAAATACACTAAAGACCGACACATTATGCTAGTTTTTTTTGCCACTGGTCTTCGCGACCAACTGGCCAGTCAATGTGTTACTACATTAAATTTAGGACATTCACACGCATCCATGTTCTTGTCAGGATTCGAACCTAGAACCTCAGAATCATATGTCGTCTCTCACCGCACTCGACTACCGAGGTCGGCACTATTCTATTCAATGTGACCGAAACCAACAAACCTTCATTGTACACAGATTATAATTATCTTATGATTATTTTTTGGACCTTAAAAAGCTCAATACCAGGGCGGCTTTAATTTTCGAAATTGTCGAAGAAATTACGTTTAATTTTAGTAAGATTTATGAAATTTATTTAAAAAAGAGCAATTCTACTCATTACTATTGCAATATTTCATTTACACAAAAGGAGTAAAGGAAAAACCAAGACAAAAAGTATTGTTGACAATTACTGCAAAGAAAGTTATTATTACACTAAATTATATCATATATATATATATATATATATATATATATATAATATATTATAATGGGGAATTAAATAAAAATATGGTTGAAACAATATAATAACAATATAATTATCTAAATTAATTTTTAAACAAAGGAAAAATAAATTAAAAAATTGAAATCATCAACAGTTATGACTTTGTAGTTTTTTTGTGTTGTTTGTAAAAGTCCAACTCTTATCACTTTCTATGAGTCAAATCAAAATGTCCGCCAAATCATGGCCGTTGACCCAAATAAAGTTTACCACACTTTAATTGTCCAAATTTTTCCTAAAAATTTCAAATTTCACTTTGTAACAGGTAAGGTTTATTCGCCTCTATTGATAGCACTATTATCGTTTTCTGATATTTTTGCTTTTTTTAGGTTACACAACATACAATTTATATTTAAGTAATTATTTCAATGATAATAAAGAAGAATATGTGAATAATTCAGGTAATATTAACAACTTTTAATGTGAATATTTTTTTTAAGAAAATATGAATTTGAATTAAATAATAATTTTGAATTTCTCACTAACAAGGTTGTTTTCTCTTTCAGGTCTCAAGCAGAAGAGAGCTTAAATAGTTTTCCGAAATCATAGCATTCTTTATGTTTCTTTTTTTTTAATTTTGACACTTAATAATTTAAACTTCAAATAAATTATTAATTACAAATTACAAAAATATAAACTATATATAATTAAAATATTATATATAAATATTATATTAAATACTGTACTTGCATCTTAGTATTATAATTTTTATTTCTGCATTAAAATTTAGTTTATTATTTAGATACAAACAAACTTATTTTTTTTACAATGAATTAATTTAATTTTGTTAAATTGAAAAAATTGAAATTATTACATATTTCTAAGGAGTGACCAAAGTTTAAATAACAATTTCTATTAAATTTACAAAATTTTAATTAGTTTTTAAGTATTATAAGTATTACATAAAAATCATTGAAAATGTTCTTATATTTTAACCAATTTTATTTGATTCATGCATTTGTGTCTTTCAATTTTTGTTTAATCGTTAATTAAATTATTTGATTTCTTCTTTTAGACCATTACAATATACAGGGTGGCCAAACAAAAACGAAACAGAGCCATTATCAGGAACTGCGTCAACGTTTTAAAAAAACGCAGAAACCCGTCGATTTTTTATCAAAGAGGGACACTTTTTTCCGGAAATGTCGACTTCGCTGCTTACACCTCCAAGTGAGGGTAACAATCACCCCAAAATATTTAAATGGCATTAGGGGTCAAGTAAGGCATCATTTTAAATTTATTATTTTAATCTTCTGTTATAATGTGTAAATCGAGACTTTGTGCGTTTAATAAAAGTAGGCTCAAAAATAGATTTTTTATTAAAATCGAATATTAGATCCAATGGTGACCTTATTCATTATAATTTATATATGTATTTTACATATAAAAGATAAATTATTGGAATTTAGAAAAGTTTAAATTCAAATATTTAATATCTAATTACTCAAGAATTAAATGAAAAAAAATTTAGCGTTTTTCTCAGTTTATGGTATTCTTTCTCTAATGATGATATTTTGAGTGTTTCACAGAACCAGGAATTTCGTGAGGTTAAAATATGAATTACAAATACTCAAATAGAGTTAGAGACAAGAGTTATTTAGCATCTATTAATACAAATTTAATAAACGTTGGGGAAATGATTGTGTGTCTTAAATGAAAATAAATAAAATATATTTTTTATTAAAAGAAATATCAAGAATTGACGTTCCACTAAGGTGATGTTTAGTTGACTGTAATGAGTTAGCAACTTTTATTTTTTTTTAAATTCAAAAGAAAGATAAATAAAAACACAAAAATCGAAACCACTAAATAAATTTCGTGTTAAAAAAATCTCCAATATATAAGGCGATTAGGAGCTCGAAAGCGTGGATTTAATCCGTCATTCTTTTCTACAACATTGGATTGTATAGTTGCGTGTCCAGTCCTGCTATCGAACTTTTTAGCAATATAGTCATGAAAATTATTATTTCTCCTTCAAGAACTTTCCGTAGGTTTAACATTTCTGCTACAAAATATTGAGGTCACATTTGCTTTAATCATATATCGATAACACATTAACTGAAATCGTAACAAGATTACAAACAATTATTCTATTTGGTTACTGTTACATGGAAAAAATATACCTCTATCAGAGAGGATAACATTTGTAAATATTGTATATTGTTTAGTATAGATACTGTAATAAAAATTATTCGGATGACATTATTTATTTCAAAAAGCAAAATTCGATATTAGTATTTTGCTGCAATTAAATAATAGAAAAAGTAGCTACTAATAAAGTAAATAATCTCTTTAAATTTATTAACGTAATCATAATCAATTAATAAGGTTTTTGTATATGTTTTTTAAGTAAAACTTTCTTAATAGGATATATACATACAATGAATGAATGACAACTTAGATATTCGCCATTTTGTTATTTCATTACTCTTTGCCAAATACTCTACTATTAGTTTTTATTATTGATCAGTAGATAATCATTAATAACATTTCTCCAAGGAAATGAGGACTGTTTATCTCCTTGGTTTACCTCTATGATCTGCTGTATTACAAATGTTAATGTATAATATATGGAGACTACATTGTGTTATTATTGTAGATCATTTAGAATATTTTTTTTTTGGAATTCGTTAAAACTTTCGCAAAATCCGTTGACTAATATTTTAAAAACAGATAAATTTTAAACAATTGTAAAAATACTGTGGGGATTCAACAATAAAAATACATTTTTATTTTAAAAATATATAAAATAACAAAATTCTAAATTTCTTGGCACTATATTTGAATGTAACTTATTTTGAAAGGCACAAATGATCATACTAATTAATTGCTTGTTTTTACTGAATACTGAACGTTATATTTAATCTGGCGGCATTAGTTCATAAATATTAGATATTCTTATGATTATTTACATATTTGAAATAATATTTTTGCTTGTGGGCAAGTATGTAATAAAGAAGTATTATTTATAAATATTATTATTATCGGTAATGGAATAATAAAGTTTAAGAAAAAGTTGTGTAATATATTTCATAAACATTATTTAATACAGCGCCACCTAGGAGTTGACAAATAATTTTAAACTAATAATTATATTTTGGTATTTTAAATAAATTATAAAAAAAGATAAAATTTTAGTAAAAGTTTTAGTTTAATTTATGAGTACTTTCTAAAAAGTATTCTTTAAAATGTGTGTTATTAGTACACAACGCTAAAATGACCGGCTATTAAAAACGTTATTGTTAAATGTCCAATATATTCATTAACATTTTTTTACCTATTTAATTTCCATATTATTCCAACGAAACATAATTACCAGATATTTTCTTAAATAATTCATAAAATGGCCTTTACCTTTCTCCATAAAAAACACGCTTCCGTTCCCAAATCAAATCAGTGCTACAAAAAAATCTGCAAAAGTATTTTTTATTATCCGCAATCACGACACCGCAACTTTTCCACGCGAGAAAAAGTGAAAATCATGTAGTTTTCCCACGAAACTGTGTGCCGCGCGCCACGTTACAAACTGCGAGCTTTCAACGCCTCAAGTACAGCTTTCCACGTTCGAAACCGAAGACCTCCGGAAGGGTCCGACTCAGAATTCCAAAATTTAACGGATTTTTTTAACCAAGAAGTTTCCTACACGCTCTTGCGGATCATAACCATAAAAGTAGTAGTCATAAATTTCAGTATGAAACAATAACATATCAAATTAATTATGGGTTCTCGTTACGAGTAGGTATGTATGGATTTTCCAATACGTCAGTTTTCATATATACTGTGCCGACAATACTTTTAAATATAAACAATCATTCGAGAATAATACAGGAATTACTTATATTGAATCCGCTACATAAATAGTTATTTATGAAAAAATAAACCAATATTTTGATTTTTTCTAGGCCTTACCATTGGGTCACCAATATTATCAAATAATAATATATTATTAAAAGCTTTGGAAACATATGAAAACGCATCAAAAACTATTTGGAAATTCTTAAACAAAATTATAAATACAGACCTTTGCTCAAAATGGTATTTGAACAATTTAATACGCGATGTAACTTTTTGACAAAATGAATTATAACTTTAAACAATAAATAAATGGTAAACTGAGTAGTTTTTACTAAATTTAATAAAAATTTTAAAAAAATACGAATGTACAAATACAGGGTGTCCCACGACGATTAAGACAAGTAATATATCAGAATTGGGCAGTAGTAGAGAATTATAATTTTGGGGGTGTAAATTAGAGCAAATGTTGCATCTTTTCTTGTTATTGTGTTACCCAATGAGGTATTTGTTTTTGGTCACGTGACGTCGCATTCAAAATTATTAATGGGACAACCTGTATATTTGTGCCTTTCTGTATTCCTCCCTATAAAACAATTCCAACAAACTAGCACACTTGGGGTCTAAAGTGATTGGCCCGTACTTTTATGATGGTATACTAACGGGAGAGAGATACCTAAATTTTTTACAAAATATACTTCCAGACCTACTTGAAGACATTCCATTGAATGAAAGAAATACAATGTGGTGGCAGCAAGATGGTGCACCTCCACATTTTGATGGTAGAGTGAGAAATTATCTGGACATGATATTTCCAGAACGCTGGATTGGACGCAACGGTACTATTTTCTGGCCTCCAAGGTCGCCAGACCTGACACCGTTAGATTTCTTCCTTTGGGGATATCTTAAAGGTATCGTATATGAAACTCCGTCTAGAGATTTAGACGATTTGAAAAGAAAAATACGCGATGCTTGTAGAACTGTGACACCGGAAATGATTAGGGCAGCATGTAACCGAAATCTATTATCAAGATTTGAGAAATGCATTTACGAAGATGGGCATCAATTTGAACATCTCCTTTAATATTGTAAGTTTTTTTTGTGACAGTTAATTTGAATTTTTATCAAAAATTATAATATTGGTTTGTCTTAATCATTACGTACGAATGTAAGATTGCCGAAAATTACAAGGGATTCAATTATGAATTTTTTAACATACAATCGTTTAAGTACCTGTAGCTCTTGAATTAATCACTTTAGACCCCAAGTGTGCTAGTTTGTTGGAATTGTTTTATCGGGAGGAATATAGAAAGGCACAAATATACAGGTTGTCCCATTAATAATTTTGAATGCGACGTCACGTGACCAAAAACAAATACCTCATTGGGTAACACAATAACAAGAAAAGATGCAACATTTGCTCTAATTTACACCCCCAAAATTATAATTCTCTACTACTGCCCAATTCTGATATATTACTTGTCTTAATCGTCGTGGGACACCCTGTATTTACCAGATTATCATTGTAATTCGCCAGCGGTCTTTGAAAGAGTAGTTGGATGTCACTTTGAACAACACTTTTACCTCGCACTAATTCACAATTTAAATTTAGTATTAAAAATTATCGCATTTTTACTGATGAGTCGTTAGATTTGTTAACTTGAAACAGTGAGACAATAATGACAAATGGGTTACAATTTTAACCAGATTCTTTTAGCTTGCCGGGTGATAGAAATGTGTCTTGTGAGTTTGTGACGATTAACTGAGTTGGAATTTTAAAAAAAGCATCGTAAGTATGGTAAATTTTTATTGATCACTTATATGGCGCGATTTAGCTAATATTTAGATTCTTTGGAATTAAAACAGCTGTTATATTTCTAGATAAAAGATTCTAGAAGAATATACTAAGTAAAACGAAAACTTTTTTGAATAAAATTTTAACTTATTTAAAATGGATCAGTTTAAACTGTATTTTAATCACAAGTGGAAATCCCAACTTCATAATAAGGACAGCAGAAGTGTTAAAAGTAAAACGGTATCAACAACAAAGCTCAGCAACGATTAGGCCCAAAATGCATTGAGTAGATCATAAGAAGGATGAAGAAGGAGACAAGACAAGCAAGTAATTGTTGAACCGGACCCAACTAAACCCAGCTGACCGTAAAATAAATTCAAAGAGTACTCGTAACTGCGCCTAATCATTGAAATCCTTACAATTCACTTCACACTTCTGTCATCATTTGGGGTCCCAGGAAGGGGCAAGACTCTCAAAGATCTAGAAGAAAGGGTAAAGCATCCCTTTTCTTGTTGGAATTGTTGGGAAGCTGTGCAACGTCTAAAACCGGCTCCAGTCTCTCGCGAAGTAGCATACAATTGAGCGATGCACGAGAGTGTGGAGCTGCTCCTCGCTCCGCTTCGTACAACTTTAAATCGTTTCGGCTAAATTCGCTTCAGAGACGGTCTCTTGTGCTTGAGTCGAAAGACGACGAGGCAAAAATACGAGGAGAAGAGACAAGGTATCACCACCACACTCTCATTTTTTCTCGCTAGTCGCTTGTTTTCTCTCTCGCTTATAATAATGATATGCACAAATAGCCGCAGCGGCAGCTGTTACCGGTTCATGGAAATAAGGTATGCGCAAATTAGAAGATAGTGTGAATGCTAGATCCTTACATTGGGTAACTTCGATGTGGATTCTCGCCGAAGTTTCTCCGCGAGAGTCTGTTGCCGACATAAGATTTAAAACCAAAAAGATGAACATTGAAGAACTACATTTCATTTCATGTAACGACATCTCGGCATTCATTAGAGGACAAAAGTTTCTAGAAGGTGTAGAACCAATAGGAATACGGAGAAAATAAGATTAAAGTTAACAAAAACGGCCGGAAGAAATCTGATTACCAGGCGTATACATATCCGCCGAATTCTATTATATGGACCTTTTGTTCTAATAAAATGTTATTACAGATCAAAAATATCTTTATAGATAAACACGGTGTCCAGAAAAAACCTGCAAAATCTAAAGCTCCTTTTATTGAAATTGAAGTAAATTCAAAGCAGATACCAGTTTAATAATATTTTTTTGTATATTTATTTGTTCAAATGTGCCCAATCGAATTGCCTGAAAAAGATTTTTTAATTATAGTCGTAAGTCAAGGACCACTACTGTGGAATAAGGTGCTTGACACCCTTATTAGCCTCCTGAACAATGACAATCTCTACACAATAACATATGCGGATGACTTCGTAATTTGCAATTGGGCAAATTTGAGAGCATACTTTGCGACAGAATGCAGGTAGCACTCAAAATCATAGAACAATGGTGCAAAAAACACTCGCTCTCTATCAATCCGAAGAAAACCGAGATGGTCTTTTTCACTAGAAAAACGAAATTGAAGTAACTGAAAGCTTCGGAGCTTCTTAAAACAGATTTAAACTTTTCCTCGGAGGTGAAATATCAAGAAGTCATATTTGACAATAAGTCAACATGGACATGGCATCTGGAAAATTGAGTAAAAAAAGCACATATCTCTTATGAACAATGCCGTAGAACCATAGGACGCACTCCTAAGATCGTGTCAAAGATCTACACGCTAATCATAAGACATTCGCTAACATATGGCGCAATTGCTTGGAGCTCTAAGGCCAACCAAATAATAGCTGTGCGTAAATTAGAACAAATCCAAAGAATAGCATGTCTCAAGATTACAGAAACTATGCGAACCACACCAACAAGGGCAATAGAGATTATTCTGGGTCTTACCCCCCTTAACATCCATATCAAGGAGGTTGTTCTGATGACTGTGGTACGACTCCGCGAACAAGAATCGTACCCCATGGATGCCATTCGCATTTATACGATTCATCAGTATAATTCAGACATAGCTCACTGGCATCATCCTAGGATAGCAGGCAATTTTGGCAATTTTGGGCTTAGTGCTAGAATGTAATCAAGCCTTGACCACAGCATGCAACAACAACAATGTAATAACATTTAGCTCGATGAAGGACCATGATAAATCGAAAGGTAATCACATGGCTGGCTCACTAGCTAGGAGAGCGGCCTCCCAGGAAATTGTGGACCGTACCCCTCTCACTGGTTTAACAGCATCAGCCGTGACAAACGTAATACAAGAAGGAACGCATAGACATGTTTAATGAAAAGTAGGATGAAACAAGAAGCTGTAAGCTAGCCAGGGAACTTATAATGTGGCCAAACAACCGTACAGCCAAGAAATGCCTAACAATAACCAGACAGAATCTAGCCATAAGCATTCTGACTAGCCATTGCCAGCTTCGAAACTACGTCCACAGAATGAGGCTATCCGACACGCCCCTATGTACAGGATGCGAACATGAAGATGAGACAATGGAGTACATCCTGGTTGCCCAGCACTTTCACCTAAAAGATACTATGTGTTCAACGAGTACTGGTTAACACCGTCCCACATAAAGAAGGCACCTCTAGGTGACGTTGTCTCCTACATAAAATCAGTAGGTTGGTTGACGAACTAGAGGAAGTCCAAGTTCTGTGAGGCTCCCACCGTCCTCATGCTACAGATGTAGTCATACGCAGCTTCTTTGGATAGGCTATTGGATACTTTTTCATAATTTTTTTGTCCTTCAAAATGTCGCCATTTTACGTGATAATTAATAAATTCCCGCATTTTTGGAAAATATAATTTTTCACGGCCGTCTATAATTTAAAACTTTCTATTCGTTAGTCAATGAAACGTATGCATAAAGACGTGAAAAATTGTTCTCAAAAACGGTCTCCTCATAGAAACTTCAGATTAGAGTATCATTTTTTTTTAAATATCAAGATTTGTTACGTAGCTTGTCAAAATGGCGATATTTTGAGAGAGAAAAAATAAGAATAAAAATATCCAATACCTCAGCCAAACGAGCCGCTTATGACTACATTTAAAAAATATATTTCTTTTATATTATGGATAAATGCCTAGCGTTTCTAAAAAAAAATCTAAAGTGATTACTCTGTAATACTTGTTATACAAATTTATATTAAAAATAAGTGACAAAGTACCTGTTTTTGTCATTAATAATTAATGCCAAAATATTTTAGTTTTTTATATTATTTACCTGTTGTTACCTAAACAAAAGGTAAAATATAATGAAGAAGAGTGTATGCATAAAATCATCTTACGTCGAATTTTAATGAATCGGATTAATTTAAACTTTCATAGAGAAAAAAGGAAAAATATCACTAAGCGTTACCTTTTTAAAGAAAATTTAAATTTCCACTGCAGTTAATCAAACTGGCATTGAAAACACATGAATATGTAACAAAGTTATATGAAACGTAACTAGTAAACCTCGTTTTAATTGTAAATCCTGTTTTGAAACGAACCGATCATTACAGTCATAGTCCAGCTGCATTTCAACTCATTTAAACTGATTTTACTTAACTTTGTTCTGTTTTTTACTACTAGAATTTGTGAATAAACATTACGTTTAACTTTTTAGCATTGGAAAAGTATACCTCAATATGTATATTTTATTACTTGGGACAACAGTTTAATCATTGTAAGTTTTTAAAGCAATGAAGGTTCAAAACATGTTTCTGATTTTGAAAAATATTTTTTAGGAGAAACATTTACAAATTAATGCACCTTACATTATTACGGAACTATTATCAACATTTTACTCATAACATAAAATTGTTAATTCTATTATACATATTGGCATTAATAAATAACAGTTTAAGACTCATTATTTTAACTGTTATGAGTCAGGCTCGTGACAGTAAAACACTCGGGACGACTGGGCTATAAAAAAGAAGAGTTGCTCATTACCGTTAGGGCGAACGCGCAGTCACCCACTTTATTTTTAATAAGCGGATACATGGAGATTTGTTGCTATGCCTTCTAGGATTTAGGGAAGGATCAAAGGATGATCGATTTTTGGGCACCATGGAAAGGTTACGGATTACGAGTAATTAAGAATTTAGATTTGTCAACGACGACGGGGAGGCTGAAAACCGCGATTAAGTTGCCGATGTGAATTAATCAAGAAGACGGCAAAAAACCATGATATATTTCTATAAATAAGTTTATGAACGAGAAATAAAATGATCTACGGCCCAGGAAATATAATTAGAATTTAAATCGTTCGAAAAAAACAGAAGGGTCTTAAATGTCTAGACTAATATATTTTTATTTTCACTTTAATATATTTTTTTATTTAAGGTTTTTATTACAACATTAAATATGCTAAGTTGGCGTTGTTGAAACTAAACGGATTTGTTTATACATAGCAGTTAGGCACTAATCTTTAAGTAAAATACAAAAATACAATCTACAACATTATTAATCTAGAAAGTGACATACGTGAGGCCTTAGCAAATCAGCAAAAATATATAGCTGTATTTTTTGACATAAACAAAGCCTTTGACACCATAATGAGACCCATTATATTTTCTAAAAAATAGAAGTTTTCAAGTTAGTGTAAATGGAACTATCTCTGATTTTAAAATACAACAACATAACGCTATATGGATCAGTATTCAGTTCAACTCTATTTGCGATAGTTATCAACAATATTACTAATAACATATAAGAAGCCATTAAAAGTCAGACTGCACGCGATTGATCTGTTTATGTTTATGAAAAATCAAAACCTAAGGACAATGCAATTAATACTACAAGCACTCATAAATATACTAGGAAATGTATATTTCAGTTGTATTAAGTGATGAGATACTTCACTCTTTATAATTGTAAAATAACATGAATAATATTTCATTAGATTTGAACATTAGTACCACATTTGAGTATTATGTATAACCTCCTGTTTTTCGATGAATAATATTTATTATAATATATTTAAATCGAATTTACATTTATTAATTAATTGAAACTAAACATCATTTTCCCATATTGTTAATTTGCTTTATTTGAAATAACGTGTTTAAAACTTTTAACAAATGATTATTTTGAGTTATGTGTAGGAGTATTATTTTAGAATCATATATTCTGTAATTATAATATTTACGTGAAATGATATTGAATATCTATATGCTACTATGACCTTACCCATAATAATATAAATGTTTTATGAAATTCCATTTTTTTTTTCAAATATTTTACATTTAAAATTATTATAGGGCTGTACGGACTTCTTAAATTAAACAGAGTGTTACCATATTATTACTCAATTATTTCGTTTTAAATGTAAAATAATTAATAATATTGAATTCTTTTGAAATATTTAAAATAATATAACTTGAAATTTTCAACTCAAATGCATAATTGTTAGATAGTATCCAAAACTTATTAAGTCCTGTAGGAAATTCTATACCACTGCAAAACAGCGGTGCTCACCACATCTATGCATATTCCTAGGAGTGCACGTGTTAAAATAAATTTCATTTATTAATTAATGCTATGGTTTGAGATGTATACATTTCTCATAAAATCATTATTTTGAGTAACATATGTTATGTCAGAACATTCTATAATAAAATATTTACATAATAAATTACTGTGCCTCATTTACTGGTATTGAATATCAGAATAAATGTATCCTTACCATAGGGTAGTAAATATTTAACAGATCAAACGAACTTACCTTAAGTGAAGTTCGATCTGAATTATATGAAGCCTTGTTCCGTAAATAAGTATAACATGTAGTACCCTCACTAGTGGTCTAGTCTCACACATTTTAAAGCAAACGGCCCTCCGGACCCCTCGCCCGTCGCATCCTAGGATACCGGTTCTTCAGTCTTATTTAAAGCTCCATTGTTGCAATCCAGGGGAAATTTGGAAATGTGGTAGGGAGGGACTTATTTACTTCACAAGGCTTCATATAATTCAGATCGAACTTCACTTAAGGTAAGTTCGTTTGATCTGTTAATTACATTTCAGCCTTGTTTCGTAAATAAGTATAACATGTAGATATTTAAAGCAAATTGCAACAATTTATCCAATAGGCATTTCTATTCTTCGGACAACTAAACACAGGTAATTGCATATTTCGATAAATGAAGAAACATTTATAATTGCAATATAACATAAAAAGGTATTTTACTTTACCAAACTATTAACGAGAAGAAAACATAAAATAAACTCAAGACTCAGTAAATGAAAATTAACTAATACCTATTTAATTTTCGCAACTGAGACCACTTTCTGCAAAGCTTTTTTGCTCCTGTATTAGACTATTGTAAAAGTTTGCAAAAGAAGAAGACTTCGACGTCCACCCTGCTGCCAAACGAATGGTATCATAAGAGACACCTTTTCTAGCAGCTGCAGATGTTGCAGCATGTCGGGTGCTGTGAGCTGTAGATAGATCCGTATTTAATCCACTTCTTCTTAGTATGATTTTTAACCATTTAGAGATAGTCTGGGAAGTTGCATCGTGAAAAGGCTTTTTAAAAGTGATAAAAAGATTCTTAGATAGTTCCCTCATATCCCTTGTTTTATCTAGATATATCAGCAAAGTTTTAGAAGGACAGTTGTCCTCATCTAAATTATAGAATGGCAATAAGAGTGTGGGTTGGATACGGCCTTTACCTGAAGTTTTAAGTTTGGCTTGTATTTTGATTTCGATTCTGCTACCATAACAAACTATGTTTTGAAGCTCAATATTGGCCAGTGTTTGTACTCTTTGACGAGTTGCCAAAGCTATTAATATTGACAATTTATATGTTAACTCCTCTAATGATAATAATTGTGATTTTTCATGGTTTTTATATAAGAACGAACTGCTGCCGGGTCCCAGGTGTAGGCATACTTGGGCCGAGTAGGCCTCAAACTATGAACGCCTTTAAAAGAAAAATCTACTCTAAAGTCTAGGTTTAGCTCTGGGGTTAGTATCTGAGAAAGCACCACTCTATAACTGCTTAAGGATGCAGGAGAGGCCCCTTTTTTAAATTCCGCGGTGAAAAAATTTTAGAACATCGGGAACCGAAACTGAGAGGATATCCCATTTTTTGGACTTCTGGAATTGCCACCATAACTTAAGCCCCGAATTATATTGCTGAATAGTGGATCTACAAATAGATGCCAGACATATTTCTAAGGAATATTCTGGAACCAAACCCGCCTTTAGGGCCTGTAGGATAAGACTCCTGCTACCAGGGAAATCCTGTGCCACAGTGGATGAGGTAATTTTCTGAAAGAAAGCAAATTCTCATGAGGCTCAAATATTAATGGGTTGGACTCTACTAAAGAACAAAATAGTGGGTACCATGGCTGAGAGGTCTTTAATGGTACAACTACAATTGCTCTAGCTTTTTCCTCTCTTATTTTTTGTAGTACACGAAGAATTATAGAAAAGGGGGGAAAGGCGTAAAAAAAAAGAAATTTGTCAATTTCAATGTAAAGGCATCCATGGCAACACTATTTGGATCTCCTTACCATAAAGCAAACTTTTCGCATTTTGTATTATGAGTACTAGCAAAAAGATCTAATTCCGATTTTCCAAATTTGGAAATTATATCTTGAAAAACTGCATCATTTATTTCCCACTGTAAAGTCTAGGTTTAGCTCTGGGGCTAGTATCTGAGAAAGCGCTGCTCTATAACTGCTTAAGGATGCAGGAGAGGCCCTCTATTGCTGAATAGTGGATTTACAAATAGATGCCAGACATATTTCTAAGGAATCTTCTGAAATTTGGAAATTATATCTTGAAAAACTACATCTCATTTATTTCCCACTCTGTCTCCTCAGATAATTTGACTCTAGATTCTGCATCTCCTCCAACATTATCCTCTGACCTTATATATGAAGCGTATAAATAAATATTTTTCTTTTCATACCACTGCCAAACAGTGCGAGATAACTGATTTAATATGGGATATTGCACATCTCCCATTTTGTTAATATAGGCCAATGCCGTCGTATTGTCAACTCTACACAGTATATTACAGTTTGACATTTCACTTGCAAAAAAAGGCATTGAGTTCCAAATAGTTAATGTGGTGTTTCTTTTCCGCTTCCGACCAAAACCCATGGGCTTTTTTCCCATTAGCATATGCACCCCCTCCTGTTTTAGCTGCATCAGAAAACATCTCTAATTGATATGAGTCATTCTAAATCTTATTTGTTGCTTTTGAACTATTTCTTAACCACTATATAGAATCCCCTCTACGGGTAGGTGGTAATTTCAAACCTGAATTAAAGTTACCTCCAGTTTCCCTTAAGGATAAAAACTTCTGGCGTTCGAAGTACTTGGTATAAATCCAGCCATATTTGACTGCAGGACAAATCGAACAAAGTGTCCCGAGAAATTCGGCAAATTCCCTAATACTACAGGAATAAAGAACGGAGAACTTTTTGAGAAGTCTAGTAACTTTTCCCCATCTTCTGCTCGGGAAGTGAAATAGATATTTGGAAAGAATTATATACAAAACCTAAAAACCTAAATATAATACAATTCCTGAGATAAGACACCAAGGGTTTCATTATTTTTGTGAAAATTAAAGGAGCAGAATTTAAGCCAAAAGGTATACAGTTATACTGATATAGATTACCATTAAACCTAAACCTCAAATACTTCCTGTGATTCTCATAAATAGGAATCAAATGATAAGCATCCTTTAAATCTAAAGTTGCCATAAAGCAATGCTTGTGAATAAGTCTGCTCACTGTTTTTGATCTTTTGATCTTTCATTTTGGAATGTTTAGTCAATAAAAACATGTTTAACGGGAACCAGCCTGGTTCCTTTGGGTGTTTTTGTACTAGTTTCGAAATAAACGGTAATTTATACCCAGTTACATATGACAAAATATTTTTATCGGAAGTTATTTCTTTTTTTCATTCATTTACATAGAATTGCAATCTGCCTGCACATATACTAACCTCCTCATTTAGTGACGGTGCCGCTCCCTCTGGAACCGACCCTCGGTTGCATTTTGAGGTGGTCTCCGCAATGTTTTCCTCATCTGTTGGCCTCGGTTGCTCTTTTGATGTGCTTGGTAGCGATTCGGAGCTTTCTTGAACTGCTGTCCAACTCGAGCTCCTTTTGAAAAATGAGTTGGACCCTTGTAATTTAACGAAGGTAGAAATTTCTTAACTATCTTCGGTTTCTTTGGTTTAAGTTATGGAATCTTTAGTTCAGGAATATTCTCTGTTCAAATCAAACAGGATCTATTAGTTTGAGAGGGAATCGTCCTGCCAAAAGGAGCAACAGTATTTCTACTGAAAGGAATAATTTCTCGCCAGCGAAAAATATATTGCAGATATTTGTCCCTGCCACAAGGGAGTACAATATTTCTACCACAAGGAATAATATTTCGCTAGCAAAAAACCTATTGCAACTATTTGTCCCTGCCACAACAGTATTCCCACTACGAAGAATAATAGCTCGCTAGCAAAAAATGTATTGCATATATTTGTCCCTGCCACAAGGGACAATAGTATTCCTACCACAAGGAATAATATGTCGCTAGCATGAAATATATTGCATATATTTGTGCCTACCACAAGGGACAACAGTATTCCTGCCACAAGGAATAATATGTCGCTAGCAAAAACATATTGCATATATTTGTCCCCACCACAAGGGACAACAGTATTCCTAGAGGAATAATATGTTGCTAGCATGAAACATATTGCAAATATTTGTCCCTACCACAAGGGACAACAGTATTCCTGCCACAAGGAATAATATGTCGCTAGCAAAAACATTATGCATATATTTGTCCCCACCATAAGGGACAACAGTATTCCTGCCACAAGGAATAATATGTCGCTAGCAAAAACATTATGCATATATTTGTCCCCACCACAAGGGACAACAGTATTCCTGCCACAAGGAATAATATGTCGCTAGCTAGAAACATATTGCATTAATTTGTTCCCACCACAAGGGACCACAGTATTCCTGCCACAAGGAATAATATGTCGCTAGCAAAAACATTATGCATATATTTGTCCCCACCACAAGGGACAACAGTATTCCTACCACAAGGAATAATATGTCGCTAGCAAGAAACATATTGCAAATATTAGGTGCTTACCATCAATTTGTTCCATGTCTACTATAGAGTGGCGAGACGATAAATATTTTCCCCCGACAGGGAAACGCCTGGCGTTACGGAATAATTCCGCTGCCTTCGCACGTTAATTTCGTCCAGCTGTCTCTGCATATCGGCAAACTCTCCGCTAGCAAGCTGTTCCCTCTAACACTCGTGACTGTCGCTACGGGACCGTTTTCTGCTGCGATGATGATGATGTTTGGGCATTTTTATACACACACTTGGAAGACGTGATCGACTCGACACACCAATGAAGACTGAAGATCCGGTATCCTATGATGCGACGGGCGAGGGGTCCGGAGGGCCATTTGCTTTAAAATGTGTGAGACTAGACCACTAGTGAGGGTACTACCGGTACGAAACAAGGCTGAAATATAATTTAAATGTTTAATTATTAATAACTGTAATAGACATTCGAACTTTTTTAATTCAACCGAATGTTATGATATTGATACTTACTTTAAATTATTTCATTAATTAAATAATAATATGAGTTGAGAATTCTGACTTCTCAAATAAATAATTAATAAAGGCTGGCCCAGACTTGCTATGACCTGTCAAAGTCCTACAGCAATGAACCACCAAGGTGCCCGCCACGTTTTAGCAGATTCTAAGAACTGTTCTGAATTGAAATTCCAATATTTATTTGGGCATATTAAATTCCTCCAGAAAAATTATCCTAAAAATGAGCTTTCAAAGGCGATAAAAGTACTTATTTCCATCCCACATGGGATATATACACTTCTAGTATTCTATGGACTTAATACATTGAAATATGTATCATTGTTATCTACAGATGTAGCAAGTGCCTAGTTTCCAAATATCTTTATACAGGATATCTGAAACATTCGAAACATATTGAATGATTATGTCCTAAGTATGGCCCTGTAGTCACATTTTCCAGCGGTCTGTATTTGTAAAAATACAAACTCTATTCAATTTTTGGCATGCTTCTCCAGATAAATTAAATAAATTTTATTTCAACCGAAAAATTAACAAACATTTCTCCGTTACCATTTCATAACCCCCAAAACTCATAAATTTTATTTTGAAGGTAAAATTTTGGTAGTACAATTGTTTGCGAAAAAATAAAAAGTAGATGAGTAGATTTAGTCTTTTCTGCTCTTTTGAGTTATAAAAGCAATTTAAAAAAAATCGATGTACAGGGTCTGGCTTTTTTTAAAGATTATTTTTTTAATTTTTTGTTAAGCCGGTACTGAATTTTCATTTGGTAAAACTTTGCTTGATTTTTCAGATAATGGTTGATACTAAATAATATATAGAGTAATCAGGAAGTTATGAGCTCCGAAAAAAATAGGCCAAATTCATAAGACCCTGTATCTCAGTTATTAAGGGTGAAAAACCCATTAAATTAGGTTATTTGGAATAACCAAAGTGACGCCCATATAGTTAAAATTAGACCCTTTCCCAAGTAAACACCTTGTATCACATTTTTCCGAAGGATATTCCTAAAAATGCAATACTGAAATATATTTGCTTACCGCAAATATTTTACGCTCAAACGGTTGCAAATCCCTAAAAATTTGTTAAATTTTTATTGTTATTAGTCTCGATGCCTAGTCAGTGTGCTTTGCATTGAAATTCACCTGTCACACCGAATTTGTATCTTTGTTCCTTTAGAGACCTTTATTTAGTACTTCTCCTTAATAGAATATCTTAGAGTACTATGCAGGGTTTCCCAAAAGTCCCTGTATAGAACCATATGTTTCTAACGCGTGAAGAAAAAAATCTGAAAATTTGGAGGGCCATAAAAACTACATTTTTCAAATTGTCGACCTTCCTCGATTTCGCAATGACCCAAACGCTCATAAATGGAATTTTGAACCTTTTGGAGCATATCCCTAGTGATATTGGTGATTTCCTGAAATATGCGATTTTATTGTTTCTGGATTTGTTGCATACACTCTACTTTTTAGAAACCCCCAAAAGAAAAAATCGAGTAGTCTATGATCCGGAGATCGTGGTGGCCACTGCTCGGCTAAAATGTGGAGGAACTCCATCTTGTTGGGACCACTAATTGTCAATATCATTAGAGCATACGCCACGAATACTTGGAACCACTTGATTTTTCAACAGTTCTAGATATCTGCCCCCGTCCAAATTTCCATTAATAAAAAAAAGACCAATTACTCTATCTCCCATAATTCCAGCGCACACATTAATTTTCTGCAGTGTCTGAGTACGATCTTCTTTTATTAAATGTTTATTTTCGTCAGCCCAATAATGGCAATTGTGTCTATTAATTTTACCATTTAAGTAAAAAGTACCTTCATCAGAGAAAACAATATTGAGAAGAAAATTTCTGTCAGCATCACATTTTTCACGCATTATTTCGCAAAATTTCAACCTTCTATCGAAGTCATTTTCGTTCAATTTCTGAACTAGGTGAAACTTATAGGGGAAATCATTATGTTTTTGCAAAATTCTGTGAACAGAACTTTTACTGATTTCATGTACCTGACAAGCAAATAATAAGGATCTTGAAGGTTCTTCAACAAAAGATAGTAACACTTTTTTCGTTTTTTTCTGGAGTTGTTGCAGATTTCGATCTTCTAATTCTCGGAAGATCTTTCACAGTTCCCTCTTCTTGAAATTTTCAAAGAGTCCTTTTGACTGTTGATTTGGAAATCGGTGGTTGTCCATTAAAATAAATCATTGAAGACTCGCTGCACTATATCGAAAGATCTTATTCTATCCCCAAAGCCACTAACCATTAAAAGAGTAATTCTTTCTTTTTTGGTCCGTTTTTGGCTCATTTTTAACAGATTATTTTAACTAATTTAAAAAAAGGAAATAAATAGGCTCAAATTTAATACATTTCAATAATCAATAAATTGTTACTGTCAAAAACTGTTTATTAAATTTATACCTACTTATCTTCATTTTTATTTTTATTGCAAAAAAGCTAAGCTAAACTCAGAGCAAACCAGGGCCAGATCGAAATTATTTGTGTTACAAAATGATAGAGGACGGCGTACTGGAGCCAAGTGTGTATCAGTTTTGATACACATGGCAGTAAGCGTGTCAAAATATCGAATTTTGGTTTTGGATGTGTATTTATTTTTTCATTACCTATAAAATAGGGTGAAACTCGATTTTAAAAATTTTGGGGTTGTCACCCCCTAAAAAAACTCCCCAGTGTATGAAAGTTTTAAACCATCTAAAAATGTAGTTTTTATGGCCCTTTAGTGAAATCCAAATTTTCACCACCTCATACGTACAAGTTATGAGGCTCTTTGAGATGTTTCTTGTATTTTTTCTATTAGTAACTCATTTTTTTATAATGTGTAGTGGATTCCTTTATTACAACTGTATTACCGTCTTTTTTTTCGTTGTCTTTATGGATAAAATATTGATTAAATTCAGCAATGAGCCATATAGATTCGGCCTGAATATTTGTGGTCATACATGAATCAATGCGAGTAATAAAGAATGCGTTATAAAAGAGAAAGAACGTTTTACTAATATCCTGAAGTAGGGATACATCGAGGTGGGAACGCCGTTCCAGTTAATTGGACGTACCTGCTGTCGTAGTCGTACCTCTAGTTCGCTCGAGAAGGGACACATCGCTGCCCGCTACTTGAAATTTCGTCTATGTCCTTTTAAGTACTTTCTGAACCTACATATCATTTTTTTCGGGTTCAGGACTACTTTCAGCTCCTTGAACACGATACTCTAATTTTGAAATTCATTTATTCATTTTATAAATTTTTCCAATATTTTCTGAAAGGTTGAATTAAGTGCCGATAATGTTTGATTGGTTTTTTTAAGTGTAGTATTTTCCTTATTTGACTTTCCACCAACCACTTAACTTTAGCTCTTAAATCTTGGAACGTAATCTTGTTGATTTTTCCTTGATTGCATTTTGTTGATCAGTGAAGCAAAACAGGTTTCTTGATTTTCACCGCTGTGAACACATTTAAGCTACGTCCCTTTTAGGTTTTGTGTACTCCGCCCTTAAGTATTTATCTCAATTTTCTAATTGGTAATATACCTCCTCTAATGCCTACTTTCTATCAGTTGACTACCATGCACATCTTGTCTAATATTACGATTGATTCAATTAATCATGTTAAAAAATGTATCTAACCCATAATAAAACCAAAAATAGATGTCGATGTAAAATATTTTAAAATTTAAATATTTACATGTATTATTTTGTAGCAATTAAAAATTTAGCAAACAGTTAACATACGAGTATCAATAAACATCGTGTAACACAGTCAACATTTTGTTTTTTAAGAGTTACGATCTGTTTGCAGGAATACTTTTCCAATTTCATTTCGATTGACTTATTTAATGTATTTTTTTCTTCAGTGTCAAATATTTGTTAACTGCTTGAGTTCATAAGCTAATTTTAATAAGGTTTTTCAATAAAGTTTCGTTAGTGTAGGATTTTTTTTACATATTATCGGAGTTTTTTTAAATCAACTGAAAAAGAAATATTTACTTAAAATATCAAGAAAAGGTAAATACTACTAAAAAATATGTTTTTTCTAAATCCGCCAATCCGAAATCTTTCCTCATTAAAGGAACCCAAGCAAAAATATATACATACATCATTGTATCATATTGTTCCTAGTATTTCGACAATTTAGAGATTTTATGTTAGAACAAATTATTTTTGACTTAAAAGTGTCGAACTCCTAGTATCCAATACCTTTTTCTTGTCCTTAATAGATAACTTTCTTTTTTTGTAAACTTTACTTTCCTGAAATTTCCATCCTAAGAGCGACAGCAAAAAATGGAAATCCATATCACCTCTTCCTCTCAAAATGACTTTTTTAATAAAAGTCCTCATAAAAGAGGTTAGCTCAACGGCGACAGCCAAAACGGCCGTCAAAACCCTGCACTGAAATTGTTGATGAAGCTTGTGAGAGACGCGTCAAATTCGGAATGTAACTACGGCCTTTTGGGCAAACGCGAAGTGACGTATATATATATATATATATATATCAGAAACTTGTCGACGCCATGATCGTCTACGAAAGCTCTATGCCAATCAAATATACAGGATTAATTAACCATTACATCCTTAAATTGCTATTTGCATATTCCTAGATATACAAAGTTGATAAATAGGTTCATTTAAGATGATATTTAGAAACGAATATAAAATATTATATGATACTAGCTGTGAATAATACACGTGATCTTAATGATTGTTTTTTGTTTTATGATACCAGGCTACATACAAAATTTCTAGCAGCTGGCATATTATTATATCCTATCAAATTTAAATAAATATTTTCAAATAGATGACACAAACATTGGCTTAACAATGAGTGCAAAGCTTTAAGGGTAAGCTAACTAGATCATTTAGAACCATTTTAGCTATGGTTGTCGAAGCCCGACTATGTTTTTATCTCATTTTTAAGGTGTTAGGCAAAACATCTCAAAATTTTACAGCTAAAACTAGCAATAACTAAGCATGTTTTCAAAAAGGTTTAAACAAAAAAGCTCCCTCCATTTGTTTAAAAAATGTGGTCAAATACGTTTTTCTTAAATTTTTGAAAACTTCAAATGTCTGTAAAAGAATAGATGATGTCACAGATGTGATTTGTTACATTGCTTACATATTATTTTAAGATTATCAGCAATTAACTGTAAAAATTCTCAAAATTTTACAGCTAAAACTAGCAATAACTAAGCATGTTTTCAAAAAGGTTTAAACAAAAAAGCTCCCTCCATTTGTTTAAAAAATGTGGTCAAATACGTTTTTCTTAAATTTTTGAAAACTTCAAATGTCTGTAAAAGAATAGATGATGTCACAGATGTGATTTGTTACATTGCTTACATATTATTTTAAGATTATCAGCAATTAACTGTAAAAATTTAGAAGTTTTGTAACAGACTCCTTCAAAATTAAATAAAAAAAAATTGTCAGTCTTCGAACATAATTAAGACACTAAAATATAGGATTGTAATGATGCTATTGTGAGATGATAGTAGAAAAATATTATTTACTCATAGAGATAAAATTATATTTAGTAATAGTGGTGTAACATTACAGTAGAATAAGACACTTTGTATATAGAAAACAGTGATTAAAAGTTTCATAGATACTTCCTATTTATATATTAAGGTCTATTTCTTTTTAGTAGAACAAAACACTGTATATCCAAAGCAGTGAACAGTAGCTTTATGGTAGTTCACATTTATAAATTTAATTTAATTTATTATCACATACAAGAATATTGTACAACCCAATTTTTTATTTAAAAACTAAATAAATAAACTATTCTCATTTATTATATCACAGGAAAATTTTGGGAACATAAGACACTACCACATACACCATCTTGCTCAATGATTTTTTCAAAACACTCTCTCTCTATCCATTCTAATACTTGTATGAAAACTTTATTAACAGAAAAAGAAACTTCACACAACTACCTTAAAATACAAATTAACGTGGACAATTCGATCACCTCCTACTTTGACATATATGCATATATTAGTATAATATACTTTTAAATAATTACATTTATTATTATTGAACCTCCTTCCTGCACCTATAGACCAGGGTCGATAATTTTTGAAACGAAATAAAATAATAGTAGGATGAAACCCATTGGAAAAGGAAGAGAATATAACAAAAATGAAAGGAAAAATAATTTTCGATTGAAAATTAGGGTGATTTTTCGATATTAAGTCAAAATAAGGTGAAAAAATAAATATTTTAAATCAAAAAAATTACAGTGTGTTTGGGACATAAAAAGGTAAGTTTTCACCAAATTTGGCGAAAAAAATTTTTTTTTTATAAAAGATAAAAATAAAAAGCCAAAAACTTGGTTATTTGAATTTTTCACATAAATTTTGTGGTTATGTGAAAAAAGTGTAAATACAAAAGTTGTAGATCGTTTATTACCTACAACTTTGCCATTTAACTTTTTTCCATAGGACTTGTAGTTTTGCCGGAAATCGAGATAAACAGTTTTCTACCCTTAAAAACTCACCCCCTTCCACTTCCCGACCTCAGATCGCCCGTAAATGATTTTTCCTTTCATTTTTGTTATATTCTCTTCCTTTTCCAATGGGTTTCATCCTACTATTATTTTTTTCCACTTTTTACCATTTTCAAAGGCTTCAGCTCTGGTCTACTACGTTATAATAAAGTAATATTAAACAAACCCTTCAAAGCAGTAAAATAAATCATGCTGGAGTTGTTTTCGAGTTTTCATTGTGTAAATTTGTTTGTACTTACTTTACCTTTACTATTTTATAGTGAAAAGCACAATAATTGTATTTATGGATATTTGTTTTAATACTTTGAAGATTGATGACAACCCCTCTAACGAATTCTACTTTTCCCACTAAATCCTTGTAGCCAACGTTCTCACAGACAATGACAATGCCTTGGTCTGTACCATCAAATCATTATAATAATAATATCTACTCACTGCAAAATTAAATTAAATGTGGCAAAAGGAATTAAAAAGTATTTGTACAATATTAAAAATCTCAAAATACACTGAAAATATTTGAACCTTAAAAACTCTATAACGTGAAAGAAAGTACTACATTATATAGTCTAATTGAAGCCTTTAAAAGGTAATAAATATACATTCGGATTTTTACAACTTTACCCATACGTCACTCACATCTAAAAATATAAAATAGGTATCCTTAATGCCACTGATTTCTAATTACAGTAAAAACATCGCCAGATGTACTTAAACATTTGTCTATATATATATATAGAAATATGTTGTTATGATCCCGAATTTCAAATGAAAAAACTGAAAAAATACAAAAATACACTCGACATTGCATCTTTTATGTTTGACTGGTCGAATGAGATCATCTATTTATTGCTATTATTCTATTTATTTTTATTTGAAATCTACTTATATTTAGCATGACTAGAGTTGAAAGTATTACAAAATCAGATTTTTAACCGGAGAAAAGACAAAAAACTATCAAAACAGAAAAAGGAATACGTCCCTTCATGCAATTTTTTTAAATTTAAAGTTTTAATGCAACTTTTTTTAATTTCAACCTCTTACGAAATGTTGATATATATATATATATATATTTCGGAATTTATTGTGTTTAAAAGTAAATAGCTCCTTGAAAAGTAAAAAACACGATAGGTAATCCAACACATTCATTTTATATTAACTACCCATATATCTGCTGACCTGCTTTTGCGATTTATAAAATTGTTTCATACAACGTGCATTAATTTTATATACATAACGTAGTACTATTGGTTTATTAGTTAGACATGTTTTCGTCTTACCGTCCAATGTTTATTTGAAATGCTTTTAAAAATTGGAATAGATTTTTAAATTTCACATAATTTAATTTTTTTTTGCGTGGTTTTTCTAATAACACAACCGTATCTTCAAGTGTTTTTTGAATTATTCGAAATTAATTAAAAAACAGTTGTTCAAAATTGAAATGATTTTTAAACAGAAAAATTTGTATAATTGCATAAAATTTCTTTATATTTATAATTTATTATAATCATTGACAACAGCGCAAACTTCCAAAAAGAAGCTCTACGTTACAACTAAAAATAAAACAAATTTCTATTAATTTATCCTTTTCTTAAAATATATCACCTACGTCCTAATATAACAATATACAGAGTAGTCCAAAAGTCTGGAAACGGCCGATTATCTCGTAAATTGCTAGTCCGTATTCTACTAAATTTGGAATAAGCCTATTTGGAATACGGAGATTCCTGATTTGACATTTGCAATGTTGCTAGATTTGCCGTTACTCTTATAATATTAGTCACTTTGATTTTTTTAAAACATCATCCTGTATATTCAGTGATTTTTGGAATCTTCTCTTCAATACGAGTTCAACCATATGTAACACTTATGATTTTGTGTAGTCTACAAGGTCTTAAATAAACAAAACAAAAGTCTAATTGTCTCAATAAATTTTTTAATACAAACTATTTTCAAGCACATTAAAACGTAACAATTGAAAGATTACATTTTTAAAAGAATGGTTACTCAATCAAGTGTTCAAAATGTGCTCCATTTGTGAGTTGACAGTACCCTAATCGAAAGTAAAATGCGTGTACCACATTTCTCCATTTATTTAAGACCTTCCAGACTACATAAAATCATAAGTGTTACATATGGTTGAAGAGATTATTCCAAAAATGACTGAGTATACAGGGTGATGTATTTAAAAAACCAAAGTGACTAATATAATCAGAGAAACGGCAAATCTAGCAACATTGCAAATGGAAATCTGGAATCTCCATATCCCAAAATAGGCTTATCCCAAATTTTGTAGAATTCGGACTAGCAATTTACGAGATAATTGGCCGTTTCCATACTTTTGGTCCATTCTGTATAATACAATTTGAGAAATATAGTGATTTTTGGATTTCTGGTTAAGATTCCCTGACTGCTATTCCTAAAATGTAATGCACAACGTACGCAACTAACAAAAATTAATTCCATGAAGCACACACATTTAGCAACAATTCGATCATAAAATACAGGGTGTTACTATATTCGACTTAAACCCTATCGATTTTTTTATCTGGGGCTACATGAAGTCCTTAGTGTACGAAACCATCGTTGAAACTGAAGAAGATCTAATAGCGAGAATTCAAGCTGCGACAGAACCTAATGCAGTCCAATCCGGAGTTATTCTCAAAAACACGTTTTTCAATGGGAAAACGGTGTAGAACGTGCTTACAAGTAAACGGCCGACAGTTTGAACAACTATTGTAATTTTGTCAATTTTGTTATTGTTGCATCTAATACATTTGTTTGAATTTAATATTGATAGCTTTTGCGTTATTGTGATTTTTACTTTTATCAAGTTCTCAGAAAATCTCAGAAATAGCATGTATTCTTTTTTCAACTAACGCCTAACGCTTAGTTATTATTCGAAATCGAATTAATAGTATGGATTAAAAGCAAATACTTACTTGTTTAGCAAAACGCCGACGGGCAAATTACACAACAAATCATAATTTGTGAATTATCTAAGTACTTGCAGACTTTTGTTCAGAATCAAATATCTACAACACCATTCATTTTAGCTCCATAAAAGGTTATTACTTTTTTACCTAAAAATGAACAGAAAATTTAAAAAAATTTAATAAAAAATATTTGTTTCAGTGGCGTAAAAGATAGGGGGATAAAATTTGCCACAAACCCTGATAGCGCGCCACTGGTTAAATGTTTCAAAAGTCAGTTTATGTCAAAATATTACTTTCTTAAAGAGCATATTGGTCACCAAATTTGAAAAAAATATTTGGAGGCGTTTCTGATTTATGACAAATTTTTAATTTTGATTTCAAACTTTTAACACCCTGTATCTCGGAAACTAAGCCCTTTAAGGGTTTATGTTCCCATATCAAAATTCATCAATTAACGAGAGCTCTCTGGGGTAAAGCGTTGTCGGTCGAATATAGTAACACCCTGTAGATACTTTTTTATCTAAAAATTTTTTATGGAAGTATTAAAAGAGCAACGTAGCTAGTAATTACCAGTACAAACTAAATATAAAATTTTTATTTAAGCGAAGAAAATAGTGAAACAGTGAATAGTGAAAACTAATAATTACTACAGTTTTGGTCTACCATCATTTCACAGATATGTCATGGCTTTATCTGTAGAACTATAATTGTTTTATGGAAATTTCTAACATTTAATTGTATGATAAAATTTCAGCAAATTTGAAAATCCTGGATTTTATTTTCTGCTCCTATTGCTAAAAAATTAACCAATCAACTTTTTAAAAAAACCATCATTGATCATTTGGTAAAGTGAATATTGCTTTTTCTTTAATTTGAAATGAAAACGGCCAAAAACCAACATAAACTAGTATATCATTTAGATAGAATATAGGTCAATGCTGAGCTCATACAGTATAAAAGATTTGTCAAGATATCTCTATCAAAAGTAAAAATCAGACATTTATGGAAAGGATTTTTTGTGGTTTAAAAAATTTAATAAGTAAGAAAAACCAGTTAATAATAAGACATGTTGAAGCACCGATGGAATGTATGAATCAAAAAACATAAAACTAACCATTAAAAAATTTTTGAAAATTGGTTTCAGAACATTAAAAAACAATTCCTGTCAACTTCATCAGTGTCTTGAATAATTCATCCTATCAGAGTGAATTAAAGGAAACCCTGCAAAAAGATGGAATTAGAATGGCTGAATATCTACAAACAAAAAAAAATTAAGACTATATGTCCCAAAAAAAGGAATTAAAATTCTCAGATAACTACTTATTATGGGCGTTACACCTCATTGAATAGATTTGGGTTCAACTAAGTGATTATATTTCTCCAAACAATAGGAAATTGAAATAAGATGGGTGCAAAATTTATTTAGAAAATTTATTATAGAACGCAGATGGATTAATCGAAACCTATAAAAATGAACATAAACATTGAAGACCTTCATAAGGTGGTGATAATTATGACGGTGAAATTAAAAGATAATTTAAAACGTAATTTAATGTGTATTATCAATTAAGCTCAAAAAGTAGACTAAATTTTAAGTAGAATTTAAAGAAAACAATCATATATGTTACTTTTTTAACAAAAATTGCTTCGATAAAAGACCGCTACCTTATTTAATATTTTAGATCCTTTATAAAAAAAATCTATAATATAATATCATATCTGAGGCAACAAATAAAAATAAAAATAAAACCAATAATAATATGAATTTTCTTAAAATAACAAGCCATTTAACGGTTACAAGGATGTGGCCAATTTTTGCAATAACTACTTTGTTAACATAGGATTTAATATGGCGACAAAAATACAACAATTAATTCCAGATATTTATATTAATAATTCAAATTTATTGAACTCTAAGCTTTAAAACCTGTGTTTAGTGCAGAAACTATCATGTATATTATGAGTCTAAAAATAACAGAGCTCCTGGTGTAGATGGTATTCAAACACTAATAATAAAAATAATTGTAAGATCCTTTAGTTCACATTATAAATGATATATTCTTAACTAGTATAATTCCAACTGCTTTTAAAATACCTTTTACTTTTAAAACAAAACTGATATTACCAATTATCGACCTATAAGTATAATCACTAAGTTTTCAGAAAAAGTATGAAAAATGTATGTGATTATCTAACTTTTATTAATATATTAAATCACAATCAGTTTGGTTTTAAGCAAGAAATAAGTAATGCAAGTGCCATATATTAACTAATAATTATTTGAAAAATGATCTTGTCTATAACGAAAAAGTGGTTGCAATTTTGGATCTTGCAAAATCCTTCGACACAGTGCCTCATAAATGTCCTCGAGCATTATGGTGTTGGGAATGTTGTCTTGGAGGTTTTTGAAAATTAGAAAAGTAGGACAGAGAAACCAGATGATAAAAATAACAAATCAATATAATGACCCCTTAAATATAAAATTTGGAATACTGCTTTTTATATATTAATTCCTTATTGAAATTGGACATATATCGAATCTCGATTTCGTATGCAGATGATACAGCGTTGGTGTTTAACGCCAAAAGTTGACAAATTGTCCAAATCAAATATTTTCATTAAATAATTCTAGTAGACCGAACTGTATTTGTATGACAGTAAATGATTCAGAGAGATATATTTGGGAAAGTAACACCATCAAATATTTAGGCATCAAAGTTGATAAAAATTTGAAATGGATATGGAATATCTATACTTGAGATCTAACGAACAAAATTAGATTTCTATTCCAAAAATTTCGTATAATCTGCAAAGTTTTACCTGAAAAACCTCTACTGCAAATTTATAAGTCTTTAGAGCAGTCACTCTTGAGATATGGTAAAATTGTGTAAGGTGGACTCTATGACAACATTTTAAACCAATTAAATGTGATACAAAATTATATCCTGCGTATAATGTTCTTCAAAGGTAGACTCTGTTCATCCAATCTATTATGCATATAATGAAAATACTTTGAATATTCGATGTACGTACAATAAAAACAATAACCAAATGTAAAATATTTGTTAATCAATGTAAAAAATACATAGGTATATGAAACTAGAGAGTACTTAAATGAACTACTACAGAGTTTCGAATTATTTTTGTAACGGTAGGTAAAGTATTTTTTTCAATTTAGATTATGCAATTGCAAAGTGATTTTCTTAATAGTGTATTTATTATTTCTTTAGTATAGCACATATAAGTAATATATCATTTAAATACAAAAATTCTATTTATTTCTACATCTTTGACATTATTTCAACTTTTTCTGCATATACTGATATACTCGTAAGTACAGTAATATTGAATATTATTGATAAACTACAGTCGAATCTAAAGGTTGTTTTAAACAAGAAATTAATGCAGACTTCCAAAAGTATTAATTAAGACAAACTTGTTAATCGAAGCATAAAGTGAACTGATGAACAAGAAATTTACATTAAAGTTGCAATATTAGATAACTTTGTTTGCAACTAATGAATAATTTAGAAGAAAATAATTAAGTAATTAAACTCTATAACTGATAATACAACAATGAAATACCTAAACACCTATTATTTTTAATGCACAATACTATTAAAAGTACATTATTATTTATTTTCTAAATATGTATTTCCGTTAAATTGATTCATTTATAGTTAATTTAGTCTTGATTTCTGCAATATTTTGCTTCGTTTGGGCTTGAGGTTTTTTATAATAAGTTCCGCTCTGTCATCTAATTTATTTCTCAGGCACTCGTTTTCGCAGACAGCCTGATATTACGGTAATTTCTTTTTTCGCTCTTGTTGGTGCGATAGTCGTCACCAACAATCCACTAATCATCTGCGTCACCCCTAATTAGCCTATCTTTCGCATAAACAAGTCACTCCGTATCAGAGAATACGACCTGTTCTCTGATAATTGATACATTTGAAATGGGACAGCGCCTCGGTTAATGTTTGAAGCAGGGTCGACGCTTATTTAGAGGCCTAGATTGCTATGATTTTACATATTTTTGAAACAGTATATTGTGCTAAATTAATAGTTCCTTAGTGTAATAAATATGTAGATAACTTATTGTCGTTTGAACTGTCATCCATAAAAAATGATGACTCTGAAACAGTTATTGCTAGGGTTAAACGAAGTTTTAGGCACCTTTTTGTCCTCGAGGAACGTAAAACCAAAATGAAGAAAATGAAGTGGTTACAAAAACTGTAAAACGATCAAATGATAAGATGACTATTATCTTTGAATAAAACAGATATTTGAATATAGATTCGGGCAAAAGGTTTTAAATGTGTTGCACCAACAGAAAAAATGAAAAAAGTGAAAATGCTTACGAAGGATAATTAATAATTGGCCTCTATGTAAATAACTAAAATATCTACTAATTTTCTTTGCAGATTTTTATATCTCAAAAAGTTGAATCTTAAGAAAATGTTATTCACGCGAAAAATTTTAGTACTTAGTCAATACTATCCTTGGCTCGGCAATTTCGTTAAAGTAAAGTAAACACCACTGTCAGAAACAAATAGAGCTTTTCTTTAAAAAATAAAATTAGTGAGAACCCTAACAAAAAAAATTTGTTTCCAGTTAATTAATTATCGCACTCGTTTTCTCTAAGGAGGAAGATGTAAATTCGTCTGGGAGGTGCGCACCTAATCTTGATTGTGTCACATTTAAATAATTACACTAGGATCAAATTTACCAATCAAATTCAATAATTTCAGTTAGAATACCCTAAAATTTAACTTGCCAAAAAACTTCATATGTATATCGCTGATGACTCGAAGTTCGAGGTAAACCCTTAGATTAGATTTTAGATTTTATTCTGGGTTCTTGGGGTGTAATGCCTCTTCTACGTCAACCTAGGTGACTAAGTTCCTAGGTCAGAATGAATTCTCCAGGTGGGTTTTTTTAATTAAATTCTACAGTCTAGATAAGATTCCTCTTTTTAGCTAGGTTTTTCTTCATTTAGTACCAGAAATCTTAGGCTTGCTAGGCCTTCGCAGTACAATATGTGTACTACAGTTTATTTTTCTTTCTGACAGAACCTACAAGAAGCTTCTTCTGTCAGCCTTATTGTGTGCATGTTTTTATTTAGTTTACAACCAATTTCCTGCAGCTCACTAGCAGATCACTTGTTGTAACGGCGAAGGCCCCTTAATAAACTTTTTTCTATATCTTGGTGAGCTTACCCGTCATTCTTGCGAGTTGTTTTACACCCATATTCTTGTGTTTATTATGCCCTACACTGAAAAAAAAATCTGTAAATGTTCTATACATATTATGTAAACTTCACCAAATATATTAGGTAAATGTATTAAATACACATCTAATAATGTAAATACTATTTACATAGTAATCTTACAAAACATATTTTGGTAAAATTACACTATTATTGGAACTTTACATTGGAATAAACATTTTACATAATATATTATGTAATTCAACATATGATGCTGTAAATAAACCTAATAATTACTGTGAATATTATGTTACACAATCTGTATTGTAAAAAAGTGCAATTGCGCAGTAGCTTCAAACCTGTCTCGACCCGAAGTGATGCAATGTTTTAATTGTTACTTAAAGTAGGCAGAACGCTGGAGGATTGTGATTAACGGAATAAAAATAAAGTCTATTTATTTGAGGTTTAGTGTTTGTTTGTTTAAGTAAGTACCATATTTTAATTATGTTTATTTGTAACATTTGCAATTTTCAATGTGTAACAGTGAGAAAATATGATTTACATCAATATTTACACCGAAATTGGCCGTGGGCTTCGTTTGTATGTAAACATAATGGTTGCCTTCTAAAATTTCTAAAATACAATAATTTTAAACAACATGTTAAACGGCATCATTACGATATTCATTCAAACGATGTTCATAATACGAGTATAATAAAGTGTTCTGTCTGTAATTTCCAAACTTTTCACGGGTATGAAATATTTAAACTCGTGTACAAGCATTTTCAAAAGAACTGTGAAGTTTTGTGTCCTATGAATAATATTTGCGGTAGAATTGCCCTGTTTAAAAATATTAATACATTTAGAAGTCATGTTACAAGGAATCATTTCCAGACAAATGATACTATTCAAAATAATGCCCAAAATTCAAATCATAGCAGTAATGAAAAAGCAGCTAGTGATTTAGATTCTGACTGCACCTCTAATTTGATTCATATAGATTCTGATAATGAACTGAAACAAGTAAGTTTAAGTATAGTAGGTACGATGTATTTGTACATCCCAATTCTAATTAGAATTGTCTTGTTTTAGAGTTCGATGGAAACACAATTTACAAAGTTTTTGTTGACCAACAAGTTATCGATGAAGAAGGATACACGTCTCTGTTAGATGCTATGAAAGTGTGCATCTCTATGTATTTTATAATGAATTTAAAATATTCTTCGCCAGTAGAGACTACATTAGAGTTTTTACAAAGACATTATTTAAAAATACATCCTGATTCAGGTTCTAAGTGCAAAAAAATTACCGGCACAAAGAAAAAAGTTTTTAATTTGATAAAAAATGTAACGTTATATAGACAATAATACTCTTTTATTTTATTTAAAAATTGTTTATGTTAGAGTTAACTAATTCTCGTGTTTTTATTACAAATATGTAATAAACTGTTTATCAAAATATGTGATTTTTTTTTTCTTTACCACATTTTTTTATTTTTATAGTTCATAATATACAAAAAAAATTAATTTGCAGATTTAAGATAAAATTGAAGATTATGTTTTTTGCATATTTTTTAGAATATCTGTATCTTATTTGAATTTATTTTTTTATATACTCGATATTTTACTTTATATTGTAAAAAACATTCTAAATCGGAAACTCAAAAGCAATATACTTTTAGCCTATATTTGGAATTTAATCTATTTCTAATAAGACACATTTTGTTTACATAAACGTAATAATACAAAATTATAGCTATTTTATGAATTTTAGGTTTCAGTTGGAACAAAATGTGTCATTTATGATTAAATTCAAAATATAGGTTTAAAGATTATTGTTTTTCCTTTGCGATTTTTACAATGTAAATTAAAATATTTAGTAAATATAAACAATATATTAAGTACTATTCCAAAATTTATAAAGCTTTTTCACACAATCTATAAAGTTTATACACATAATATACGTAGTATATTTCCACAATTTATTAAGTTTCTTTACATAAACTAATGTAAAATTAAATGATATATTAATAGCAACTACATAACTTTTTTGCGTTGTTACATTGTATATAATGTAATTTTATACAATACATTAAGTTAATTACGTAATCTAAATTATTTTTATCTTTCACAAAAAAAAATCTTTTTTCACAAAATTTGGTGAAAACTTACCTTTTTATGTCCCAAACACACTGTGTTTTTTTTTATTTAAAATATTTATTTTTTCTCGCGTCAAAAACTTTGAATTTTTCACATAAATTTTGAGGTTATGTGTCTTTTTATTACCTACAACTTTGCCATTTAACTTTTTTCCATAGGACTTGTAGTTTTGCCGGAAATCGAGATAAACAGTTTTCTACCCTTAAAAACTCACCCCTTCCACTTCCCGACCTCAGATCGCTCATAAATTATTTTTTCTTTCATTTTTGTTATATTCTCTTCCTTTTTCAATGGGTTTCATCCTACTATTATTTTATTTCATTTCAAAAATTATCGACCCTGGTCTATTTACTTTAGTTAAAATAGAATAAATATCAAATTGTGAACCCAATCTGTATGTAAAGGCATTCATAGTTTGCTTGTAGTTGTAAAGGTATAATTAGTTACCAGTTTCCATCCTATTTCTGATATAAATGAACTGCATTCATATCACGAAATTTCTAAGGTTTCCTCTATAAAGCTAATGTGTTATGTGACATATTCAGCTCCTCTATAGGTCCGAAGTTGTTCGAACATGGAGTTCTCAACCAATTGTTAACGTTTACGGCATCATTATAGTTTTAATAGTAGTTAATAAAAGCTATCATTTTGCCCAGCATATAATAATTTTGGACTCCATAGAAATATTAAAATTCGTAAATTTAAAATTTTCTCCCTATTACCTATATATCTTCCATCCGTATTAAATGTCTATCTTACAGTTGTCTATTCTCGATTTTTCTGTAGTCGAATCGTATACAGGGTGCGGCAGATAAACCGTCGATTAGACGGATCGCGAAAACTAAAAATTTGCATGGAGGGATTTTGAAGGGTGTACTATTTATTGAAAATATTGTCATCCTTCTATCACTTCCAGTTACACCGAAAGTTGGTTATAACTTCGTTTTTTTTTAATAATAATAATATTAATAATATATTTACTTACGGAAAATACAAATTACTAACACTACAAAAAAAATAAGAGGAAATATATAAAGTAAATCTAAATAAATATAGTTACTCGAAGTGAAAAACACGTGTTTTGAAAATAAACAATAAAACAATAATAAAATAGTAAAACAATACAAAACGATACATATTAAAGGACAATAAGGAAGCATTGGTTAAATGGGTTGTGATAATATTTTATCATCTATCTGCTAGGATATTTTTGAATAACTGTCTAGGTTGATTTAATATATAAATCTTCAATATTTCTTTAAAAAAAAGGCATGCTATTACATGATTTTATACTTTGTGGAAGTGTGTTGTATAATTTAGGAGCTAGATACAAATATGATCTTCGTCCTACAGATTTCATCATACGGGAACAGCGTGAAAATGTCTATGTCTGGTGTTATATGTGTGCTGTGGTAAATTGAAATCTTGTTTTTTGCTACGGTACTTAATATTTATAGTATAATAAAACAATTGTTTCAGGTCCATAACGTGGGCTTCTCTAAATAACAAGTCTGAAAAATACCGCAATGGTTTATCTAATATTACTTTCAAGAATATTTTTTGTAGGATTACAAGAGATGTCTTTCTAAAGTACCTTCCCAGGCTACTATAATATATCTCATATGACTCCGAACTGTTCAATTGCGTTTTTCTCGGAAACTGGTGAAATACATAAAATAACATTCCTTGTCCAAAGCTACACATCTTGCCGATTTCGATAACAATTGATAAATATACTGTGGCATTATCAGAAAAAAAACGAAAAAAATTTCAACCCCCTATATCTTATTCCACAGCAATATTTTATTAAGGTATACCAAATAACCTGCCCTTAGCCTATGTCCCAATAGATATGTTATGTTGTTGCTGAATGGTAAATAAGAGGTCTTGTCTAAGTTGAATGTTAATAATTTACTATCAAACCAGTATTTAATAATTGGTAAGTCCATTTCCACATTTACTTGTAACTGTATCCAGGATCTTGCTTCGTAAAAAATGGTAGCATCGTCAGCAAACCTATTATATCTCCTGCACGTGGTACAGAAAAAAGCCCATTAATGTATATGTTAAACAAAATAGGTCCTAGTACTGTACCTTGTGGGACTTCGTAAGTCATTGGAGCTAAGTCACTTTTAATACCATTTAATACGTCATTCGTTTGCGATTTGTTAGATAGCTCTTAAACAATTTAAAGCCATATTTCGAATGCCCATAGTTTTTCTAAAAGAACAGGGCGACTCACGGTGTCGAATGCTTTGGCCAAGTCTAAATAAATGCAAAGAGGGGCTCTTATCGTCTACAGTGGAAGATATTTTTGTAAAGAGCGTGATGATAGCATCTTGAGTAGAGGTATTTTCTTTAAAACCAAATTGTTTTTCTGAGATGAGTTCAAATTTTCTTATAAAATTTAAGAGCCTGTCTTTCAACGATTTTCAAAGATTTTTGACATATGCGTTATTAAGGAAATTGGTCTGTAGTCTCTTTGAATGCAGATGGCGAAGTACCAGAACTGAGCGTAAGTTTATTATATGACATAAGGGTCTCAGAATGTACCTTGCAATGTGTTTTATAACTTCAGCTTGACTATTATCATTACCAGGACTTTTGTTAGTTTTTAGGTCATTAATATGTTTTTGAATCTCAGGTTCAGATACTGGGAATAGTACATAGGAATTACATAAGATGTTTCGAGGAGCTTTGTATATCTGGCTTGGGATTATTATTTCCACTAAACTTCGTCCTATATTCACATACGTATTATTAAAAATATTTGCAATTTTTTTCGGTTCTTGAACTGACTCATCTGATTTATTTTTATTTTTATTTATTTTTTTATATGCTTATTTCAACTGATTTTATTTACTATATTCCAAAGTTATTGGGAGTTATAAGAGCTACTTTCTATATTTATTTTCATTAATTTTTGGTAATAGTTAAATTTTCTGCATTTTAAGGAATTAGTTACCTTATTTTTATAAGTTTTATATTGCTGTTTTAGTTGTAGGTTGTTTGAATGTTTTTTATTTCTTTAAATAATTCATTTTTTCTGTTTATTAGTTTTAGTAAGCCGTTACTAATCCAAGGACATATTTTATGTTTTTCTTCTTTTAAGTTTTATTTTTTTAGTGCTTTTTGTTAGTTGGTCACGTACAATAAATGCATTTGTTGCAGCGTCCACGTCTTCTATAACAGTAATATCGTCCCAAGTTACGTCTTCTTCATAGTCTTTAATATTTTATAGTCCAAATAGTATTTGTATTGATCTCTTCTACTAATCTTATTTTCTGTTGTTTTTGAATTAAAAACAATTTGTAAAGAGGTAAATATAAATAAATTATCTGAAAAAATTATCATTACCCACAAAACAAGTGACAATTCAATTCACTCTGTATATAGATACGCATATATCAACTTCTTTATTGTTATTTTAAATTTCTTGTTTAATTGTGAGTATTGGGTAAAAAACAAACTCATTTTGTAAATTTAATATTGTGAAGTGGCTCAGATGTTAGATTATTGGCTCTCCCACCCAAGCCAAATTTTTCACAATTAAAAATTAATTTGTTGATGACCATAGCCGTAGATACAGGCAACGTAAAGTATTAAATTAATACTATGTTTCATTCAAAAATAAAAATATTTACAGCCTTCGAGCAGCTCATTTTTGAATTCACATTCTACATACCTTCAATTATCTAAGGTTAACCCACCAAAATTTTAAAGCAATCATATCCACCAAATTTTAATTTTTTATCGTGCGGAACCAATTTATTTTTTAATATCATGAGATACGCTTGCTCGTCCATCAAAATTTCAACTTCTAATTAAATGTGTCTGTGTCTAATTTTATTCATTTTTAGTTTGCTTAATGCAATATTAGTGATATATATGTTGTGTTCCAAAAAATGACTGATTGATTCTATATGAAAATATTAAAGTATAATAATGTATTCTTTAATTACAATAACACTAACAAAACGATGATTGATTCATAAATAAGTGTATTTTATGAATAATCGGTATAAAAAATGTCTCGATAAACCAGTCTCTTAGGGCTGGCAATAAACTTCGAGCTCTTGAAGGTTTGACAATGTTGGAAGCAATTATTTTTATAAAATGGGGTACCCTTATTTATGCTTTAACTATCGTATTTTATTAAAATTATTTATAGTGTTATTGCTGAATAAATTAAACTAGAATGCATTATACAAATATCTTGTATAAAATATGGAATTTTATGTGTACAAAGTTCCAAATAACTGAGTCAATAATAATTAGTGTCCATCAAATAATAACTCGAAAGAAATTTCTACGATTTAAATTCTTTCTAAAAAAAATTCGCTTTACATAAATTATTTATGGATATACTCTAATATTTTAAAATAGTAATATTTTGACTTTAGAATAACCCCATATGAATTTATTGTCCCTAATGAAAGTATATATCTTTTACAACAAATTAATCATTGAAAAAATTATTTGCAACTTACTTTTATGCATTTAAACAAAGATATTAAGCAACTTTCTCTATTTTAACAACAACGCAAACACATTCTCTTCTAGATTTATTTTTTTTATACCTACATTCTACTTCATGACCTCGGGTGAGGAGAGCAATTACTCTTCTCCCAAAAAGCAATAGATAGAATTGAATTAGGCGACGCCGGCGAATGATGAGGCAGAGTAGGATAAATAATATTTGCCTTTGGCCTCTCCAACAAATTGATGTTTGTGGGGTGCAGACGACATCTTGTCAGTTAAGAACCAGTGAGAGTGGATACAATTTTCATTAAGGCTTTAAAGTTGATTTTCAATCTTTTCAACCAATTAAATAAAAAGTCGCCGAAATTCGTTTAGTCCACGAAGTTATAACAATCATAATTTTATTTATTGAGAAATTTCGTTATAAAAATTCAAACCTTAATAGTTCAGGTAGTTTATTTAATAAATGTGTTGGTAAATGTTGTCGTTTAGTTACTATAGCGATATTAAAAATGTATTTAACTATTTATTTATTTATAAGGAAAAAAATGCCATCTATATTACACTCAAAAGCTTAAACACTACATTCGAATTAAGTTTGGATGTCGGGTTATCGCGAAAGTGTATCAGAAGCCAGTAATCTGTCGGCACTAGTGCCTTCTGGTCATCAATCACCTGAAGAACCGTTAGCTATCAATGCCCATAGTCTCTGTGCGATGCCTAATGGCCAGAGAAAATTTTAGATATTTTCCGGACAAGCTTTAGCATTCTCTTAAAAGAACACTCTTTTATGAAAAAACTGTTTTACAACATTTTTAGTTTAGAATCGTTACAAAAATAATAATAAATAATTGAGGTGCATATACAGTGTATCTACGTAAATTGGCGCCATATATAAAGCTTTTTTATTATTAATTTTAGGAAAAAAGTTGTTCTTCACAAAAAGTATATCAAATTTTTTCAGTCATATACGGGGTTCGTCAGAAAATATGATGAAGTGCCTTTATTTTGACAATATCTAAAAATTTTATAAGGAAAAGGTGTTTAGATTTAAAAATAACGTTCAAATATGTAACAATGTTTATTTACATTGAAAAACATTTTTTTGTGCTTTTTTCGATCTTTTCTCTGCGATATCATCGAAAATTTAAGTGTGCACATTAATACATTATTAATATTGGATGTACTAGCATGTTTGACAATGAACGTCAAAATGTTGTTTAAAAGACGTATTTATAGAGCTATACAAATGCCGGTAACATTAAGTATGGAGAATAAAATTAAGACATATTAATAGTGGGTGACAATTATAAAACATTTCGAGAATTTTTAATATCCGACATCCAGAAAAAAATATTCACCACGAAACAGTAAGAAAAATATTTAATAAATTTAAAACTTGTGGAGAAGTGCATAATAAAATTAGCAAAAAACGGCAAAACATGGTTGAGAATAATGATATTGCGTTTGTAGTAATGCTCTCTGCAAATTAAAATACTGGGTATTCTTTACGAAAGAGGACATCTTTGATCACAAATCCTATGAACAAAAATACAGTTGCAAAAATTCAAAAAAAGAACAAATTTCGCCCATACAAACCACAATTAATTCATACACTAAGACCAGGAAATAATGATCGACAATTTGAATTCTGTTGTGACATACAGGGAAAGACAACCCATTAACGTCAAGACATATTATTTTTTCGGATGAAGCAATATTCTCATCCAATGGAACACACAAAACACAAACTGCCGTTGGTGGAGTGATATGAATCCAAATTTTACAGTGAAAACTCGGAACAAGTATTCGTTAAAAACAGACATGTGGTGCGGAATTTATAAAGATCGAATTGGACCTTCCACATACTTGAACGTCAATAGATGTGGGTTCAGCAAGATGATACCCCATGTCACAGCAGATTAGATGTACGTCATACATTGAAAATATTTTTACTGGAAGAGTCATTAATCGTTTTTCGGAAATTGTTGGCCACGGCGGTCTCCTGATTTAACTCCACTCGGTTTTTTCTTATGAGGTTTCTTAAAACAAGAGGTATATTTTCAAAGGCCATTCCAAAATCTTGATCATTTAGAAAAGCGATAAATCTTATAACTCCTCAGATGATTAGAAATGTATTAAAATAATTTTGTAATAGAACGGTTACATGAATGAACAGAGATTAAAATGATTTAAAAAAATTTTATTCATTTAAATGCATAGTTACAATGTTACTAATTTTGAACGGATATCAGTGTTCAATAAAAATTTGAGGTAATTGTATTGGTAGTAATAGTTTTTTAAATAAAATTTTATTTAGAATTATTTTATCAAATTTCTAATTATTAAATGTACTGTATTAATGTTCAGACTTAAATTTTCAATGTTATCGCAGAGAAAAGATCGGAAAAAACAAAAAAAAAATGTTTCTCAATGTAAATAAATATTGTTGCATATTTGAACGTTATTTTTAAATCTAAACACCATTTCCTTATAACAATTTTCGATATTGTCAAAACAGAGACACTTTACTCTTGAGCGAAATCATATTTTATGATAAACCTCGTATATGACTGAAAAAATTGATATCTAATGGTTGCTTTTTAGGTTTTAGACTATGCAGAACTTTTTATGAAGAACAACTTTTTTAACTAAAATTAATAATAAAAAAGTTTTCCATATGACGCCAATTTACCTAGACACATTGTATATAAAAGAGATATACTTGTTTTTTTATTCATTTTCATTAAAACAATGTATATTACTATGAGCGTTTTATTTATTCAGAAAAATATTGAAAAACATTTATTGAGATTTGCGCGTAATTAATGGAATATATTTAAGTGTATAAAATGAAAACACCAGTAATTATTACGATGAAACCCTAAAAACATAGGATTTATATTTCACTATTAAAAATAATTTAACTGAAATACGACATAAAAGCATACAGAATAATACAAATTATTAAAGCAATCTCATATAATAGTTTTCAGGGTAATGAAAAAAATCATATTTGATATTTTTTAAGTTTTGTTATAACAACTTTTACTAATACATAATTTGCCTTTCTGAAAAACTAAGGAAGTGAAATATACCCATCGATATTTGTGTGAATAGAATCTTCTAAAGAGGTTAAAATTAATAATCATGTTTCTATCGCATAACTAGAAGTATAAGGTGATTCACAATAAAATGTACACATAAATAATCTATAATTAGAAAGTACGATGGTAAATATTCCATCATTAGTGAGTAGCACTCTTCGTTAATGAGATAAAAGATGATTCCCAAACTTTCTATAATATATACAGCATGGTCCAAATGAAAGGAATAAATTCAGTATTTCGTAAATCGTCGATTTTAGGGGAAAATCATGAAACCAGATGATTTTTATTTTTAAATGGATGTTTCATCATCAATAAAATTTTTAAATAGAAAAGTGGGTCTTGCAATACATCAATTGAAAGGCCTTTTAAATATATTCACACATATCAATATGTCTAAATAATTAATTTTTGTATGTCAAAAAAATGAATTATTAAATTGTTAATGTTACAGTACTCCTGCATCCAGAGTGGATTTTCTGTAGCACAATACCGGAAAGTCTGACGATTCACATGACCGTTTAGGACAAATATAGCATCATCATAACTTTTTTTTAAAAACATCGGGTCTGTTATTTTTCCATTAGAATTTCACAAAATTCAAGTCGTTTATCAAAATCTTCTTCCATAAATTCCTGCACTAAATTTACTTTTTAGGGATGCCACTTCTCCTTTTTTAGCGTTCTAAGAACTTTTTGATGGCCAACCTCATTCTCTAACGCTACTTGCCATAAACTGCTATGGGGATTATCTTCAAAGGCTAATAGAACATCTAGTGTCTTGTTTTCAGATATTTGTTTTCTACTACCTTTAGGGAGGTCTTTTAATTACGCTTGTCTCTAATTTTTTTCTCAATTTTGCTTATTGTGGACTGTGTAATTGGTTCTCGATTGGGATATTTATTATTAAATAACGTACGTACTTCTTTTTGCGTACATGTTTATCTCCACAAATAATTAATATTAGAATTTCAATTCAAAAAGGTAAAAAGTAGTTTAGACAGATTTTCATTGTCAGTGACGGCCTTTACCAAATTTATTTTTAGGTATCAATAAATACATCATAACAATACTTAATAAATTAAGAAATCTGCTCGAATGTCATTAATACTACTAGTGACAATAATACTTAGACATAATTGGCTGAACAGATATTTAAAAGACCTTTCAATTGATGTATTGCAAGACCCACTTTTCTATTTAAAAATTTTATTGATGACATCATCAGGCTCACAGAGATGACGTCCAAAATAAAAAGGTGATTTTCCCATAAAAGGCCGATTTACGAAATACTTAATTTATTCCTTTCATTTGGACCATTCTGTATATCATACATATATCTTAAACTAGTCTGTATGATATCTTGGTACTTACTGTGTCTCATCAAAAAAATGACACCCTGTATAATAAAATTTGTCAAATAACAAAATTAGAAAGATTATAAAAATTAAATAAAACCATTTTCCCGCATTTTTTATATTATTCAAATAAATAGAAGTTTTCACGAGAATGTAAGTGTATGCATTTTGAAATATTTATTGCAAGAAGATTGTCTTGAAAACTTTTAAATAAAATGAATTATTTGGTACTTAGTAGGTATATGTATCTTATTGTACTGTTTCAAATTCACACTGAACAAGTTACAAATTCCTAGTTTGGACCGAATTGACACACATTTAACATGAAAACTTGACTTTTGATCATAAATGTTTAAATCAATAATATTCTTCATTTTTTTAAAACTTGGTTATGTTTTTTTTTTCTAAGAATTTAACCAATGGTATACATTCAGATGAAGAGATTTTTGGAAACAAGAGACTAACCTCAAATGACACTAATTTATGTGTATCACTATGGAGTCTTATCAATGCGTATTAAATTAGATGATTTTAAACGGGGAATTAATATAATAAAACAAATAGCTACCTCTAATAATTATCCATTACATCTAATTAATAGGTTGATTAATAAAAAGGAAAAATTCCTAATACCTAAATTTTCAGTTTTATAAGTAAATATGGTGTAATAAAGTTTTCTGTAAAAAGTAATACCTTATTGATAATACATATTTTATTAACATATACTTTTATTCATTTAGAGGATACAAAAGAGTAAGGAGTTTTTAATTTTTCCAAAATATTTGAGTGCAAATATTCTTCTTATGTTCAAAAAAATTAAAAATTATTATATATAAACAATGCTTTTTTATAATTAGATACCTCTAATTATATAAAATAAATAACTAAATAATCTTTTTATTTTAAAATAAAAGATCATATATACCAATAAATTACACAACCCAACAGTTCACAGGATCTAGATGAATTATGTACAAATAAATATAAAACCATTGTTGCTTATAAATTATAAATTACATATGTAGAGCTCATGACCTTCATTTCTTGTTAACTGCTTATAACCAAAATGAAAAAAAAATAGGCAGTCGTTAGAATAATAGATAATAAAGTACACTGATGTCAAAGTAAGCATTAAAAAAATGTTAATAAATGATTGAACTTGAAACAACTTTAGTATGTACAGGAAATAATTACTAAATATTTGATGTGAAATAAGCCTTTAAACATTTATATACTATAAAATATTAAATAAATCAATTCACATTTAAATTTTTTGAATATAGTTTTTTTATCAGTTCCATCAAATATGATAGAAGGAATCCAAACAGAGCAATTTTTCTAAAGGTTTACGTGCGTTCCTAAAAATTAAAAACAAGTATCTTAGTTGACATCTATACAGGGTATCTCACAATAAGTAGGTAATCCTCCAGATGCAGGTAAAATTTACAAGAATTAAACGACATACTTTTTTCCTACTGGCCACCCTATTGATATACGGACCTGTAACTTTAAAATACTTTTTTTGTCAACAATTTTTAAAATACTTGATGTATTATTATGATAGAGTCTAGATAATTCTCTTTAAAAAAAGCCAATTTTAGACATATTTGGCTTATTTATATTTTTAAACAAATGAATTTTCAAAAAAGGCTATTTTTATTTAATATAGTTTTTATTAAATCATGTTGGATATCGTTTCATCACGACCTCATCATTTAGGATAAATGAAAACTTTTGAAACATGGTCTCAAAAATAATAGTATTTTATAAAATAAAACTGTTTTTTTTTGGAGCTTCAAAGGAACCTTAAAATTATTAACCTTTGAGCGCCATTTTACTGATTTCCTTGGAAAATACAGGAAACCTAAGAGAGTGCCAAAATGACAACAAGCAAACTGATTCTGGCCAAAAACAGGTTTTAATTATTCCCCGCTACTCTTCTGCGTTCCGAAAGGTAATACCTAGATCTTAGATGTTTTTTTTTAATAGTTTATAATATTTATATATCTTAGTAAATATTTTGAGGGACCTCGACGTCACACAAACTTTAAAATAATCCTTGGCCCTAACTTTTTTTTAATTTTATTTTGTTTTTGCTTATTAATGTACCCATAGAGTAAAAGCTTAAAACTACAACTATACTAAGTTTAAACATTTTTCTATTAGAATAACATTTGTGCCATGTTTACGCCTGTTACAAATATTCGGCATAATTTTTTTCTATGAAAGATTCACCTATTACTGTTTTCAATAATTATTGGAGAATAACCCTTACCATTTTTTTGAAAAAAAAAATGAAATTAATAATGAAAATGACGATGATAGTAATGTAGTAAAATGCTATACCAGATATAAATACTTAGAAACAAATATTTCTAGTAAGGAAGGAAACTAAAAAGAAATTAGGTAGAGAATAGCAAAGGGCAGAGTTCCAATAAGACAGTCACATTCTATTATTTGGAATAAAAATATTAAAAAAAAGTGAGAAAAGAAAAATTTACAAAACTATAGTTGAGAGTATTGCACTATATGGGTCAGAGGTTTGGATAATAACGAAGAAAAATGAAGGAAAATTAAAAGCGATGGAGATGGACTTCTGGAGATGCAGCAGAAAGGATAAGAAGTTAATACATTCGGAAAGAAATGGGGGTTACATCAATGAATATCTTTGATACTATAGAAGACAGGTTAAATTGGTATGGACATTTGAGAAGAATACCAGAGGAACTGTGGCCATCAAATATATTTTTGGAAACCCCCTAAAAGTAAGAAAAGAGGAAGACCTAATCTCACATGGTATAAAGGAGTGATGTGAGCAACGCAAGAAAGATATATGCGAGATGAAGATTGGCAAGACAAAAGGAGGTGAAAGTTTGGATGCGAGAGACGTCGTATGGTGTAGTTCCCACTCGCAATATATATTGTTATGATTCATTATAATAAAGCAAATTTTTTGTTGGGCGCCAAATTTAAAATGTTTTTAATTTATTCATGAATTGCCATCTACACTTCACCGGCTGTACTATTATAAATTGGTATTTGAATAGTTGGTAGTTCATGAGACCTTACTCAAAAATTTTATCGATTTGTCGGAATGTTGGGTTAGAATCAACAATAATTAACGGCAAACAAATGAATATGAAAATCAATTTATTGTAATTAAAGAAAAATCTCAATGAACACGAAAAGTGTAAAATGTCAAAGGTAAGTGAATGACATTTTTTTAAAGTTGTACCATAATTGTAGTTAAAAGAAACTGTTCGTAATCTATATTGTATAGTTGTAAACTTTAAATTAATCTAATATTACAAACATGAATTAATTATAACAATAAAATACGTTGATAACTATAAAAATAAAAAAATATAATGAATTTAAATTATGTCTGTGTTGATAGATTGGGTTCCTTAACAACAGCCAAAACATGTAAATAATTTCAAAAATTTCTGAAAATTGTTCATGTTTAAATAAAATTATCAAAGTTATTAAATTAAACGAAATCTACTTTCTTGCACACACCTTTAGGATACCGATGCAGAAATCCACCAGATAGAGTGGAATTGTGAAGAAGATACAGGATAAATTTGCACCTTTGCTAAAAGGTACGTTTCTAGATACCTTTTCCGTATAAACACTGTTTTTCAATCACTTGTATACTTATATGAACCAATTTTCTGGGCTCAACTTCACAAAAACACTAGCACAAAATACAGACTTATACAACAAGTATTTCCAACTTATTTCGATAATATTTAGCTTCACTAACAATTTTTTTATTTTAGATCTCGAATATCTTGTTTTACATCCGCAAAAATTGCAATGGCGAACTTTCGATCCGCAAGGCTATTTATAGTAAAATTTAAATTTTCAAAATCACCCTATCGGGTTTATGTCTTAATTGCCAAAATTACCCTCTATTGGGTCTTAAATTTATTCGGATCCAATTAAAAAATTATGAGATAAGTAAAATTTTTATATTTACAAAACGTAAGTATAACAAGATATATTACTTCTCTGAAAATTTGGGATCTCTAGATAATTTCTAAATCATTTAATCTTGCTCGTGAAAACTTTCATTTGTCAAAATTAGTTTTTATTATATTTTCCAAAATATAAGCTACTTTATGATCATATATTTTCAACTTTTCTCATGGTTTACCTTTGAATTTTTAAATGAAAATTTTCCAAATCTTGTTGTTATCTACATACGAGGTTGGCCTTTTTGTATATTTTCTTCTTAATGTACTACATCTTTATAAACTTTAATTTTTATATCTGTTCCGATTACCACAAAGATTATTTTAGTTCTAATTTTTAATAAAATTGTTTCTATTTATTTTATTTGTCTGCCCGGCTATTTTTACGGCGATGAGCTTGGGGCCTCTTTATTTAAAGGGATAATTGTCTCCGAACCAAGATCGTTCTTCCTTATATTTATATATATTTAATTTAGTTAGTTCTTAATTTTGATTATATGAATTATATATATATATATATATATTGAATATTTTAGACATTAGTGGTAGTAAACTTATGGCTTAATTCTTCGATAGCTTACTTGGTTTGGTGATTTGTATTATCTCCGCTAACTTCCACTGTATTGGAGAGTTCCCAGTTCACAATATGGAGTTAAAAATCAGGGTTAAAAATTCTAGTCCTTTAGAAGGTACTTCAGATAATAATTTAGTAGAAATAAGGTCATATCCTGGTGACTTACAAAGGTTTACGTGTTTAATTGCAAGCAGAACTTCTGGCATTTTTATACTTTACACGATGATTCTAGTAGCTCAGAAATATCAGTTTCGAGGTGGTTTATATTTTTGTAGATGTGCCTGTGTTAAGTTTTCTTTTGATTTCTAGTGTTCAAGTGATTTGCCAAATTTTCCGTATTCTATTTTAAAATCATATTTTTACAGCTTTTTTAAGAAAGTCGAAAGTCAGTTAGCTTGGCATTTTAGGTCCGTTAACTAGATATTAAACAAAGTATCAACATCCCAAACTTCAAATAAATCCGATAGTTAGTTTTTAGCTTGGCCCCATTCCCTGAGCCACCAACAGGTATATGTCTTTTAAGCAAGTACCCCAAATGTATCACAACAATGAGTCATTAACAAGATATGGAAAAATAATTCCAATTTGCAGGGGACGATATTGGAACCAGTTTTATTCAATCTGTATATAAATAATTTGTTTGAATAGGATTGTGTAGGTAAAATCATTGGATATGCCGATGCGACAGCCGTATTTCTAATAACGGAAACATCCACTGACCTAAAAGCAAACGCTGAGAAGAGTTTAGGTCTTATGAAATTATTTTAGTTCTAATTTTTAATAAAATTGTTTCTATTCATTTTATTTGTCTGCCCGGCTATTTTTACGGCGATGAGCTTGGGGCCTCCTTATTTAAAGGGATAATTGTCTCCGATCCAAGATCGTTCTTCCTTATATTTATGTGTCTATTATTTAATTTAGTTAGTTCTTAATTTTGATTATACAGGGTTTCGTATTTAAACATTATTTCCATTCTTTCATAATTTTTTTTGTGTTTTTCAGCTCATCCCTCATTAATTTTATCTCTAAATTTAATATTTGATCAATTTCATTTATTGTACTAAAAATTTCTTTCATTTAATCTTGATTACTGTTTAAATTTGGGTTTTGATTTTAGTTTTGATTTTGGTGTGCATTCCTAATTACTTGACTATAGGTTATATTACTTCTGACAGTGTTGTTTACATATTTATTAGGTATGATATTGTTCGATTTTTTGTTCCTATTCATTTCTTTTATAATAATATAACTTAATGATTTCAAAACCGTTCTTTTTAGTCTGTCTGTTCTATCTGTGTAAGTGTAGTATTTTACGTTTTTATTTTTTAAATGTTCTATTAGTTTTTCTCTTAGCTCTTTTGTACCCGTAAATTTTTTTATATTTTCTCTATTAAACTGCACCGAAAAGTTAGTTGAATTTAATGTATTTCTCACCTGATCTATGAAGTGTCGGTGATTCTCAGGTTTTCCTTCACATACCACTGGTAGTGTTTTTGGATTTACCGTTTTTTCTTCCTCCTTTTCTTTTTCCTCATCTGTATCCACTTCACTTAATGTTTGGAATCTGTTCTCTACTTTTCACCTCTCATCAAATATTTTTTCTTTTGGCTTTTTTGGCTTCTTGTTTTGGCGTTTCCATTCCTCATCTGTTTCACTGGATGTTATTTTAGACGTTCCAGGTATTCCGTTCGATGTTATTTCCATTTCTTCCTCTACTTCTTCGCTCCATTGTTTTGCCTTGCTTTCTTTAGGTTTTCCTTTTTCCATTTTCTTCGTTTCTCTTACCATTTCTTTTCTTATTTCTTCTTCGACTTCCTTTAATATTTGTTCCGCTTCGGCTTCAGTCCTTTGCTTATATTCTTTCATTTTCCGTCCAAATTTATCACCGAATATTGGTTCTTGTATTTTCTCTCTTATTTTTGAGTTATTCATCGCTTGCAGAAATGTTTCATCGTTATAGAACTCCCTCCATAATGATAAACCTTCGCTTTCTTTAGTCTTTTCTTCTTCTATTTCCCTTTTTCTCTTTCCTGATCTTACTCCTGGGTCGTCCTTCACTTTCCGATTCACTTCCTATCTTCATTCTTCCTTTGTGTTTGTAGTATTTACTTTTAGACCCATTTGGCTCCATCACTCGCGCAATATACCGAAATTTTTCCCCCGAAAATTGGGCAATTTGAGTTATTAAGACCCGGAGTTTTTTTTAAATGACAACAGACAATCCTTATATACCTCTATATCTTATCTACAGCCTTCATTACACAATCTATGTACATTTACTTTTCACTCTAGATATATTTTTCCTCATTATTTAGTGTAAAACTTGACATGATCCGTACCTTTTACTTTAAGCACTAATAGTTGATCATTCAAGAGTTATAGTCTATGTATTTCGATTCTCTATGCTCTAATAATATTAATCCCTCTAACTATATCCCATTAATATTTGAGCTATCCCCTTATTATTTAATAAATAACTGAAAATTTTCTTTATTTTTTAGGTACTCTTAAAATATATATTGCTATCAATTAATCACAATATATATAATACATAATAATGAAACTAAGGACGATGATCATGACATTAATAATGATGTTAGAAAACAGTAGAAAAATATGTATGTTTTCATGAAAAATTTGGTTTTGTATAATTAGATTTAAATAAACAAAAAATACATTGCTTTGAAATCATTATGTTTGTTTATTGGATAATTGTTTGCTTATTCCTCAATAGTTTTGCAATAACTTGTATTAGTAGACTGTTTAAGTCATGTAACGCAAAGCAGAGTAGCAGCAGCAGTACAGAAGAGCTGAAAATGGTCTGTGGTCATTTAACTGGTTCAATCGAGAACCGACGTGTGATAACTCGGAGCCAATCCCGGAAAACTAACTCTACATACAACGCCATAATTTTTATATACATATCTAAGACAATTCCTCCTTTTTTAAATAAAAACTGCCAATAAAGTGCAGCCGTTAAGAAATTTAAATTCAACCCGCTAAACCATCAAACCCTTAACATATAATAAATAATGTACAAAAGTTGTTTATCTTTATTTTCCGAGTTTAAAGAAGTTTTAGTAAACAAGAGTGTTTTAACACTGATTAATTAAAAACCTAGGCACTTTGTAAATTATGTCAATTTGAAAAGAGAATAAAAGGTGATTTTTTTTCATTTTTTCAAGAATTATCGCTCGAGATTCTATATGGGCTTATGAGGTATCTACAGAAGCATTCGAATAGTTTCTTAAGCTAATCACATTTGTACTAGTTACAACATTACTTAATTAATATTTGGAGGCATTGATATATTTGTCAATTGAGCCATATTCGTCTCCATCCGAAATCCCTTAGCACATCTTGATGTTTGTAATTAGTTGATCGTGGTGACAAATAGTCTGAATATATGTAGGAGGATAGAAAAGGACCGTCAGAATATCTGCTAGCTTTTACTATTTTGAGATTTTTATTTTTAGCTGTTCCCTGAATGGTAATGTTTTATAATTTTTGACACACTGATAAAAAACTTATCGGTCCCATCTATATCTGGCACAATTTCATTTGAACGTTTTTCTTTCTCTTCACATTTCCGTTTTCGGAGATCAGTATTTTCATTCAAGGTCTCGACCATTCCCTTTGAGGATCTTGATATCATATTCGATTTATGTTCTTAAAAGTTATTTGGCTTTATTTAGTTTCCGCATCACTATTGCACATATATTATTAAAAAAATTATCTACTTGCCTTGAATCGGCTACATGGTTATGTACTTTTACTTATTTTACTACTTCATCTCCTAAGGTTTGTAACACGAGTTTTACATTTAAACTTCTTGTAGTAATCACATTTCCAAAAAATACCTTGGATTTCTTTATCATAATCAGTAATTTACTCTTTTCTTTTTAACTATGTACAATCTCTAAAGCCATTTTCCGATGCTTGTTTAAATTTTAGACAATAATGCAATGGAAATCTTTAATGCGGTATTTATCTGAAGTTAGTTACTATCTAAATAATATAATTCTAATCTTCAATATAATATTAATACTAGTGGCGTTCATTATTCATTCTAAACAATATTCAAAATTTAGTTAGCAAGTCTGCCTTCTTTCAAATAAAATGTAACATTTTTTGTTTAGTTAATGTTTGAATAATGTAATTCTAATGGGAGACTATATAATATTACTATATATATAATATTATTAGTATTACTAAATATTTATTATATTAAGACAAATGGGGTATATTTATTTTTATTTGTATTTATTAAGGCGGGTTATATAAATTATGAAAAAGTAAAGTATATACCCGATGAGCCTACAAAATATAAATAAAAGAAGGAATATTGTTCAGTTAAGTATTTATTAAGTTATGTCAAAATACATTTTTCGGTTAACTTTCCTTTCGGGCAATTGTTTTTCGGATAATTGTCCATTCGGACAATTGCCCATTCAATCAATTTTGTTTCGTACAATTAGAGCAATTATGGCAATTGTCTACTCTTTCATTTGTGTTGGAAAATGCCTTTCAGAAAATTGTTTTCGAGCAATTGTTCAAGATCTCCAATTTTCGATCAGTAACGCTGTTTTCAGTATTTTGGGTGTCTAGAACTGAAACAAGAAATTACTTTCATGCTTCATATTTCCAAGGAGGTTTTTTTCAGGATCGCCCTGTTTGTTAAGACATGTTTATGCTCTGCATTCAAAAAGCAGCGACGTACTTTATTCCAATCCTAGAGTATTCCACGAAACACATACCCAGCATCCTCTTAAATTAAACGTGTGGGCAGGAATTTATGGGGATCGTATTGTTGGGCCATTTTTTTGCCACAAAATTTGAACCTAGAAACATATCTCGAATTATTAGAGAATACTATTGATCCCGCTCTCACAGATACAATCGGAGATGATAATAGGTACTCAGAAGATGATCTGTTTTTCCAACAAGACGGCGCACCTCCACATTATAGTAGAGCTGTAAGGCAATATCTTAATGAACGATTTCCTAGGCAATGGATTGGAAGAAGAGGCTTTATTGAATGACCTGCAAGATCTCCCGATTTAACGCCCCTGGATTTCTTTTTGTGGGGTTATTTAAAGAGCAAAATTTATAAAACAGAACCCGCATCGTAGGAAGAAGAAAAATACGATCCCCATTTTGGAAGTATTCAAAAATACCTAAATTGATTAACTAACACCAATGTTAAATAATTTTTTGCAAAATTTGTTTTAATTTACTTTTGATGTGAAAGAAACAATTAAAACATTAGCAAAACATAGGCGTTGCATTTCAATTTTAAGAGGTGTTGCACTTTAAATTATTTAAGACTTTTTTTTGCAAAAACGGTGTAAATATCGAAAAAAAAACGTGGATGATCATATGCCTGAATACTCCATGTAAATGCCTTTCTAATGACGTGCCACACATGCTATATTTCCTATTTAAAATTAAGGGGTTGGGGAAGTGAAAGGGAGGGATTGACAACTGGCAGATGTATGTATCGTAAAAATGTGTCCCCCTTAGATCAAAAATCGAAGTGTTTCAACATTTCCTTAAAATCTAATGAATACTGCCAAATATCGAGGTGGACTGTTTTCTGTGGCCCACTCTGTATATACAGATTCAGTGTACAATTAATACAGGTTCCACTTTTATAATTACAAAAGATTATATTTGACTGCGCTCTTAGGACTTTAAAGAGACGGAATATAAGTTTGTTCCTGTTGAGTTTGTTCCTGTTAATGTGTATTCGCAAATTCAAGTATTAGCAAAAATCTAGAATCTAATCAAACAGACTTTCCCAAGCACTTTCTTTATTTGGAAACGGCGCTATCCAACTGTATGTAATGTGCGATGAAGTATTTCCTTTTTAAATTTTACTCACTTACTGGCAGATAAGCTAAAAAAAATTAATTATCATTTATCTAAAGCGAGTTGAGTAATTGAGAATGTTTTTGTATTTTAGATGAGCGATGGTGAGTTGTTCGTAAACCTTTAGAAATACTGCCAAAAATAAGTGACAAAGTACTTGCTGCATTCAGAATATTTTGAACAAGTCATGTTAGCTGCGTTTGTGTGTGAAAATTTTTTCTCCCCTATATGTTAAGTTAAACAATTCCTTTGATTTCATAATTTTTAATGAAAAAGGAAAAAATGTTTGTTAAAATTTTGTGGACAGTAATTACATAATTGTAATAAAAGAGTCAAAGATTAACATTTATTCAAAATCGAAATAATATATTACTCTTTTTATCCTAGTCATTATAAATTTCTTCTTCTTGCTTTTATTTCGGAAAATTTTTTAATTGTATCGATCGAGTGTACATATTCACATATTTCATTATTAATAGATAAAATAGCTTTTACGCCAAAAGTCTCTCTTGGGATGAAAATAATTTTTGATTAAATTTTCAAAATGATCGTTCATCTGTTGAAATACTTACAGGGAGGGTTAAAAATATTCTAAGAAATAAACAGGATATTTGAAAACGATGAGCACATGTCATTTTTTAAAATGTGATATAGGTATATTTGTTAGAGTTGTTGTAGGTATCGTTAATTAAATAATGTTTTACCCCAGTACCACACATTGGCTCCAACATGTGTACCGCTAAAATAGCACTGGGTCCAAAGTTGGCGCCAACGTTGTACCGCATCCGGAACGAGTCGGTTTTTTCGCCAAACTAATGTTGGCCCCAATGTATGGGCGCTTCAAGAAAAACAAGCCATTGTTGGTTTCAATGTGTGGATCCGCCATTACTACCCACTGCCAATATCAATGACCTACTAGCAAAAAACAAAATTTTACCGTTAAACAAATTGTAGAAAAATGTCACGTTTATTGACTTATTTTGTAGTTATATACAAAAGAATCAGGATTAGATCAACATAGCTCAACTATATGATTTATTTTCTTATTTTGATATTGACCACCTTCTCCTTGTTGTTAATTAACAAACTCTCTATTAAACAATTACTCTGAATAATAGTGATTACCTATATAAAACCCAATATAAACTGAAAAATTCTGCGAAAGTTTTATTCACGAGATATGTTAAATATATTGCAGGATAATAAATTTATTTCATTTTCAGTATTAGAGGAAAGTTGGATAAGCCTCTCGTGTTAGATTACTCACTTTCCACTTTAACTATAGAATGTGAACACCAGTTGATAAATCAATCTGAGCTTAATCTACTTATTACAAAACCGTTTTAATTTTGTTTTCCTAGATTATTTGCAGCGCAAATAAACTTTTCAAGTTCTACGCTATGGCATTACAAAATATTTGATACAGTGGTAAAAAATTTGAAATCCCATATGATTTTTGTTCACTCTGTATCAAATATTTTTTAATGCCATAGCGTAGAACTTGAAAAGTTAGGATAGTTACATGTAAAACGTTTTTATTAATTTTCAACGGTTTGAATGCTACAGACATCTGAATTAAAAAAAGGGATTTTCAGGTAGCTGTAGATCCTTTATTAAACATAATAGACATCAAGTGTGTTACATCGTTGAAATCAGCTCGGCAACAGATTTATAAAAATGTAAAAATATACTGTTTATTCCATTTAAAAAAACATAACTTTGATACATATACTTTTTTGGGGGCAACCTGTATAAGTGGAACTAATTTTAAATCATGACTTCTTTGAATGTACACAAAAAAGTACTCTAACAAAATTGTCATCAAATGCACCGTTCTGGAGTTATGGACCTTCGCGTCTACGGTGACTCTTTGTATTTTTGAGACCTTTTTTTTGGAAACCCAACAATTTATTTATAATCTGTTACTAATTACAATATAGCAATAGGTAATTTGCATATTTATAATTCTGAAAGTTTTGATAGTTTAAGTGCGCTAAAATCTAGTTAGAGCGTCACTTAGGTAGTACTGTTTGAAAATGGCACTGATTGAGTAAGGTCATTAACAGTAAGGTTTGGAAGTGTCTTAGTGTACTTCCTGTATTATAATTTAATTTCTTTTTTAAAGTTGGTACTTTGAAATCATTATGTGGTTTGAAACAAACCAAAGTTCCTGAGCTATGATTCGAAGTACCTTGGCTTGAAATCGTTCGAGGATTTTGAATTAGAGGTTCTACTCCATACGTCCAGATGGATTGGAGAACCACTTTGTAGATCAGTAATTTGTTTGTTAGAGATAACTGTAATTTAGAATCAATTAGCGAGAATAGTTTATGCAGAGTGATTCCAAGCTGTTTCCTTTCCATAAATATGTGCTTTCTTTATGTCAGCCGTCGATCCAAATAGATGTCAAGATATTTGAGGTCTTCTTTCTGCAGAATTTGCGTCTTGTTCATTTTGACTGGAGGCAGGTGCCCCTTCAATTTGGGAGAGTATCATCAGCCGATTTTCTTTCGTTAACACTTATTCGCGATTTCTTGAGCTGTTGGGTATGGTATAAGTCATTTACAAATTTCCCAACAGTGGCGCTCCTCGTTGTGAGTAGGTCAGCTGTATAAAGTAGGTAAAGTAGTAGGATACTTGCTTGGGGACGTCTGCATTAACAGAGTGGAAGGATGAATATTCATACCGGTATTTTACTCGGAAATAGCAGTCTTAAAAGTGAGATTTTATGATGTAAAAGTAGTTGATTTTCCGAAAATCCTCGAGAATTACTTCTATTCTCTATTTTAGTCATTATTTGAATGTTTTAGACATTAGTGGTAGTAGACTTATGGCTTAATTCTTCGATATCTTACTTGGTTTGGTGATTTGTATTATCTCCGCTAACTTCCACTGTATTGGAGAGTTCCCAGGTCACAATATGGAGTTAAAAATCAGGGTTAAAAAATCTAGTCCTTTAGAAGGTACTTCAAATAATATTTTAGTAGAAATAAGGTCATATCCTGGTGACTTACAAAGGTTTACGTGTTTAATTGCAAGCAGAACTTCTGGAATTTTTATACTTTACACGATGATTCTAGTAGCTCAGAAATATCAGTTTCGAGGTGGTTTATATTTTTGTAGATGTGCCTGTGTTAAGTTTTCTTTTGATTTCTATTGTTCAAGTGATTTGTCAAATTTTCCGTATTCTATTTTAAAATCATATTTTTACAGCTTTTTTAAGAAAGTCGAAAGTCAGTTAGCTTGGCATTTTAGGTCCGTTAACTAGATATTAAACAAAGTATCAACATCCCAAACTTCAAATAAATCCGATAGTTAGTTTTTAGCTTGGCCCCATTCCCTGAGCCACCAACAGGTATATGTCTTTTAAGCAAGTACCCCAAATGTATCACAACAATGAGTCATTAACAAGATATGGAAAAATAATTCCAATTTGCAGGGGACGATATTGGAACCAGTTTTATTCAATCTGTATATAAATAATTTGTTTGAATAGGATAGTGTAGGTAAAATCATTGGATATGCCGATGCGACAGCCGTATTTCTAATAACGGATACATACTGACCTAAAAGCAAACGCTGAGAAGAGTTTAGGTCTTATGAAAGACTGGTTCGGCTACCAGCTTTTAACAAGGAATCTTGACATGACTGGCTTTTTACCCTTTAGCTATAATTCCACTGGAACTTCTTTTTTCATTCACCTAAATATTACAACAAACAACAATATAATTAATATAAATAGGATTCTTGAAATAAAATTGCAGAGAATACTATCCAAATTTGAGATTTTAAAAAAGTAGCAAAAGATCGCATGAAATATTGTATTTTGCTTTTGTCGACAGCCAATTCTCTTATGCAATATGAGCCTGGGGTGAAGCTCTTCGTACACATATTAATCCTTTAGAAATTCTTCATAAGAGGTTTCTTTGCTTAATTTTAAGAAAACCGTAACCTATTTTACTGAATGTCTGCGCTGAATGCGAAAAATTAGATATAAGATAACTTTTATTAAAAATGTAATATATCACTTTAACATAACAAAGCTGGTGTACTAGGCGGTCACAATAATTATAACACGTATAATAAATAAATGCAAACCTACTCAAATAATACCCTACCGGGTATTCTAAAAAATGTAATAAATAAAACTTAATAAAAAACTATTCATTTTTATTAAAGAACAAATAAGGAACTTTGTGTCAAATATAAAGGGTCTCCTCCCAATGGTGTATTGACTAGTATGAAATTTGGCAGCTATAAACTTCCGTTTTTCCTCTCATTTTCGGTCACGTAACATTTTTTTTTTCAAATAGGACGACCATTATAATATTACATTTTTGGTTATATCTTTCAAAAACAAGTTCAAACATACCACACTTGTCATGATTCTATTGTGCTGTTATAATGATATGGGCCGTATATTTTTATTAAATTTATTGAAACAATTTAATATTGGCTTCCCTCGCTTTTCCGGTTAAGAGACGCCTACTTTACTTTTTTGCATTGGACAACCGTTATATAATAGATTTTTGAGTATATTTCAATAACAAATCCAACGATGTAACATTTATAATAGTTTAAACACATGTTAATCTTTTTAAATGTGATTGATACAAAATTTAGGTAGCTATGAAACAAAAAAAATATTATAGTAACAACGTAGGTTGTCATTCATTATTGTTAGGTGAAGTTTGTTCAAGAACTGTCATTAATTATTAGTCATAATCTTGTGAAAACACTATAATAATAAGTAAATAATGCCTTCAATTTTTACTTACGATTAATATTTTGACTTGCTACTTATTTATGGAGAATGTGGAAAAAACATAATTCATGCTCAAGGTTTGTACAGAAATGGTTTTCCTAAAGAATAACTCCAAGTAAAAATACTTTTGTCTATGTGGAACGAAAGCTAAGAACTGGTTCTTTTCCAAACGGTAAAAATCAAGTTCCTCGCCAAAAGACCGCTCAGACAGATAACAACGTTATAAATAATTTGGCTTATCTTTAGGTAAATCCACATACTTAATACCATTCCTTGAACAATAGGAATAAGTAGTTCAATACAAACGTATTAAAAAATCATAAGTACCATCCGTATAAAATACATTTAACATAAGGTTTAGTTCCTTCAGATCTCGAAAGGCGGTTAAATTTTATTACCGAATTGGCAGTACAAATTAGTAATGACTCTTCTTTCTTAGAAAAAATGTTATGGAGTGATAAAAGTAGACTTCATTCATAATAATGGTATTGTTAATCGCACAAATCCAAAATGATTGTGAGAAACTAAATTTCAAACAATATGGGGACAATGTTTGGTGCGGTATATTAAAAGTCGGTTGATTCGTCCCTATTTTTATGAAGGAACATTAACGGGGCGAAAATACTTAGATTTTCTTCACAATGCTCTCCCAGAATTACTTGAAAATATTCCCTTAAATGAAGGGCAAACAATGTGGTGGCAGCAACATCTCCTCACTTTTTTGGACAAGTTAAAGAATATCTTGGTAACACATATCCTGGAAAATGGATTGGCCGAAATAGTGCGATTCTGTGGCCATACCGTTCTCTGGATATTACACCTTTAAATTTCTTTTTCTGGGATTAATGGTTTATTATAAAACCAGACTAGTATGCCGTACCGTATCACCCAAAATTATTACAACAGCATGAACACGAAATCTGTTAACAAGGTTTGAACATTGTGTTAATGTAGATGGTTATCAATTCGAAGTCTTTTTATAATAAACACAAGCATCAGTTCTGACAGTTTATAGTTGCCAAATTTCGTAGTTGTCTTGTGAACAGTTTTCGAGATATTGGGATGTCAAAACGTCGTGGGGCAACCTATGTATTAAAATACTTATGACCTATCTACATTTACATGACAAAATGCACAAAAATATGCTTGAACAAATAAACAAGCAAGAAAGCCCAAGATAATGACTATAATGTTCAAGACTGCTGATTAGAGACTGTACAATGTGTAAAAGGAAATAAATTCAGTATATCCATATTTTGATACTTGTCGCTGATATGCCGAAACACGTCAATCGATTGATTGTAGCGGATATTTACGCCCTATCGGTTGCACTAACAACTGACGTGACTTCTTCTGCTGTCGTCACCAACATTTTTTTTAAATGAGACGGTATGCTAAGCGCAACATAATGGGCAAGGACATCCAAAGTACAATACAACACCGTGCCAGGTTTTTGAATCTCATTTAAAAATAACAAGGTAAAAAATAATTTCGAAAATAACAATTTTAATACATATAAATAAATTACAATTACATTTAATGTAAGAGAAAGTGGTGTCTAACTTTAACAACGGTGACATGAAAGATCTAATAGTGCTGGTAATATGTATTTTCAAGTACATATTTATTAAAATTACTCTTTTCAATACCCTTTCCAATGATATGTCACTAAACGTACAGTCTCATTTATAAAAAAAATATTGCAGAAGTAACCGACAGAAGTCACGTGACCCCAATAGGACGTAAATATACCCTACAATTCGGCTGTTACACAATGTAAAGTGTTTTTACTAAGAGTACTTAATATTTTTTTATTTTAAATATGGAAAGATTAATAATACTTACCTTGAATTTCCACAGTCTTCCAAAGCGATTTAATAAGTATTAAGGTCTACCTAGGTTCTTCTTTCTTGTCAGTTATATGAAGTACTTCCATTGTTGTTTCCATTGTGTTATTAAGTGTAGGTTTGTATGTATCAATGAGGTGTTTTGCGTAATGTGACTTATCTGGTTGTTTTAATCTATAAGCTCTTAAGTGCTCCCAGTAGCGTATGTTAAAATTTCTTAATATCTGGCCAAAATAGATGGCGTTACAATTCGGACAATTTAGTTTGTACATACCTGATTTTGAAAATTTATTAATTTTAGGTTTTACATTTAATTACATTTTTTATTTATTTAATTAATTTTTATGTTTTTAAGCATTGCTCTTTACAAATAATGTAAACAAGGTACTTTATTTTTTAATGAAACAAGTGCCTTTAGCACTTATCTATTCTGTTTTTGTTTTTATTCAATTTTTCTTACTTTTTTTGCTACATTTATTTCGAACTACAATTTGTATTTTATTTCAATTGGTGAATAACTATTAAAATTTGGGTATTACAGAAATTTGAAAATTTCGTCACAGGGGTTTTAAACATGTTCTAGATATACACGGTGGACCAAAAGTCTGGAAACGGCCAATTATCTCGTAAATTGCTAGTCCGAATTCTACAAAATTTAGGATAAGCCTATTTTGGGAAACCGAGATTCCAGATTTGACATTTGGAATGTTTCTAGATATGCCGTTTCTCTGATATTATTTTTCATTTTGGTTTTTTTAATACATCACGCTATATATTCAGTCATTTTTGAAATCTTCTCTTCAATACGAGTTCAACCATATGTAAATAAATACTTATAAAATCATTTGAAAATCTCTTTTTCACATTTCTGGATCCCAAAATGCGGTTGAAATTAATTTACAATGTGGAAGAGCAACATGATATTAATTGTTGTGCATATTTATAAAATATCCCAAAACATGTCATTTAGATTATGAAATGACATCCCGCAATGAAAAAATGTCATCCCTACATTAAACTATGTGACATTTATAACCGTTAAATTTTTAAATGGGTGGTAGGCGGTCGTCATATATAATTTAAAATGTCTCATTACTCTCTATTCAAAAATGTTATTGTTTTTAGATTTATGGCAAAAATGAAATCATCTAAATAACGAAATTCGCTAGAACGCATTATAAACTTAATAAGTTATACCGTTTAGTTCTTGCTAATGTACAAAACATTAATGTAAGAAATTCTGTGTATGTAACATCCAAATTTATTTTCCCTTTTGAAGTTGGATGAGAGAAGTTTTAATAGGAAAGACCCCTCACAATTTTTAACAAGGAACCTACTAATTTTTTAACAAAAAATTTAGAAACACCCTGTATATATCGATATATCAATGTTTGATTTTAAAATATTTGGGCAGACTTGTGGAGTTTTCCTTGATTTATTATTATCTTGTTTTCTCGGATTTTCAACCAGTGATTAGTAAATGTAAATTATGTATATTAACTAGATTAAAACTTTGACTGTTATTTACTAGGTTATTTAATAAATGCGTTTAACACAATAGGTATCATATCGGCATCAAACTTCGAAATTGGTTAATATTGTCCAACATTGGAGGCAGAGCAATTTTTCTCGTAAAAATCTCCTTCTTACCTAATGTAAGTATTACAAATGAATAGTATTTAAAACTTTGATTTATATGTTTAGTTTAGGTACAATAAAATAGTGAAAATATGTTTAGCGACAAATCACTCTTTGTGCACATCACGTGATTCTAACTTTTCAGTTTCCATCATGTGGTATAGCAATTATATATGATTAAGTTAAACACACTAGAAAATAATAGCGGCGAACATTGGTGTCCGCCGTGGCCTTGTAAAAATCACAGCGGACACCGGTGTCCGCTCTGGCCCGGAATGAAAGGTGATTCCCGAGCGGACACAAAAATCACATGTGTCCACCGATTCAGTTTTGCGAGTTTCGAAATTAATAAACGAAGAAATACTGTTTGAAACCAAGAGCAGTAACAGAGTACGATTCAGGCAAAAGTTCGTTTGATTTATCAGATCAAATGTCCAGTTACAACTGTACGTTGTAATAAAAAATTTACTTTGTAGAACATCAGTATTCAACATGCGACATATCCATTACTAATTTTCGTTTATCATTTCTAGAAAATTTGTTAAATTTCCAAGACACACAAAATATTTCTGGGGGCCATCAACAAGAAAAATTTGAAAACACGTTTTTTCTAAATTTGACTGCAAAGCACGCAAAACAGAAAATATTGCAAAGGATATTACAAAAAAAAAATATTGAGGGATTAGTTGATAAAAATAAAGTAAAAAAAAAGTTACCACATTTTGCCCAAATTGCGATGGAAATCTGCGATTTTGTCACAGTGTTTTAATAATTTTCATAAAAAATTATATGTTTTATTAAATTTTTTATTCATTGCTTGTGTTGCTTATGTTGTATTAATCCTATATTTTCAGCTTGTCATTAAATTAACATCTAAATTTACATTAACATTTGTATCAAACTAAAGAAAATACATATTTTACGCCCATAAATTTATGAACTTTTTTTACAACCCTAAATTTTGCTACCAAAAACCTACTTCAAGTTTCGGATTTTGCATGGCCGCAGCGTTGTATCACGATTAGGGTGTCCCCATGGCCAGGAAAGTACGGCAATCTTAGTGTAATCGAGCGAACACCGGTGTTCGCTATGGCCCAGCAGAACAGCAAGCCTGAAGGACACCGGTGTCCGCCATGGCGCTGAATCTATTAATAATTTTTAAACGTAACAAATAATTATGTATTCAAAATTGATGAACTTATTGACGAAAAACATTTTTTAAATTTCAAATAATATGCTCGAAATTTGAAAATACCGGAAAATATGTTAACGTGGAGAACGGATATTTTATAAACCATCCAAATAGCCAAAATATTGAAAAAGTCATATTTTCATTCTATTACTGTATCTAAAATGCAAGATAAATGAGAAAACATACATAACTTATGTAAAAAGAGTTGCATACATTTTTGTGTCCTAAACATAATGCTAGTTGCTTATATAGAAGAAGACTTCTGTTAGTACTCTCAAGTTCAGAAGAAGATAACCAATAAATTGAGTGATTATTTTATTATATATTTTAAAGATATGAGTAAAATAACCCGATTACAAGTATTAAAATTGTATAAAGAACTGTTGCGCTACGGTGACGAATTAAAATTTACGGATAAAAAGTATTTTCTTGGGCGTATAAAATCAGAATTTCAAAAAAGTCGGGGACTGGAAAAGGAAACTGAAATCAGTCATAATTATAAGGTAAATTTATGTAAAGTAGTAAATAATGCATACACATTATTAAACTTTTATTTCCTTACAGAAAGGTGTGAGTTTATTGTTAAGAAGATCCATACAGTAATGAACCTGTCAAAAACTTGTATAAATCCAATTCCAGTTCAGATCATCTTTTCAAGATTGGTACATGCTTTAGATAATTCAAAAGTACCTATTCTCTTGGATAAAGATTTGGAAGAAATGCACGTTAGAGGTAGTGGTCCAGGAGGACAAAAAATTAACAAAACTGCAAGTTGCGTAGTTCTAAAGCATATCCCAACAGGTAATGTTATGTCCAATTAGTTCTTTGCAATTAATCTTTCATTAATTTCAGGTATTTTAGTTAAGTGTCAAGAAACAAGATTCTTAGAACAGAATAGAAAAATTGCAAGAACTCTTTTACAAACAAAATTAGACAATTTTATTAATAAAGAAAATAGTATAGAAGCTAAACTTAAATTAAAAGATGAAAAACGAAGTGCATCTAGAGAACAGAAAAGACAGAAATTAAATATATTAAAAGAATCCTGGAAAACTCGTGAATTTGGTAGTGAAAATATATAACATTAAAAATATATTTTGAAAAAATTTTGTTTTTATACAATTTTAGAATTTTAATAGAATGGATTGAATGATCTCTAAATTATAAAACATCGCTTTCAAAAGTAACTACAGTCTTAAGTCTAATATTTGAATTTAAGGTTAGGATATATTATAAAATTACACATAATAAATTAATATCACAATTGCACATAACAATTTTGCAAATAAAACTAATTTTTCTAGTATTTACCAATAACTAAATTCTTAACATATTTACATTTTTCATCCTGAGAAACCATATTTTGAATCTGTGCTGAAATGACCCTAAATAAAAAATAAATATTTTGGATTACCAACCAAACCAAATTTTAGTTTTTACTCACCTCCAGATAGCCCGAATTATTTTTATTTTTATTGGAATCGCTATGTACGTTTGGAATATTTCCCTAAAAAAACATTGTTTAGTATAAAAAAAATCACCTTAATACAGACTTTACTTTATTGATTTCTGGAAAAATAGTACTAAGGTTAAAGTTAGTTAAAGATGTTCCAGCAACATTCAAAGATGGTGAGACTTGTGGTTGTTGTATGCTAGTTTTTGTTATTCCCGGCAATGGTAACAATGGAGCAGGATTAAAGTCATTATTTTGTTTTTGGTATAATGAATTTTTACAAGTATAAAGAGTTGTAGGTGGGAGGAATGTTGTATGAGATTGAAAATCGTCTGGAAGAACTGGAGAGCTTGTTGAACCTTGTATTGGTAATAAAGGGTATTCAAAATTACCTAATCCATTATTATTGGCTGGATTATTTTTTTTAGTTTTTTTAGGAGTGTTTAAATAATGAATATTCTTTTCCTCCTTATTAGTTCGGTAGTTCTTATTATTGCAATTTTTATTATCTTTTAACCCACAATAATTTATCATACTTTCCGTCGCATAATCATGTGAACTTTCAAAATTGCCACTTAAGTAACCAGAACTAATAGACGGAGTGGTATATATAAAACTATTTCCAGGGTAACTATTATTTTGAAAAGTATTATGGAAATTCTGATTTTGATTCATGTATCCATCATCTACTGTATTGAAATATGGAACTATATTTTCAGGTAAGAAGTTTGAAGAACATAACGACTTTGTAGAATTGTCGGAACATTTCTTAGTTTCTTGATTCGTTTGGTTGCCAATTAATGCTTCAGCAGAATAATTGCTTAATAAATTTTTATTTGTATTTCTACTTTTTTGGTCATAAAATATATCAAAGTTATTAACAGGTTTCACAGAATTCTTTTCAACATTTTTATCAAATCGTTTAGTTTTGGTTGTTGCAAGACTCTTAGTCTTATTCCCATTTAATCTTCTCGTCATCGCCCTGGCCGGAACATTATCTGATTTAGTTTGATTAACGAGTTGACTAACTGACAAAAAGTTATTTGCTTGGTTATCGTATGTTGTCTTTCTTTTGGATTCCTTTGAATATTTATAATCAGATTTAACATCGTTTACAGGTAAAGAGTTTCCCAACGCCAAATCTCCCACCAAAGTAGGTAGTGTTGGCGCAGTAATAAAATTATGAGTTGGTTCTAAAAAGTTAGGCAACTTTGTTGGAGACCACGAGAACCTTTTTTCTGTTAAATCAGTTGTTTTCTTTATATCAGCTACATTACTAATATCATTATCTATGCTGATGCAAGAAGTAAACGAGTAAGATTGATTTGTAAAGGAGGGCAAGAAACAGTCAGACGCTTGAGACCTTTGCTCTGTCATCCAATTTACTGGTTTATTTTGTGTAGTAGGTTTGTCTTTTGAAGTACTATTTTTTCGATCTCTGGTAAAGTTAATACTGTTACAAAAAGATGTGTCAGTTTTTCTATATTCCTGATAATTTTCGTAGTTTAGCGAGTAACAAGATTTTGCATCTGACTTATAATAATTTTGATTTATGTTTGTATCTGAATAATTGTAAGTGTAATTGCAATTTGTGTAAAATGGATTTGAATAGTTTCTCTGATTTTCATATGTACAGGGTGGACAAGATTTAGAGAAATCTGGTTTATAACTAGGTGCTACCGACGTAGTTGAATAATTTGAGGAAAAATAACAGGGAGTTTTTGTGTCCGTGGATTTAGGACACACTCCATCCAACCTTTTAAGATTTTCTGATGGTTTCATTGTTTGCCTGTCTTTATGATTATCCGGAGGTTTATTGCAATTATCAATTAAATTCAAATTCGTATCTTTAGACGTTCTTGGTATATCAAAAGGGTTATAAGGATATGTATCACTTGCTTTGTTAGTCTTATTAAAATTTTCTAAATTCTGACTTATTTCCGATAATTTTGCAGTATTTACAAAATTATTGCATGGTACATTTAAATTTTGCTCCTTATTTACAAATTGTTTTTGAAGATTTAAAGTCAACTTAGGATCTGTACTGAACCCATTATTACTTATATCTTTACTAGAGTTTTTGAATATATACTGTATTTGATTTGATGTATTTTCTTTAGTATCTAAATCCTTCCTAGTATTAATCTGAAGATCTTTCTCATTAAAATCTTTATAGTTTTTATAAAGTATATTATTGGATAAACTACAATTATTTAAAGTGGAAACAGTTGGCCGGACTGTGTTCTCTTGAGACAAATTATAGTTTGTATTTATGTTGCTCAAAATACTGCAAGTATTTTGTAATTTATCCATATAAGAATTTCCGGATACTTTCCTATTCACAATTTCATTTGGAGTAATTTGACTCGAATCATTTCCAAGTGCGTGGAAATTTTTTAATTTCAAATTACCAGACTCACTTTGTTGAAATATGGTAGATCCGTTTTCTTTACTTTTTTCTTCATATAAAACATACTGTTCATTATTAACCATACCCCTCATATGATTACTACTATTCTCAATAACATCTAACTTTTGTTCAGGTTTAGTTAGATCAGTTTTATTTTCCAATATGTGATCTTCTGATTTAGGAAACATTTCATATGTTACTTTGAAATTGTTGGTACTAGGAAGAATATCTTTTGTGTGTTTATTATTTTCTGTAAACATATTGAAATTGCCGTTTTCTAATTTATTATCTTGAGACGGCCCATCTATAGATCTTGTCACGGGATTTTTATTGTTTCCAAGAGTTATATTGTTAGAACTGGTTTCGACTTTGGAATTGTAATAACTACTACACATATCTTTAGAATTAAAGAATGGAAAATTATCCAAATTAAGCAAACTATCATTATGATTCGGTTTAGAATTATCCAAGCTTCCTATTTGTAGTAAAGTAGGGGTTTCCCTCTGACTGTTTGAATTTTCTTCATCTATTACTTCTGTTACTTTTATTGAAGATACCAATGGAAATGCTAAAAGAAAGGCTGCAGTAGGAGAAGTAGACTCTGTATTTTGGCAACCAGGAGGTACTTGCAATGTTGCAAAAATATCATTTGATAAATCGGAATGAACAAGATTTAAATCTATATTTTTGATACTTTCCTCATGAGCCGAAATAGAAACGACGCTTGATGTGCAAGGTATCGATGTTGTATTTTCACTTGTAGATATCTCAGCATTTGGTTTATAAGTTTTATTAAATATTTCTTGTTCATTGGAATAAGTTGTTTTATTTAAGGAATTTGATTCAATAGATTTTTCCGCAATTTCATTGTCATTGGTCAACATACTAGATAGTGTACTAACAGGTTCTATTTTTTTTAAATCATTTGATGAAGATACTTTATTTGATTCTTTCACTTCAACTGTAGATTCGACAATATTAAAATTAGAGTTAGACTTTTCTTGTGTTGTAATGGGACATTCTTTTTTATCTGACTCATTGACACTATTTTTATCTGATGACCTGATTAGCGATTTTTCAGATTCTGCAGTTTCTTTATTAATCATTTTCGATTTTTGTGATTCAGAATTTACCACAGCTTCATTACTGTTTTTATCAGATTTTTTTTTAAAGTCATCATTATCTTCAGTTTTATTCCTTTTACATTGTTTATTATCTTCCTTTGCAGTTTTTCTTTTTTTATTTTTTACAATTTCTTTTCTACATGTTGTAGTCGTTTTTTTACTCCGAGTTCTTTTGGCTGTCATACCAGGATTATTTAAAAGTAAAGATGTATTTGCATACTTCGAAGTAAATGCAGGAATAGGGACTTTATTAATTTGTGTAGTTTTTGTAATACATTGTTTTGGTCGAATAAATGCATTCTTTTTTATTTCTACATCAGTGGCTTTAATCCCTTTGATTACCTTTGAAAACACAACTGTTTGGGATGGCAATGTTATAGGTGGAATCATAATTTGGGGTTGAGGTAATAAGGAGATGATGTTACCATTACCTAAAATTAAAGTACCTGGACCTAAACTTGAAGAACCAAGGTTCACTGAAGACAATGTGGATGCAGCTTTTACTACCTTATTTGGTTTTGATAATGTGGCTGAAATGTATTTGAAATTTTTCATAAATCTGGTATTCTATTACATTATTTCAGACTACATAATTGATTTGAATTACTTAATAAATAAATAATTATCACACATAAATAATATCAGTATAAAAAGATATAACTTTATTTATTTATTTTAATTATTGAAGTCATACCTGTTGACTCTGCTGGTCCTTTAGAAACATTATTTAAACGTGCATTAGATACTAAAACTAGTTGTTGATTTATGGTAGGCACTGTTGGTATTTGTGAAAAAACAAGTAAACTATTCATCACTGGCACTTTTTTGTCAAATTTTTTCTTTCCCTGGATCTTAGTTCTGTTATTATTGGAACACTTTGCTTGATTTGTACTATGAAGTTTAGTTTTATTTGATTTAATTTGTGAACTGATAAATAAGACATTTTCTTCTAGAAATAAAAAAGGAAAAATATAAGTGTAAATACGTGAGTTTTAGACAACACGTTTTTTAACAAATTATTACATACTTTCCGTTTCCTTTTTATGTAAAATTTTCGCATCCTGTCTACTTTTATTGCGCCATGGAAATTGTTTTTTGAAAGTTTTAGCTAAGCCGACAACTTTAGGTGGTTTAATACCTGCGTCTTTAAACATATTTGTGAGTTGTTCATTTCTTATAAGAAGTTTTTTAACTCTTTCTTGTAATTTTCTTATTTGAGCATCTGAAAGTATAAATAATTTTATAAACTACTTACCTAATATTGTCTATCTACTTCCTAACCTTTAAGTGTTTTGTTTTCCTCCTTAGAAGATGTAAGAATATTTATTTCTTCTTTCAATTCAATAATAGTGGTGTGAGCTTGTTTCAATATTTCAATTTTACTAAGATTTATAGAGGGGACATATGAAGGTAACACTTTAGCTAATTCGTCAAAACTTTTTTTTAGACGGTCTCTTCTTTCTTTTTCCCATCCCCTGCATTTGCTAAAAAGAGAATCCACTTATTTTTCTGAAGAAACCAATTATTTTGATGTTTATGGAAAACTCCCACAATTAAATTAATTAATTAAAAATTTTACCTCGCCTCTCTTGGCATAACGAATATAAATCACTCATAACTATACTAGTTTATCACTTAAACTTTATTGAAAAATACATTTATTTTTTTAGGTAACACTCAGAGATAAGATTCTTTGGTAAATGTTATTATTAGTTGAGGTTAGAAAATTGACATTTTCTTTTAAATGTGGCTATCCTGCGTTTTGTTAAAGTTACTATTCTGGTTCTATCCGTTTTTACCCATTTAAGAGTAATAAGGATGGAAAATGTAAGTTGCCGTTATCAGATAAGGTAAACAAATCTACCCTGGTGTTACGTCGTAATCAATAACGATTTGATAATTGGATATTATTGTCAGCTGTCATATTTTAATTATTAATGTCAAAAATGAAGATGGCTGATGGATCTACAATTTTGCGAAGGAATAGACCTGGAACCAAAGCTAAAGTGAGACTATTTAAACAATCATTTTTTTTATTAATAACTGAAATATGTGAAGTTTGTCTTTTATATATATTTATAGATTTCACGGATTACTTAACAAATATACTTTCAGGATTTCAGTCGTTGGCCAGATGAACCCTTTGAGGAAATGGACAGTACTCTTGCGGTGCAACAATATATTCAACAGCTCATACGTCGCGATCCCAATAACATAGATTTCATTTTGAAAATGCCTGATTCACAGGATGAGGGAGTTTGGAAATATGAACATTTAAGGTAGTGTCCTTAAATCTGTTATGTTTTATTCATTTTTAACTGCAAGTAATTATGTCTTTAAACATTAAAAGGTTAAAATGATTTCTTTTTATAAATATCTCAAAGACAAAGGTAATTTACATCACCGATCTGTAGTTTTCATGAACAATAACTGGTGGCTAAAATATCTATGTGGTTTTCTCTCATCTGACCACTAAACCTAATAAGATTGTCAGATATAAAATTGAAACATATTTTAAATTTGCCACAAACAGCATAAAATATTTTTACATTAAAAACATTTTTAGTGGTTGTGTTTATATTATTAACACATATACGTTATGAAAAACAGGCATGTACAAATGTTTAATATTGGTTGTTTTGGTAATTTTCAGACAATTTTGTATGGAACTTAATGGATTAGCGGTAAGACTTCAAGGAGAATGTCATCCAGAAACATGTACACAGATGACTGCTACAGAACAATGGATATTCCTTTGTGCTGCTCATAAAACTCCAAAGGAGTGTCCTGCTATCGATTATACTAGGCATACTTTAGATGGTGCTGCTTGCCTATTAAACAGCAATAAATATTTTCCAAGTCGGTAGGTATTTTTACAAATATTATTTAAAAAAATCTGAAACTATTATTGGTTGACATAAAATGAGGAAATATGTTTCAGTTTTGACTTACCTTTATATATAATTATATATTTATTGAGCAGTTAAATATTTAGGTGTACAGTTATAACATTCTTCAGCATAACAATAAAAATTCATATAAAATATAGATACACTTATTGACAATACCTACAACCAATATTGTTGAAGTCAACTATCATTACTTGGGGACCATTCTACATATAAGCATTTTTTAAGAAAGCTTTGAAAGTCGTTATTCCCCATGTTTTTGGAAATGTATAGTCTATAAGGAAATAATACTGAAGTATAATTCCATAAAAAAGCATTCTATTCATATTTTCTTGAATTGATTTTCAGTAAGTTGACAAAATACCATTTGTAAATAATATCAAATGTTTAATTGTTTAAATAATGTTATCAGTTTTAGTACCCTGTGTGAGTTTTTTTAACTGAATACTTTACAAGTGGATTCACAAAAAATATATACCTTTTTTTTGTAATTACGGTGCATTAAAGCTACATGTATTTCAATATTAAATTATTAGTAAGATTTATTGTGATTGATGCTTTCACTGGTTTTTTGTTTTTTTTTTAGAGTTAGTATTAAGGAATCGTCTGTAGCTAAGCTAGGATCAGTATGTAGAAGGGTTTACCGAATTTTTTCACATGCTTACTTCCATCATAGATCTATATTTGATGAATTTGAAAATGAAACTTGTTTGTGCAAAAGGTTTACACAGTTTGTAACAAAGTACAACTTGATGTCCAAGGATAACCTTATTGTACCAATTTTGGAAGAAGAAAATACCCCAGGAGAATCTGAAGCATAATTGCTCGAATATCATTAATTATAATACTCTTTTTTTTTTATACAGAACAAAGTATTTACAAACAAGTAAAAAAATAAATTTGAAAATTATAACTTCTATAAATAGTATATAATATACTACACTGAAAATGATGGTAACTGTAATATTTATAACTACCACATTATTGATCATAACTTATTTTTTACATTTAAATTTACGATATTGCTTAGAATATTTATCGATTATAAGCGTCGAAATTCTAGAAGGCAAAACAAAAAACTATCATGACATATGTCGGATATTTTCCGATTATTAGAAAAATTGGTTAATGTATTAAATCATGATATATGAGATCTTATAATTTCTTCTTTTCTTTGCACCTTTATAGTTGGTCCAATTAGAATTCATTGTTTAAAATAGTGTAGTACCATCTAAATCGTTAATATTTGTATTGGATTTACCAGAAATTATATGTATTGGCAATGTTAAATGATTGTGAAGGGCGGTTGTCATATATTTCCCGAAAACAAAATGAATTAATTTATGAGGGAAAATTGATTAGAAAATACGAAGAAATGGAAATTGTAGTATTTATTAATTCTTATTTTCCTGACTACACAAAATATTCATTTTCAAAATTCTATATCATATACTAAATCTGTTAATTAAATTTTTTGATGTATTTGTTAATCATTTTTAGAGAGAAAGTTTTACATTCATATAAGTGATTTGTTTCTCATACATTTAATATTGGAAGTATGTTTAAAATATCGTAACAAACTATGCCATTTTATTAATATTTATAGTGCGAGACAGATTTTAAAAAGTATGTTGTTATTTTATTTTTTTTCACAATAGTTCTTTAGGAAATGAATAAAAAATTTCATAATCGCCCTTTTTATTAACGCCATACCATCTGCTACTTTCTTTATATGATTTATAACCTATTAGTAAACACATGATGTGTGTGTGGTATAGTGATAGTATTTGTATTTACATTTTATTTTCCTCCTTTTTGTATGTACCATTGGTTTCGAACTACTTATTTTGTATTGTTAAATACATTGTATTTATATATTGAATTTTATAAAATATTTAGTTTGTCTGATTCTGAGAATATTGTTAAGAATGGTAAACACGAAATTGTCCAATTCAATTGAAATAAAAAAATATATTTCAAAAGTTCGCAACCACCAGATTTTTTTATTATGTTTAATCAAGTTCAATCTTTTAGTCAAGCCATTAATAAATGTAAAGTTTTATGTATGACACACTTAAAAGCCTCCATGGTCATTATTCTGTTGTCATATCTAGCTAATAGATTCATGACCTGAAAGTACATAGCCGAGGAATGCAATGCTCATTTCTGATCAAAACCCTTAACTGGCATTTAGAATTTGCAAGTCAATACGATTCAATAAAATAATACAAAATCTACTCAACATATACATGCTTTATGGATAATCTCAAACAATTTTCTACAAGCATAGTTCCAAATTGTTGCATTTATATGTGTACCAATATCAACGGATGCACCCGAATTGCGGTTAGTTTAAGGCAGATAAATTGGCCAGATGAAAGGTCTATTAAATTCGCTGTTGAACTGAGCATAGAGGTCATTTTAGACTATGAAAATCAACTATGCAAGTGTAAGATTATTTAAATTATTCGACCTCAGTAACAAATACAAATGAACATTTTCTGATGTGCAATGACTTTTCAAACAACTTTTCTCTTGAGTTTATGTCTCAACAGGATTTATTATACATGGAAGGAACATTGGAACATATTTTTTACTATACATTTGTACAAAATGAAATTCTCTGTATTTATAGTATTTTGTTTATTAAAAGACAATAAATGCCTACATACTAGGTGAGTTTTTAGTGTGGCGGCGATCCATAGCTCCAGTATTATAGAAGATATCCAAAAAAATTATTAACAAAAATTGTAGGCAAAGGAGTGAATCATACTTCGAAAATATGCCGATCTCTAAAGAGCGATTTATAATTACGTGGTAAAGCAAACATGTTTTTAAATGGGACACCCTGTATATATTCGCATATTTAGATTTCTCTCATAATTATAAGCTGTACAATACTATACAGGGTACTTAAAGAGTTATGACCAATTTTATATCGAAAAGTCTATGAAATAAACAGTCTCTATATAAAGAAATAATCAATAAATCATTATTTATTTCATATAATAAGTTAAACAATATGTTATAATTTTTAAACTAACTATAATAGAAATCATTAACGAATATTTTATTTCCTCAAAAGATTGTATTTATTAGGTCCTTTCGTTACTTTTATAGATATTTTTAATTTCCTTTAAATCTTAGGAATACCTTCAATTTGTATAACTATAAATAACTTAATCTTGGACAAAAACTAACAAAATGTTTTTTGTGAATGGACTTGGCAGAAATCCTTTGCTGACAGATTTTTTGATTTTGCAGCTGCGACTACATTGCACAAAAATAGAACATTAAATAGGCAAAATTTTCATTACTATGTAGCAAGCAATCCTTACTGAGCTAAAACCCATAGGCAAACCAGTTGGTTATGGTATAGTTTTATTTTTTTTCCCAAGAAACACTTTTTATATTTATTACCCAAGAATAAGTAATTTTTGGTTACAGAAATAGATAATCGACTTATTGACTACTTCATATACAGACTGTTTATTTTTTACCGATTCTGACATCAAAATAAAACTCTTTAAATAAAAAATTAAATATGAGAAAATATACTGAGTATCCCATTTAAAAGAATGTATATTTTCTTTACCACGTAGATATGAATCACGTTGTTGAGATCGTCATATTCTCCAATTATGGAGATTATCGTTGTCGTTGCCTAGAGATTTTGTAACTTTTTGGATATTCTGTATAATACCGGGGTTATCAATTTTTTTTTTTTTGTAACAAGTCTGTTGGCCAATTAGGTTGCTGGCGTCTTCATTTGGATGATCTTCCAGGCTATCGAGGTAGTTCGTGGTTAGTCGTCGTATTTCATCTTCAATGAATGGTATTCCAGCGTCATCGTGCAGGGTTTTATTACTTACATACCAGGGTGCTTTGAATATCGTCCTTAGGATTTTTGATTGTACTCGTTGGATCACATGTTTGTTTGACTTTTTTGCGCATCCCCATAGTGATATGCCATATGTCCATATAGGTTTAATAATACATTTATATAGAATGAGTTTGTTTTCGGTAGAGAGCTGTGATTTTTTACCGATAAGCCAGTTCATTTGCCTCAGTTTAATGTTGATTTGCTCTTTCTTTGCTGCTATATGCGGTCTCCATGTCAGTTTCTGGTCAAGTGTAATTCCCAAATATTTAACTTGATCACTTACTGGTAATGGCACATCATTAATTGTTACATTAGGGCAAACTACTCTCCGGTTAGTGAAAGTTACTTGAGCTGATTTGGTTTGGTTCACTTTAATTCTCCAGTTGTTCATCCATGTTTGTATCAGATCTAGATGATCCTGGAGATGCTGGGTTGCTGTTTGAGGAGATTTGTGGATAGATATGACCCCAGTGTCATCTGCGAAAGTTGCTAGTGTAGTATTTGCCTAAAACACTACCTTGGGGCACTCCAGATTTGATTGGATGGTGTTGTGATAGTTCTAGATTAAATTTTGTTTGGAAGGAGCGCTCTGCAAGGTATGATTTAAGGATCAGGTAGTGGGGTGTGGGAAGGATCATTTTAAGTTTATACAGGAGACCGTCATGCCACACTTTGTCGAAGGCTTGTTCGATATCTAAAAATGCAGCCGTGCATACTTTCTTTTCTTCTAAACAGACATTAATTTTGTTTACAATTCTGTGCACTTGTTGTATAGTTGAGTGGCTAGCTCTAAACCCAAACTGATGTATCGGAATTGTGTTGGTAATATTTGCTTCTTCTTCAATTCTGTTAAGCAAGATTCTTTCAAAATTTTTTGACATACTCAGTTATTAATAAAAAAGTCTACGTTGCTTGATTATGTTATAGATTCTAAAACAGTAATAATATATCTTGAAGTTGCAAGATTATTGTTTGCAAATTCATCTTGCTTAGTGTTGGTAAGTTTAAAATGTTATTTTTTTATTTTAACCAGAACTTATTAATCAAGGCTGGTAATTATAGGTGGGCAAGAGGTAGCAAATAAGATTAACCCATGAATTCACAAACAAAAAAGTTTAATAGGAATATGGCTGAGAAATATATATGGACTACCGTTTCATTCGGTATTGGAGTTAGGATAATGTTTTGTTAAAGCTTTCATGAGTGAAAAGTTACAAGATAGTCGAGTAAATCAGTTTACAGATTATTTAGTGGAAAATTATATAGTGACTCTACATTTCCCCAAACAAAGAGCGCCACAAAAGCAGCGAGTCAAGAAATTTCAAATTTGAAAGTTTTAATCCATTATAAGAAATCATAAATTAATCCATTTTAGAATATTTTTATTTATTTATTTTTAAATGAAGTTTGCTTCTTTAAATATGTTTTAAAAAATAATTATTTAAATATCTTAAAAATAAGTATCACAAAAACAAATCCTAGTAATACACAAATTTTTTTCAAGAATCTTCGCAGGTATAATCAAGGGTGAGTGCAGTTCGGATCTTGAGGGTTTATCGGGCATATGAGTGCAATTCAGTTGCCAAGTGACCAAACGAAAATGAGCTCTTAACATATAGAAAATATTATTAAGTGAACCCTAACTATCATTTCAAGTCAAAATATTAGTTTACTTACTTAATCATGTCATATAAGTTTAAAGCGGGACGGTGAAATTGCGTTTTTGTTTAGAAACTTTATTTTTTCTTGTTCTCAGTGCCATAAAGTATAGTATTTTTGGGTTTATCTTTTACTTTATTTTAGTTATAACTTCTACTGCTTCTTTTTCACTTATCGTAGTTTCTAGACTATCATTTACCGCCTCTTCTTCTTATGTAATACTTGCATTTCCTTCCATATAATCACTTCTCAGATATATTGCCTTCACGTTTACATTTTTTTCTTCATCTACATATGTATTATTATTAATTATATTTCTATTTGTGAAATTATATTCTTTTTATGGACCATTTCCCATTTATTGCTTGTCTCTATATTTTTAAGTCTGTTATATATCTCTATTTGAACCTACTAATTAGATAATATGCTTTTTCGTTTCATTTAGGTTCGGTTCGAATCTCATGAATGTATTTGAATTTCGTATTGTTGTTATTAATTCGTTTTTCTACTTAGCTCTGATTCTTTACCTAATATTATTTTTGATATCTTCTCCATACTTAGGTATATGTATATTCAATGTTATCATTTTTCGCTCATCTATTAAAGTCTCATATTCTTTGTTTATTGCACCTTTATTTATGTCATGTAGTAGGTTTTCAAAAAATCACTCTGTCTTCCTATCTTGAATCTTCTTCCTACGCAATAATTTTTATCCACATTATCTATTAAAGTTATGCCTGACCAATGTAGCCAGGTATTCTTATACTTCTTAGGCAGGGCCGGATTAGCCTCTTGAAAGACTAAGCAATTGTAATTTTTGGGGCCTTTTTTTATTATTTAATCCTCTAGTTAAAATTAACGTAATTTTATAAATAAAAAATTAACTAAAATAAAATACCATCTAGGATCACATATTTGCAAACGGAAAATAAAGGAAACAAAATTACTGAAAACAAATCAACTTTATTTAATTCTATTTAACTATTGTTTTAAACATTAATTATTTAAAATTAGTTAGTTCCATGCGATATTAAATAATTCAATCAATAAAATAAACTTCCTAACTAACTCTTGATTAAGTAGTAGAAAAATTATTCACCACGCTAAAGGTTTCCCTTCAAAAGTATAGAACATACCATTATGTTCGTTCGATAGTTTCTTCACCACATTAATTATACCGTTAGCCGATTCTTCAATTTCAGTTGGAGCATTCGAGCCACCCATAGTAGTTTTAACCCAACCAGGGTGTACTGAAGTGACAATTATTCCATCGTTTTTCAAGTCTTGGCTTAGAGACTGCGTAACCATGTTGATTGCAACCTAGAACGAAATTTTAAAAAATCGCATATTTCTAATATTCTTTTAAGAATTTCAGTAATTATTTTGGTTATTGCTTTACCTTTGAGCATCTGTATGGGTACATTCCACCGTTATCATTGTTGGCAAATGATCCCAAAATAGAACTGATGTTTACGACAGCTGCTCTTTCAATCCCCAATGGTTTTTCTGCATTCTCTGCAGCAGCCTTCTTCAGTAATGGCAATAATGCCTACACAAAAAGTACAAAATTGTTTATACCAATTTCATACAAATGGCGACCTTTTTTAACAAATTTCTAACTTAGGATATACTTAGTATGCGAGATAAATAAAGATCCCTCTTTGGTTTTCATAAATAATTATTTTATTTTATCATGTAACCTTTATTTCTTTGATTCAGTATTCAATTTGAGAATTTGAAATGTCAATTTGTACTTCTGTTTTAATCAGTAGTAAATAAGGAATGCCACTTTTTCCAGGTCACAAATGTAACTCAATACTTGACAAAATGGCTAAAATATGACCATTTTTCACAGTTTGGCAATTGTTTAGACTAATGAACTCCAAGCTTTGTAGTCATAAAACCAAGCCTCCCTCCTTTCTTCAAAATTTGTATACACTTTTCTTTTTTGTAGAGAGTTGACCTTGTAAATATTACTGAAGAAAAAACTCATAAAGGTAGTCTTTTTAAACTTAAGTCTATATCTACAAGAAGACGTTCTGTCCAAGGCACTATGTGAAAATTTATAAAAAATGGTCATTTTCAGCCATTATTTAACCGATTTTTGATTTCAATATTACTGTTTGGTAGCAAATTACATTATACCTGAAAAAAAGTGGTAATTTTTTTTTTTTTTTAATGAAAATTTCCGTTTAAAGTGGACGTTCAAATGGACGTATCTTTATGTCAGAAAAATGCTTTTATTACCTAGTATATCTTCTCCAAATATTAATTTTTTATCTAAATTTTAAAAAATATGTACACCACCTTTTACCAACGGTATATCCTTTCTGATTTTTAAGATGTAATTCTATTAGGTTGTTAATAATTGTTAGAATGTTTTTAATGTCTCTATCTAAATGAATGTTTATAATTATTTGACGTAAATTTACCAATCATCTTGTCTATTTCAATAACAGGACTTTGTCTATTACTTGCTAGAATTATTATGCCGTCATTCATGGTTAGATACAATGAATGATCATATCTCATACTTTTAATATTACGGATATTTTTATCAATGTACTTTATCAAAACAATTTTCTGTTAACAATTCCTTTACCTAGATATTTATTATAAAATTTTAACAGTGGTGTTTATTAAAATTATGTTAACATAATTATTTTAATATATATTTGTCCAAATATAATAAAATGTTAAAATGATGGAAGAAGCAATGAAAAACTAATAAAAATAAAATTCTCAAAATCGCAAGTTAAATTGTAAAATTCATAAAAATGTTCTTAATCATATTTATTAGAAATGCTTATTAAAGTTTGTTAAACCGCAACGATGTCTAATCTAATGCACTTTGTTTATAATGAATTATTGAATGACCTAATAAAATTTCATGACCTGACAAAATTTGTTGTGTATAAAATATTTTAAAGTTTGTTAACTACAAAGAATTTTGTTTATTAACTTTCTTGAAAACACATATTGAAATCGTTAAAAATATTAATTTTCAATTACTTGGTGAATATATTATCTTTCTTTAATTATTTGATACGAATTAAAGGAGTCTTTTTATTTTAGACAGACAATAGCAGTAGATATTAGAAATTATGTTTGAAGTAGTTTTCTCTACTTAGAAAAATAACCATAACGTTGGCTGCAATCAGCATAATTACATATATATTGCAGATGTTGCTTTTTAGGACACGTCATGTTCATTTATTTTTCAAAGCACAGTTGTGTCAATCAAGGAATAGATAATTATCCAATGTTATGTTATCAATAACAGTCTTTTATTCATGACTTCTTACAGTTGCTTTTAAATTTACAAACTTTAGAAGACACCAAATAATCAATATAACAATAAATAATATATGTTAATACATGCAAATCCTATCATTCCAGCGCATCAATAATGTTATTCTTTTTGTTTGGGGGCGACATGTAATGTCACAGTTACCATAGCAGCTTTGATATACTTTTTATTACATACAAAATTATGTTTGAATTGTAGCTCAAGGGAAATAATCATAATTGGATCCAAATTATAACAGTGTCGTAAAAAATGTATAAGATTTATTTATTCCCACAATGAAAAATCAAACTTAGGCAAGATTGAAGCTTTGTATCATAACAGATACAGATACACAATAAATGTATATGTATTAAAATTTCTAAAATATTTCATCTATTTTTCAAAATGTATAAATAAATAAAACCTTATAGCCCGTTATTTTCAAATTTTCTCGTAAATTACTTCTCAAGGGATTCTACAAATCAGCGATCACGTAAGCTTTTTCATATTTCTAAACCAACACAGAATATTAACAATTAAATGTAAGTAAATCTAATAAACATGTCACCTCCAAAATATGTGTTTTAATTATTCTAAATAACTGCATTCAAGAGAAACATCTAGTAAATTTTATAAAATGTGCTAAAAAAACTTATAATTTAGATAAATTTAAGCAAATATTAGAAACCAATCCAAATATAAATATTGATATATGATATATGGTAAAATTACAGAGAATCAATGAACCATCACAAACACTTGTATATTTGTTACAAATAGAGGAAAGGAATGGGAACCTTTAGTTTCCCAAAAGATTATCTTCTGACTATTTGAAATAAAATGTTCATCAAAAGAGATCGGTTTACACTAATATGTTTAAAATGAAATATTTACAAACTGCTTTTAAAAACTAAAAAATTCAATAATATATTTTGCCAATAATAAAAATTGTTTATTTCATATCGATTTTACTCTATTTAAAAATAGAAATAAATTTAATATAGATTTAATTTTTTTTACAATATAATAATTCAACACAAAGAACCTGCATTGATTTACTTTGTATAACTAAAATATTTGACAATGTCTCTGGTAGGTGGCCTAAATCACCAGTGATCTTGTTTTGTTAACTTACTAATTTTTTTTATAATTGAGTAATGAAAAATTCTGTTACCAAAAAACTTCTCTTGAAAAAGCTAAATATCGGATTCAATAATATCTTAACACCAGTAATAATAAAAAATTATTTTAGCATCTCAACCAAAATTCAGAAAAAAATGATTTGTAATTTTGTTAAACAATTGTATGAACCGGAATGATGATTTAGTAATTCCTGCATCATCGGTAGAGTTAAAACATAGTCTCTTTTTAATCAGATTTAAGAATCGCTGGCAATATTTATTGAAAAAATAGGTAACTGAATTATTGACGAACTTTTAACCGCTATTATTAAGTAACTGTTGCTTTTATAAAATATTCTAATAATTTCATTAATGTATGTTGTTTATTTTCAAGGTGATCATATCAACAACAAAGGCCATGAGCCAGATGCTGTATTTCATTTAATTAATTTATATAATGATTCTAGAATTTTAAGTAGGCATTAGCACACACTTGGTTTGACTATGGAGAATAGATTATTTTTATTATTATTTTCAAGTTGCTTGAGAACTTTATAGCATTATAGTCTATAATATTGCGAAATATGCGGCTAATTGCACTAACCTTTGTTAGTAGTAGTGGCCCAATGGTATTGATGGCAAAAGTGTAGGACATATCTTGGGCTGTCACATAATTAATTCTGGTTGACTTTGGCGAATAACCCGCATTATTGACTAATACGTTTAGGCCATCATCTTTGACTATCTGTGCAACATTTTTAGCAAAATTTTCAAAGGAGTCTGTCTTCTCAACATCTGAAAAGAATCTATGATTATTTAACATTCTATAAATACAATTATTTTTTTTCTACGCTTACTATTGTAAATACCTAATTAGTTACATGCATCTCTAAAATAATTGTAAAAATGAGTATTTACTTAGGTTTGCTTTCTGGTTGATGTAAAGCAAAAGTAACGCAATAACTATTTAACGAAAATATTTTGTTACATACCTATGAATGAATTTTGACATATAAAGTATTACTTTTTAAAAAAGAAATAGTGACAGTAATAATGTTAGATTTCTCTGTGGTACCTTATTTAATCCACAGCAGTAAATTTCATAACGATTTTCGTTAAACGAAAATTTAATAAAAAATTTCACATCTCTGTGGGTGTAGACAAAATAATGTTCCATAAAACAAATAACTCTAGTAGTAAACAATTTACATGCTTCTAGAACCACAGAACTTGTAGCTAAGCGTTTCATGTGTATTGTGACATTTTATAATTTTCTTATCGTGATATGGGTTGCCTGTATTTCCGAGCAATAAACCTTGACTGATTTTTTTTGCTTGTGAGTCAGTCTCTCCTTATAGTTGGGGACGCCCCTTTATTAAGTTAGTTTTAAAAAAAATGTATAAATTATACTAGGTAATATTAAAAAAAAACTGATATTAAAAATCCTGCCAAGGTTTTAAGTCCGGGTAAGTTATATTTTCTTTTTTCTTTGCCCAAACATTTTTCATTATAAATTTCTAAAAATATAATTATTGCTATGGGTGTGTCCAATAATTTATTTAATATTTTTTACTTGTAATTTATTTTGGCAAGTTCATAGTTCACAGTTTCTTATTAGACATAGGTATATGTTAAAAAGATAATAAAATTGTATTAATAGATATTTATTATATATTTCACTTAATAAGAACTAGGCATTAGAGGTTTTAATCTGCTTTAAAAAAAATCTGTTAAAATTATAAGATTTATAAGTTTCTACTGAATTTGGTTATTACAGGAAAAAAAGCTGTATGTTAAATTCGAAAAAAGATTGACTAATTTATATCGAAAAATACATTTTTTCTATTTTATGCTTAGGTATAATTTATAATAAAATTGACCATAACTATTTTTGCTTTGTTTCATATTCTCAACGTACCTTTAATAGATTGTCGCTAAACCATCCATTTTAACTTTTATTTTTACCAATTTAAGGGCGAAACCTAAACTAAGAAACAAAGCATGCACTCGTCAAAGCGGAAGAGGATTCATGATTTGTTGAGTAAAGTTAATATTTTAATTTTATACTAAATTTGACGTAAGTTTTTAAAATCAGATATATATTGTATGTTTAATTTTTGTAGGCCAGTTTATCAATAGGTATCTTTATCTAATTGTAGTTGTTATAGCAAGACTATCAAACAAATTGCGTTATTTCCAATATCACGCCACAGAAAAAATGACCTTCATCAATAACATTGTTTAACAAAGTTTAATAAAATGAAAAAAAAATCATACTGCCAATTGAAGGATTTCCAACAGTTTGTCTGTTTTTAATAAATTCAAAAAAATCATATGTAGGTACCGTTTCCGCCAATATGAACCATATTGAAAACTTTATTACTAATCTTTCAGAAAATTTTATTCCTCTAGTAAGAGTTTATGCATTTCTTTTAAAGCAATCTGATTATTTTTTCACCACTATTAGAATAAAGACTTATTGAAATAATATTATTTTCTCCCAAATTATAATAGTATTTTCGTTATCGACACCAACATATGTACCAAATTAGATCGGGCACTATAAGTAAACTTTTGTGTCCTCTCTATAGGTGCCTCAAAAATTGTTTTTCTTTTTATAATCAAATATAGATATTTATATTTACCTAACTGTAGAACATGCACATTTTCGTTCCTGCTGGCTATGTCTTGTAGTTCCTAAAATAAAAAATACACTTTAAAATCAATATAGTTTTACACAAATTAAGAGGATTTAAATTTTAAGCATGTAAAATGTTAAATATATTATAAAATACTAAATTATGTATTCAACTCATCAGTAAGATATGAGTGCCACCCAGTGATAAAATTACTTTTACAAATAGAAATTATTCATAAAAAATAAAAATAATAAGCACATTTAATTTATTTTGAAATTTTCTAACATTCGTGGGGGTTTAATAAACTTTATTTATAAGAAAACTTCACAACAAAATTGACACTTGCTATTACTTTCGCAACATCAATTCCCTGTATTTACACGCTTCTTGGCTATTCGAACATTCCAAACAACTCTTGACATATTAATGAAACTGTCTGAAGCTATCAGCAATTAGGTTAGCTTATCATGATTTTCTTGGGTCTTGTCCTAGGCATCCACTCATAGCCTTGGCCTGTACAATCAAACTTTTATAATATAATAACCAAAATTACAGCAGATATCTTATAATTTGTGGTACAACCCAGTGTTCATCAAATATTTTAACAGTCGGATAATTTTTCAAGCGCTGATTTAAGAAGTTAGGGTAGTCCAAAATTAGTTCTGTGTTATTCTTTTATGGCTAATTCCTAGTCTTGGATAATTATTTTTTCCTGGACATTGACATTAGCATTTTTTACACATGTAAGATATATTTGGTTGAATTTTACCAGAAATTTCATACTCTATGTCTGAAGCAGGTTTAAACCACTATTTATTTGTATCTCTTCATACTAAAGGTCATTTTACAAGTCACGATCGGCAGATTCATTGCCTACGATAACTACATGAGATGGTACCCAAATCATAGTAACCACAACTTCCTGGGATTGTAGCAAATTAAAATAAGCGTAGTTAGTGTTTAGACCGTACAAATTGCACACAGCTTATCATTTGATGTTAATATTTTGAATACCTGGAAAGGTACTGCCAACAACTCTCCTGTAGGAACATTACATGTTGGTAAAAGCAGAAAATACTACTTCATAATCTGAGGTAAAGACTGAGAATCCTAGCCAACATCAGTGAAGAGAATGTTTTTGAAATTATTATTAGGTATGTTTTAAGATGGTATATGTTTGTCCGTACAATGCAGTAAGTATTTTACGTTTATCGTAGGCACAAAGTGTAGTGTTAATTCCAGCTAAACATTTTTTCTAAGGAGGAATTAGTGAAATTTGAAAGTGATTCGTTTTTGAGAGATTTATATGGATAAATTAATAATATTTTACGACTAGATGAGTTTTCTCTCAAGTCCTGAATTTTACACTATTCAACCACACCTAACGGCTTATTTTTATTTGGGTAACATGTTCTTTGTGCCTTTTGCTGAAAATTTGATACTGGGTGACTTATTTGTTGAGAAATTAAGCTATGAATTTGTGGTCCAATCACTAATATTGTAATTTGTAGTAAAATGTATGTTGATAACGTATTTTTACCATGGCAATAAGTGATTAGTTAATTTATGCATAATATATAATATCTGATAGCAAATGTTTTTCACTATTGCTAACGATATTGTTATTTCAAGACATAAAACTAAGATTTTAAATTGTGATTTTTTACCCTGCATTTGCTTAACTTTTGTTCAAACTTTAGTATGTTGTGTATCTGCAGAAATTGTTGATACATACTTCTACCAGAAGGTCTTCTTTCTATTTTTTAATACAAATTTAGCTTTCAATTTATTAAATGACAAAAGAATCTCATAGGTTTTTGTTCTACGGCATCTGTTTAATGCTGCTTTATATTATCGAAAACCAGTTTTAAATTATTTATTCCATCAAAGGATGATCTCTGGAGAAGAGATGATATGTTAACCAACGTACATTTTAACTGCAGAAGTAGTACAATCGTTAAAAAGCTTTACGAAGCCGTCAAAGTCTGGAGGGAATTGTAACTAAAGGAGTTGTGTTTCAGCTTACTTACTGTAGCCCATCCAATCCAAGATGGGCTAGTCGGCTTCTTGTTTTTATAATCGTGTGTTGTATTCATGTTTTCGGAGTTAACAATAGATATGCCTATTAAGTATTTATTAATTATATATTATAGTCGTAGGTAATAAAGTGATGATACAATAGCTGGGTCGTGTTATTTGATACATTCAAGATAAAAATAATAGGTAAATTTAAATTGCCAACATGCAAAATATTGAATTAATTTGAAACCCCATTACAACTACAATTTTTATGTAAATAATAAATTATCTATCTACACGTGTTATAAGCATTATTGTAAGGTACTAATTTAATATTTAAAAAATATTAAGAAATTTACTAAAATAGATTTCTTACAACCTACATATATACAGGGTTAGAAGAATGAATTAAATGTAAACGATTACATAAATATAAATGGGACGAAAATTAGACATTTAGAAGCTTAGTATTATGAAATATTGAATAGGAAGCTCTCTTTTAGTAAGTCGGGTCTACTTTATTATTATTTTTTCATTTCGGATATGAATTTTTAAGGTCTTAAGAAATGACTTATTTAAAAAAATGACCAGTATCTTAAAAAATAATTGTTTCTATCTTTGAAATCAAAAATATTTCATTTAATAAGGAAAATAAAGTGAGGATACGGTGAAACTTCAACGTAAAAATCTCTTTATGTATAACGGGTGAGAAAGGTATAATATACGGCCCCTTTTTGTACAATTTTAAACCTAAGAAAGTAATATACATTGGGGTAGGTATACTATGCAGGAAATATGAAGAAATATGATTTTGTACTTCTGATTTTTTCTAAATTTTATAGTTAAAAAGTAACGTCGTAGAAAATCTAATATGCTACCTATCACCATCCTAAATCGGCCAAACAATGGCTAATATATGACTATTTTCCAAAAACGTCATGAGCTTTTATACACTTTGTATGTTTATTACAATAGTATTCACCACAAAAAACACTTAACTTTTTGTCAAAAATTTATATGGTACACTCTATTTTATTATGCAGATTACAACATATGATATTGGCCGCTACTATTTGCAAAGCAAAAACTGCATGTTTAAAAATACCAATGTACGTAATATTTCGAAACTTTGTGAAAATGCAAAAAATAGCCAAATGTAAACTATTTTCTAGCTCATTTGGATTTGCAAAATATTAACAGGTAGCAAATTACATTTTCCTGTGGAAAAAAATAGAAAAAGACCAGAGATTACATTTTACCGTGTTATTGCACCACCCGGTAAAACAAAAATGTATATATACAATACAGGTACAAATACTTTTATATAATAAAATAAAATCTTGGACCGGCTCATTTATAAAAGGGTTCAACACTCTTTTAGGTAGGTTTCTTCATTCAAGGTCGAAGTTATTAACTGCTGAGTAATAATTTTGGTTTAGTGACATTCTAAAGGTAGACCACAGTTTTTTATTCAGAATTTGAGCAGGAATAGTGGGATATATATTTGATGACTGAATAAAGTTATGCTTATATAATGGTAAATTTGGTTATTGAAAATTATGGATTCTAGAAGAAAAGAGTACCTACCGATAAAATTAAATAATATAATTAGGTATTGATGTAAAAATGACGAAATATTAAATTCCCGTCTATTTAAGATATATTTTAATTGGGTACAAAATATAAGTGAAAGTAGCTACATTGTTTAATCAAATATGTATATTGAAAATGAATGAATAAAGATTTGAAACATATATAGACCTTCCTTATATTGCTTTTTTCAATTATATTTTTGCGCCGTCTATAAGTGACCTAAATAAATGTTTACTAAACAAATTATCGAAAGTAATTAATAATTTTATCTAAAATTAAACCATAAAAATCTAATAAAATAATGGGAATTTCACGTGATTTAATTCGTATGTTCTAGATTGTAGATTACTTATACTATTAAAGATTATGATCTAGGATATATACTATATATAATGGTAATTCCATAAAGTGAGAGAAATATACATAGCAATCACACTTAATTTTGCGCTGGTGCGTTTATTGTGCATGTGCGTCTTTATATAAGCCCTTTTAGAAGTTGTGTTTTGTGTTAGTACATACCATCATAGATATATGAGTAGGTACACATGTGCATACTGAAGGAAACGGACGTAACCTCCACAGACTAAAGTAGTTAATTTAAAAAAAAATTTGAAAGTTCATGTCTGATTGTAAATTTTCCATTTAAATATTTTATAATGGCGCCAATAGAAGGTCAGTGAATTAAAAAAATTATTAACTCACCGTTGCATTATCCGGGTTTCTACAGGTCACAATTATACATTTTGGTGCTATTTTATCTTCCACCAATTTTTTTAGAATACCTAAGCCTATGCCTCGATTGCAACCGGTCAGTAGTATGGACTTCATAACTTTATTAGTTGACCTACTGTTTTAAATTAAGGTAAAGGTTCAGGTGGATTTTATTATATACGCGAGTACACACTGTATACACGTATAAAAATTACAAGCGCGACAACTAAAACATTGAGCACCAATCAAATTTGCGCAGGCGTTTTAACGTCAATGTTGTCGAGGTGTCTTTTTAGAAATTTGACACAGAACCTAACCAACGGCGTTCACGTTCATTTATTTAGCATTTTGCACAGTTCGTTTGTGTAGAGAATTCTCGGTTTTATAAATGGCACCAATAGAAGGTAAGAGAAATTAATAGAAAGTAAAATCACCTGTGTTTCTAGTTTTTTTCATATTAATGATCAATTTGGGGAAATTTTGTGTTTCACTAGGTTTTTGTTCAAAGCATGAACATTGTAACTTTTGATCTGTTATTGGAATGTACTTTTAAGCGTATGATATTTAGAGTGTTATTAGAGTTTCGGCTTTAATTGTCCTTGATCCTTAAGTAATTAAAAAAGATCCAAGTAGTAATAATTATCTCAAATGGCGGCAGTTTTTTGTTTTCGCAATGTCATTTTCCGGGGAGTGGTAAACTTTCGAAGTCGCGATTATTTTTTAAAAAACCAAAGAAAGTTAGTGCCTAATCTAGTTAGATACGCCTCTTCCAGTTACTTTGGACCTTCAGAGTGTAAGTTACATACTTTTTCATAAAGTCTTTTAAGATGACGCAATTAACATAACCTCTATTTTTGCCGATAAGTCAACCATGCATAAAAAAAGAAGATGTATTTGTATGAGAGTAAACTAAATATTTCTCTATAAAATACATTTCAAAAGTTTAAAATAAATGCAGACTTAACCTATTACCGTTCCCAATAACTAGCTCAATTAAAGACGGAATTTCCCGCAAATATGAAAGTATCCTTTGATGATTCATAATTAAAAATAAATAGTATCTCAAACAGCATTTTACAATAGGTTTACTAAATGATATGACTTGCAACTTTGTTAGCGTGTCGAATTCACCAACAGTAATATTGAGAGGTCTGTGGTCGAATTCCAATTCGCAGAAATATAAATAAAAGGAAGTGCAAAACAATTTTTGTATTAACTAATTCTGAAAGCCAGCATAAACCATTGTTAAGTAGGTAAATATAAATAATATATAACAAGTATTAAGAAAGCACAAATTTGAATCGGCTCATTTTAAAAGGGGACTTCTGACATTTTTGAAATTTTGCAGGAGAAAAAACTAATTGGGCTAAAAGAATCACCAAACGTAGGGGTGCAAGATATCTCTAATATATTTAAAACTTAAGTTTTGTTGAAATTGCTTTCATATAATATAAAACTCAGAATTTAATAAAAGTTCAAATTTATTTATTTGGAAGTAAACTCAAGTTAATAAACTTCAAAAGTTATTTACTTTAAAGTAACATTTAGATTACAAGTCAATAATGCCCGTAATAAATAAAAAATAAATTTATTGCCCAAGTTACATTAAATCTTTTTAGTTGTCATTAAATAAAATAAAACATATCACATGTACTTAACTAAAATAAAATAGTATCACTATACATTCACGGGAACTTCTATCTCTAATTTCGTTTATTCTTAGTTTTTAAAATTATCTGGGATGTGGTTGTAGGTTTGACTGTAGAGTAAGTTGTGGCTTACTGTGTTCTTGTCAGTCTTTAGTATGTCACTGTTAATGTATTCCTATTTCTTTTTTTAATTTAATTTTAATTAATAAAGCTCTGAAATGTTCTCTTAAATTAGCTGACATAATGATCCACCCTGTCCTCTTCTGCTTTTTTTAATATTCTATCTGTCTTTCTACAATCATCCCAAAACACTATCACATAATTTAAGACTATAGAAATTGGGACAAAATACCGCCGTTTCCAATTATGATAACTTCACTAATTTTCGTACTTGAAAATTGACTTTAGCTAAATGTTATGTGCTCCTCCCAAGTTTCATTTACCGTCGATATGGATTCGCAAATACTAGGTCTTATCACTAATTCCATTAAAAATCAGTTTTTCTGTATTTGTCGTGTTAACTGTTAATTTATTTAGCATTGAATCATTTGACTGATGCATCCAACACCGAGTTGGATACTGTTGTGATATCAAATTTTTTTGCAAATCTTTAAAAAATTGGAATGACCTGATATATATTATTTTCTCATCATCAAACGTTTATGGGTAGATCGTGAATATATATAATGAAAAAAATTGCACCTAAAATAGAACCTTGAGGTATTTCTACGTCAACATCAGCTGTATCAGATTGTTGGGCAGTGGAAAATACAACTTTTTGTTTTCTATTTTTTTCTCTTATAGATATTTATATGTTACACAGTCTAAAGCTTAAGTGAGTGAATTGATGCAAGGGTACTTATTACCATCAATAAATTCATTAATTTTTCCTAATCGTTTAATTATTGGCTTTATGGTTGATTTACCTTCTCTGTACCCAAATTAGTGTTTTGTAAATACTTTTGTTTTTCAAAATAACCCACCCCTCTTTTTTAAAATTGAATATATTGGTACCATCGATATTGGCCAGTAATTATCAATCAAATGATCCTTTTTTGGATAGCTACACATCGTCTGATATTTTTGAACAGTCTAGAAATACTCCCTCCAATAAAAATTTGTTCAAAATACATTCTAATATAGGAGCTCAATTTTCGCCAATAAATTTTTTTTCTTTAACTTGTATTCCTTAGATATGTCAACTAAGGGGTTTTTTTAATTCCTTAATACCTGTTATTAGTTTAAATACATCTGCTACAAAAAACTATTGTTTATAATAATATTAATATGTTGGTAAAGATTAGTTTTAGTCCTCTGCTCGCAAATACTTGAACATCTTCGTGTGTATGTTTTCCAAAAGAGCAGGTGTTCTGTAATATGTTTAAAAGTTTTTGGTATGTCAGTCATTTGCTTGCCATGATTGTTCTTATTGTCGTTGGTTCTGTAGAAAAACTCACATTTTTGTCGGTGTTTTTCAAGCGAAATTTATACTCTGTAATTGCATTCTTGTAATTACTATTTAGAACCGGTGCATTTAAAACGATGAAATATGGAAATTTTAAATCTCAGCTTTTGTTATTTGACATGTTTCCAAACTAGATGTTGCTCAATCGAAACCATTATAAGCTGTATTAAGGCCTGGTTTATAATCTGACCCGTACAGTTATCAGCAAAAATGACAAGTTTTTTTAAATCTATAGGAATTATCGTATTAATATTGTCATTGAGTTGTGGGCAAACGTCATTAGCCCTTTTACCTCATTTTCCTTCACTGTACAAGTAACAAGTCATAATAAGCACGTTGGATATGAAATATATGCAGAAAGCGTAGGTTTCTATGCTTCTTTAAGTATGTTATAAAATTTTCAACTTCGTCTTTTGTGAACCGTTAGTTCAGTCTTAGTGGCTTTATTTGCACATTTTTCAGAAAACTGCTCTCAATTTTGATTTGTAATTCCTTACATGTAGTTCATGATTCTTTTTGCAGTTGTCTGAACTTCAAATTAAAATTTTCTTTGTATTGTTCTAAAATCGTACAGAGACTTTGTTGCTCTATTGTACCATAACTCTGAATTGGCAGAAGTCTCAGTTTATTACCCTCATTTAATCGAAGCGTAAAACAAAGAAATATGGTCAAGAATGCAGAATTCCCCTTTTAAAATTATACGATTCATTTATTGGTACGTAATTACTTCTTATAGAAAATATTTCCTGTTGGTTTTATTCTCAAATACTAATTTTAGGCATACATGTAGGTACTTAACAAAAAGTAATTAATACTACTTTTTTACCTGCCTTTATTTTTATCTACTATTATTCAATAATTTATACGTCACCCTTTTCCCGCAATTTGCACTAATTGCTAATATTATATACGAGACTCCATTAATTTTTTTATGTATTAAACAGCAATCAGAATTTCACTTATAAGAGTTCTTTTTATATATGGGAGTTTGTTAGTCTCGGGTCTGTACCGATGAGACCCACTCATCAAAAGACGTCATACTACTTATCTGAGTTCAATAGTTTCCCTTCAGTTTATTTTTCAGGAGTACTAGCACTAGCGGCTGTAGGAAGCTGTTAGTGTCTGTTTATCATAGTTGATGATGTCATCAATTTTTTTCATGAATTGTACAAATGTAGATTTTCTGTTGAATCACTTGACGAGTTATGTTATAAGGTGTCATTTATTGCATAATGGTTCTTCGATTGTGTTCTTGAATTAAGTTTTAGTATTTAACACAAGATCTTGGAACATTTATATTAGTTCAAAATACTGGAAGATAAAAACTTTTCTTTAGTATGCAGGTTATGCGCTGTGATTTAGTTTCCTTAATAAATCAATAAATCAGAAATATAGTTATTTACAACAAGTTAGTGTTATAAAAATTTTTTATTTATTTATTTATTTATTGGTAATTTACAATCTACTTCAATATGGTGTAAGAGGGTGGCTTGTGGCAGGTGTCGTCCATTGACGACTCTCTCGAATTCACCTAGCAGCAAGGTCTTCTGGCCAAAGTCTTTTTAGTCGTCTGTCAATCAGAGGAGGGTTGAGTAATTCATCTATGAGATGGTTCGGATGGTTTGCACTGCGATTCATATATTTTCTGGAGTGTTCGGTAATCACATCATCTATGAAGGGAATGTTGAGGTCCGCATGAAGGGTTTGGTTTGAGACGTACCATTCGGCTTTAGCTAACATACGAATGGTCTTTGATTGGAATGTCTGCAGTATTTTGGTGTTTGATGGTTTGCTGCAGCCCCACAGTTCGATTCCGTATGTCCACACTGGCTTGAGTATTGCTTTATAGATGGTCAGTTTGTTTTCTAATGAAAGTTGCGATCTTCTGTTAATTAGCCAACTCATATTTTTAACTTTTAGGTCGAGATGTCATCGTTTAGCTTTAATATGTGATTTCCAAGTAAGTTTTTCGTCTAAATGAAGGCCAAGGTACTTTACTTCTGTTTTTATTGGTATCAGTGAGTTATTTAGGTGTAGTTGAGGGCTTCTAATTCTTCGATTTGTGAAATTAACTTGGCAGGATTTGTTGGTGTTGACATTAATTTTCCAGCGTTTAAGCCAGTCTTCTAGTTGGTTGAGGTGATTTTGCAGTTTGTTGAATGCTAACATTTCGTTGATGTCTGATGCTAGTATACCAGTGTCATCCGCAAATGTTGCTATTAATGTATGCTCGCTTGTGGGTATATCAGCAGTTACGAACTTCGCTCGGTGAGAAGTATTTGAGTTGTAATGATAGCTGACGCGGGGTATTAAGGAAGGCTCTAATTTCATCGTCGTTAATATCGTTGGGTTGTAGGGTGGAGAAGACGGTTGATAGATGTTCTGCGAATCTATTCGATTTCTCTGTATCAGATCGAGCCCAGGTTCCGTCGGTTTTTCTAATTGGCGGTTTAGCTACTATTGGTTTTTTGAATTTCTTTTTCGAGTGGAATGTCTAGAGATATTTTTTCGTTGATTTTTTCTTTGAATTGGTCCCTATTCGTGTTTCAGGAACATTGTCTTGGTGCTGGTGTTTTCCAAATTATATTTGTACTTAAGGTAATTAAGATGGGACTGTGGTCTGAATGTAGATCGAAACTGAGGGTGATGTCGCTGTGTATTTCAGGTATACCTTTAGTTATGGCGAAGTCTAATAGGTCTGGAATTTTGTTGTTATCGGTGGGCCAGTATGTGGCGGTACCAGTTGTTAAGTATTTCAGGTTATTATCTTGTATGATTTTTAATAAAGTTCTGCCTTTTGGAGTTATCAGTCTTGCTCCGCAGGTTGTATGTTTTGCATTCCAGTCCCCTGCTACTAGAAAATGTGAGCCAAGTTGTTCGAAGAAATCCGTGAATTAATCCAGATTGATGATGTGGCGTGGCGGGCTGTAGATGGAAGTTATTGTTAACGGCCTAGTGAGGGCATTCACTTTTATAATAGCGCTCTGAATTTTGTTAGTGATATATGGTGCAAGTTCATAGTGTTTCATAGCTGAACGAATTATTATAACAGAACCAGCATGGGCTGTTCCATCCGGATGGTCTGCGTAGTAAACAGAGTAATATGGGATTTTTATAAAAGACCTCTCAGTTGTGTGACTCTCAGAGATGAGAAGAATGTCTATTTTAATTAATATTTTTTTATTTTTTATTTTAATATAGTTATTTACAACAAGTTAGTGTTATAAAAATGAAAATATAAATTGTGAAAACTAGAGTAGTATTATGGGTTTTTCAATAAAGCGAAGGCTAGTAGTATTACTTAACTGGCAATTGTTACTGACTATTTACATAACCGTGTTAAAAACTGTCCCTAAAATAATATAATCTTATCTACTGGTTTTATGTCACAGTCATGTTTCACTCATAATTTTTGAATTGCCTACAGAATTGTATATTTTCAATGGAAAATAGAATATATAGCAGAACTGCAAATAACATCTTCATTTCATTATTAGAAACATGTTTGCTTTAGGCAACTTTATGTTTAATATATTTCTCTTAATTTTATGTTTATTTAATCTTTTAATCAGTGGTAAGTTCTTCAAGTCAAATTCCTTATTATATTTTAATGCTTTATGATTTAAAAAAATACAATTTCCTACAAGTTACCTGATTTTTTAAAATCTTGTATGAATGTTTTTTAAATGAATTTTAGATAAATTTTATAAATCCTATTTGAATAGCACCGATATTTATTATAATTGTGATGCCTACTTCACCGTAACCAGTGTTTTCAATTACATTTTTTTCCACTGAGGATAAATTATTTATCGATTTTCACAAGTATTTTGTCATTATATACTATATAATGGACGTTTTTTTTTCCACCAAAATTGTTTTATACGGATCTTAAACACATTTACCAAAGTAAGGTTTCTTTATATATTTTTTAAGAAAGTAATGGAATAATCCCTGAACTCTGCTTTGTCATACGACACGGAACAGAGAATTTGGTTATAATTTACATATTTCTTATCTTTTGAAAACAAATTACTCAAATTAATTGGTAAGATACTAGAATCGGTTAATTTAAAGCAAATAATATCTGTTTTAAGAATTTTATCTCATAATAATAATAATGTAATCATATAAATTATTCAAATCTAATTAACTCCTCATACTACTCATACATAGCCTTTCTAGCACTGTTAAAAACCTAAGGAACAATGGGTGAGCATTTATTTTTCACAAATTACTTTCCTAAATTAAATCTAGATAGTTTGGTTGGAGGGTTTGGCACTGCAGCCCTACTATTATTGTATTTTCTTGCCTGGCTTAGTTTTAAAAAAGTTTTTTACCCTTGTAAGGTTTACTAGCCTTTATACGCTATATTTTCTCTGAGGCTACCGTAAATATCAGATAAGTAAGTTTAGGTAATAAGATAAAGAATTACTAGTTGAAATGTATATCTTGTGTACAGGCTAAATATTTTGTGTTTAATCATTTTCTTAAATATTTTGAGTAAACAATTTATACATTTCTTATATATTAAGAAAAGTAACAAATAGAAAAAATTCTTTATAAAAAAAAATCAGAATATCACAACTTTCTCATTATTTGTTTTCAGTGAAGGTAGAATACATATAGGGATGTAGATTCTCCGCTAAATTCTACAGCACTCCTTAAATCATGTTTAAACATGATTTTTTTCCCTTCATAATTTTCTATATCTTGTTTTATTTCGATAGTTGGTGTTTTTCAAGATATTTGCGTTTCGAGGTAGGGTTTCTAATTACATTAATTCTATTGCTTACTTACATCTTCATTGAGTTTAAACAATTTTACTGTGTCTCTAGCCCCACCCTACGCCTCTGATAATATTGGGAAACATTTTTTATCATTTTATCATAAAAGTGCCCTAACATACATAATCTGTTTGCCAAGTATGAACAAAGCATATTAAAAGATATAAAAACAATTAGATAAAATCATTTTTAAATAAAATTCTGCATTTCTCTATCTTTTAAATTATTTGTTCATATTTTGTGTCAAGGTTTCTCATGTTAACTCTGTGGGTAACTTTTAAAAATAGACTAAAAATAACTAGTTCTGTCTTTATTTAACAAAACGCTATCGATTCTTTTGACAGTCCATATTTATTGATTAAAAAATTACTAAAATTCAATATCATGTCAATGTCAACTGTATATATCAGTAATATATATAAAATTACAGTGCACATGTTTCTTCTGAATAATGTTATGTGATTATATAGGTACTAATTAATTTTCTCATGTATATTTTTATTTAGTTTAATATAATTATAATACTATATCGACCACAGTTAATAACTTTTATGAAAAGTTGTTAATAACTTTTTTAGTCAATTAACTGCGCGACAAAAACTTTTTGAACCTACAGCGCAATCCTCTTTATTTTAGATTTATTCTTATATATGTATCAAAAATATATATATGTATCAAAAAAACATATACAGTTTAAACCACTCAACTTTATACTTTTAACATGTCTTTTCAAATTTTAATCATAACAATAGTTGGATAGTGATCAACATTTATTTTCTTATATGTGGCACAAATATTATAAAATTGATACGTTAAACTAGAACTTGTTTTTCAAGTTCAAATTTGTTTTAATAATATTTTTATTTTAGGTCAAAATTATGAGTACGATCTCGTTGTCATTGGGGGTGGCTCAGGAGGTTTATCTGCAGCCAAGGAAGCAGCGAATTTGGGGGCCAAAGTATGTGTTTTAGATTATGTTTCTCCTAGTCCCAGGGGTACCAAATGGGGTTTAGGAGGTACCTGTGTCAATGTAGGATGTATTCCAAAGAAGTTGATGCACCATGCTGCATTATTGGGTGAAGCTATAGAGGTGACATACAATTATTTAAAAATCATTGTGGTTGATTAATGATTTCATGTAATGACAAAAAACAGAAATATGAATCTTAATCATAAGATACTTGGTTAACTATTATTATCTGTTAAGATTTATTTTTTAACATATCTCACAGAGTAGTTTTATTAATCTTATCTTATAATCAAAACATACTTTTTTTAAATAATGGATAATGTAATAAATAAATTTGAGACTGAAAAATATGAATGAACAGGTTGTGTTTTAATGTCACAAATTCTTTTCCCAAAGCTGTTCATGTTAAATTTAATCAATATAGTTTATCCTTATTGGAAAATATATATTAATATAATAACTGAATTGCAGAATAATTAAGTTTAATTTATTACTACAGCTTTAAAAGAAAGGAAAGTATTATTACCGGAGAGTACAGTTATTAATTATTGTAACTAGTAGATGACTGTGCATAATTTATGTAATCAAACCTAAATATAAATAAGTATATTATGAATATATAATATATTTTTATCTATAAACCATTAGATATTTTAAAAAGCAGATAATTATTTCTAATTATAGTAACGAAAATAGTCTTTTATTTTTATCTATGAAATGTTTTTAGAAAATTATTCTTTTTTGATCATCTGAAACATGTACACTGTATGTGAAGACGCCACACACAATTATGTCATTACAATATTGTAAACAGTGAACTAGCTGCACTCTTATGGTTCCGCTCAACCGGAATATTTGTAATTATGAACAATGGGAGTATAAATGTACTATTTATATTCTCTTCAGAGCACTAACCATGTCATATTCAATTTCAAAATAGTAATTTATTAGTTATGGCGCACCGGTACAATTTGTCGGAATAACTATTTATTTTATGATGATTTTGTAATGATGATACGTCATATAGTTTTATTTTTTAAGGATGCCAAAAGTTACGGATGGCAGTTTCCTCAACCAGAAAACATTTCACATAGTTGGGAGACATTAAGAAGTGGTGTACAAGGGCATATTAAATCTGTTAATTGGACAACTAGAGTTGAACTTAGGGATAAGTATGTCTACACATTTTTAATAAAAACAAATGGATGAATTTTTTTTTTTAGGAAAGTTGAGTATATCAATGGAATGGGAGTATTCTTGGACCCTAACACCGTTTCTACCGTTGCCAAAGGTGTGGAAAGGAAACTTACTGCAAAATATATTTTAATCGCTGTTGGTGGAAGGCCGCGTTATCCTGATATTCCTGGTGCTTTGGAATATGGTATTAGCAGTGATGATATTTTCAGTTTGCCAAGAGCTCCTGGAAAAACTCTCGTTGTTGGTGCCGGATGTATCCTTCACTTTATAAAATTTTTATTTAAAAATATTGCTTAGTCGTTACTACATGACTACACTTTTTGGTAAATGTATTTCTTATATTAAAGTAAAAGTATCAACAGTTAATTTAATCTTTATATTAAGTTAAAAAATCTAAATATTTATTTATCCTTAACTCGATTTATTAGATATTGGATTAGAATGTGCTGGATTTTTAAATGGTTTAGGTTTCAATGCCACTATTATGGTGAGATCTATTCTTCTTAGAGGATTTGATCAACAAATGGCCCAGATCATTGAAGCAGAAATGCGTGCTAAAGGAGTTAACTTTTTACATAAGTATGTTTGATTTTACTGTTTACAGGTTTCATGAAGTGACTATATATATATATATATATATATATATATATATATAGAAATATTGCTATAAAGTATTAACAATAAATATTATTAGTTGTCATTCACAATTAGTGATTGGTTTGTTATAGATGCATTCCAAAGTCTGTTGAAAAATTAGATGATGACAAATTTAAAGTTACCTGGCAAGATGAGAAAAAACAAGAATATAGTGATACTTTTAACACTGTTCTCTTCGCTATTGGTAGAAAAGCTTTAACAAAAGATCTTCACCTAGACAAAGCTGGTGTTAAGGTTGCTGGCGATGGAGAAAAAATAGATGCGATCGATGAGCAATCTAATGTTCCTAATATTTATGCAGTTGGTGATGTTTTATATGTAAGTTAACTGGATTAAACTAGTTATTAAAGTCGAAGCTGGTAATTTTTTAAAGTCTTAAAACCACATATTAGTGTAATATTTTGGTGGTTAGTTAAATACTGCAGCACTGATTCTAATACAACATCTCCGTTATTACGTGTAAATTTCCTTAAGAAATATTAATTTTTGGTTTTGTGTTTTTGACATTGATATACATTTGTCTCTTTTTCTACGTGTTTGTGAAGTTTTTCTATCCTTGTCATTTTGTTACTAACGTTTTTTATTTTTTTCGATGTTTGTTATCTAAATCGACCTGATCACAGGTATAAAAGAACGAAAAACAGGCAGGAGCTTAAAAGGCGAGTATCGGAAAAAATTGAGGAAAACCAAGAGACAAAAATACAGAACTTGAAACCGTCCAAGAAGTGCAAAGTAAACCATGCAATTTTGTGGAAAGTGCTGACTATTTACTAATATCCTCACCCTCCGTTATTAAAAAAAATATTTTTTTTATGATTAAATGTTATTGAAAAGAAGAATTAATAGGATAAACAATACAAATTGTTTGGTATTTTAGACAGAATAATAAGTAAAATAGTTGTAATAGTTTATGGTAAATTGCTATTTTTACTTATTGCTTTAGGGAAAAATTTCACCATTATACATTTTCATTTTCAAATAATGACACTAATAGTGAAATTCTTCACAGTATATTTGCTAAATGGGTTTTCCAAATACGGTTGAAAATTATTCATTCAGTCATTTATGAATTAACACAAATATTTAGAGTGGAGGTCAATATTTCATTCGAGAATACTACACTGCTTTACTGCTGGATAAATTATATTAAATTCATTATTTGTTACAGAGGAAACCAGAATTGACCCCCGTAGCAATTCTGGCAGGTAGATACTTAGCAAGAAGGTTATTTGGTGGCTCAAATCAAACGATGGATTATGAAAATGTAGCTACAACCGTATTCAGTCCTTTAGAATACGGATGTGTAGGACTAAGTGAAGAAAAAGCTATAGAAAGATATGGAAACGACAACATCGAAATCTACCACGGATATTATAAACCAACAGAATACTTTATTCCACAAAGAAGTTATACCAATTGTTATTTAAAAGTTGTGGCGAAAAGAGACAATGATCAACAAGTATTGGGTTTACATTTCATTGGTCCTTACGCTGGAGAAGTCATTCAAGGTTTTGCCGCTGCTATAAAGTAAGATTTTTTTATTTAATCATTTATACGCTAATAAAGTAAGCTTTTAATATGTTAGGTGTTAGTGTCACATGTATAGCTAAAGAACTAGAATTCAAAGTACATTGCTTTTAACGCTAGTACTTTAAATAATTATTAACATATTGTTAATAGAGAAAGAAATTTGCCCATGCTTTTGGTTCTCTTTTTTTATATTATATTAACCAACTTAAAAGATCTCTTGATGAGTAGTCAAGACCACAAATTTATTGGAAGCAAAGGTGCATGCTTATATTATTGCTTAGATAGCCAGGCGGCTTTCAGTCCCAGAATCAGTTAGCTCTAATACAGAAGTGTTAAGAGAATTAGAGAGCAAAAACTTAAGGTCCCGAGGACAGCATAAATTTAGCAAGGTGCAAATTTCGTTAATGTTTAGCGAGGTGGTGGGAATGCTGCAGACAGGTCAAGCAAGGCATAATAAAGACTTATTAGGAGCAACCTGATTGCCAAAAGAATAGGGGGAGGACAAAACCTATCACAACTTGTCCAAATATAAAGCCTACACACATCTAATATCAGACACAAAATACACTTCATCTAGATTATACAATAAATTAATTGAAAATATTTGTTTCAGATTAAAATTGACAGTAAAAGTGTTGATGGACACCGTCGGAATTCATCCTACCATTGCTGAAGAATTCACAAGAATAAACGTGACTAAAAGATCCGGCAAAGATCCTAATCCTGCATCATGCTGCAGTTAAATTAATAAATTGTTTTTAGAGAAATATTTTATTTTTATATGTGTACAACCTAACTAAATAAGGTTATAAATATTCTGTCACTATCTTAATAATTAAAATCCACATGTCTTGTGACATTAACACTAAAATCAATCTAGTTTCATAAATTAAACACAGATAAATACTGATCTATCAATTGTATTATTTGTCTTTTACAGTTAAAACATTAAATTCACATATGATTTTTGTTCTAAAACCAAAAGAACTTAATGAAACATTCATATAAGATACATTTAAGTTACAGTACAACTGGACCTCAAGGATCTACAGAAAACCATTGCATTATTTTCGTATTACTTTCTGAACATCCAAACCAAATAGTTGGTGTGGGCAAAGGGGATTCATCAGTTACCATTACCCATCTATTGTCAAATTTCCAAAATAGGCCACCTCTGAAGAAATATGTAATTCCTAAAAAAACATTAAAGTAAACAAAAATTTATCATAAATAATTTGAAGAGAGAAACAAAATATTTTAAATATTTAATATTGTCAAGCTGTAGAATTAGCATGAATCATCTTCTCAAATTAAATCTGAACCAAAGGCAAAACTGAGCGCTGTATATACTATTGAGGTCCTCTATAACAACGCGGAGAATCTAAAATAGCCATCACAATCATTTATTGTTTAATTGTTTTGTCATTAATCGTGACCATTGTAATGCTTACTCGGACGCCTATCGGTAGTTTAGCCTGCCTCAACAAAACTTGATTTTGGTCCACTCTGATGAGGCTTGTAAAACAATTTTAAGTTAAATCGAGCATTGGCTCTGAAATTTTTTCTAGTAAATACTTCGCCTTCTCATTAACCATAATATTACTCTTGTCTTGCTCCCACACTAGCTTCTCTAAACATTTTTCAGACATTAGAGTCCTGGAATCACGACAATCTGGAACCATTTTGGATGTTTCCTTAATAAAAATAGAGCATGCAAAACTGCCTGTGAGTACAGAAGGAGATTTGTTGATTGATATACTTAACCTCAACTAAGTTTATTATAAACACGTGTTGGCGTTGGTAAACAGTTCCGCTTGGAACATAATATATAAAGTTTATACCAACAAGCCCCCGAATACCTAAGTCTTTAAAGAGCAAATTGAGCACTGTAGCAATATTCAGTCACATTTATACAAAACAATCAAGAAAATTTCATCAAAAGAGTGTTGGTAAAAGCCATTAAATCTAGGTATTAGGTAACGCTGTTTAGTGCGCGGGAGATGGTATCGGAAAATTCACGTCGGATATCAAAGCTGATTGAACTGTTTGAACTGATGCACGCTACGTGACTATGAATATTGAAGTTGTTAGTTTTACCATCGTAAAGGAAGTTGCAATTTTTGTCGAATACAATAGAAATCCCCAGCTAGCTGAGACTTACAAGCTTCCCACGTTGTGTGCTTTCTTAAACATAATCTATTATTCCCCATATTTTTTTATTTTTTTTCTATGTTTATTAAATAAGTATGTACCGTCTTTCCATGTAGTAGCAGTATCTAAATATGATGGAACTCCTCTCCACTTTTCTATATGTTGGGGATATTCGGGATCCATTTCCTTAGAAGTTTCAGAGTACCTCCAAAAGCGATCATTTTTATAAAAGTAGGTTTTTTCTAAAAAACAAAAAAAATAACTTCAAAATACATGAAATTGTATCTTTAAGGAGGCTTTATTTACTTAGATGATCTGAAACTTGCTGCTACTATTGTTTCTGGTAAATAGCACCCTCTATGTATTCAACTAAATGTGTTCATAATTGGATATAGCAAAGCATTAATATCATCTGAATTTATAAGAGTTTAGAAAAAATCTCAAAAATATGTCGTTTTAAAATTTTACTTTTTTACAAAAAATATAATCGTCTTTTCTTAAATGTAATATATAGATACTTTTTTAAGCTAAAAATTGAACGTTACTATGAGCCCCTTAGGAATGAAGCAGAAAAAATGGTCTCTCACATAAATGTTGAATATGAGACCACCAATAGGTGAAGGTATATACTGATAGGGCTAACTAAAATATTGATTATATTCCTTGTGAAATTTTCGTAAAGAGGTTCTCTTCTCTTCCCTTCTAAAGTTGAGCGGAACACAGCGGTATGTATTGGCTCTAACTTTGGAATCTAATGATTCAGTAGATAATTAACGGATGCACGTGTTTTAAATGTGATTTAAATGCCTGATGGTCACGTGGTTGCAGACTGCGGTTGCGAAACTCGCTTTGTAGATCTTTATTTTTTTTTAACAGTTCTAGTTAGTAATTAATTTTCACTATAAATCTTATAAAGATAATTTCATATCTTCGCATTCTAATAGATCACTCAACTATTCATGTAGTTCACTATTAAAATATATCTAGAGGAAATGCCAGTAATTCTACTTACTATTTCTATTCCAGTTTTGAACAGCATCTATTTCAGTCACATATTCAGGAAGACCATAACGTGTTAGTGGTTCAGGACTCTGATCTAAAAACTTTTCTCCATCATATGTCCAGAAAACACTACCTAAAATATAGATTACTTTTACATTTCTTTCGTAGTTATATATTTGATTCTTTTCAGTATTGAGCCCTCTTATGTTCGGTATGTGTGTCTTATAAATGATTTTGGCTAGAGTTAATGAGTAACTTTGGTTTCCAAGTAGGTGCAACTTTCAATATATGAGTTGTATGTATGATTGACTGCAGAGTTTGGAATCTTAAAATTTCATGTTGTTTTTAGAATGGTTATGAATTTTGAGCATTATGTGATAGTGTCGTGTTTTGTTAATGCATGTTAACTGCAATATTAATTTTTCTTACCAGTAAACAATACTATCATTCCATCTGGCCGTTGATAAGCACCATTAATTTTTATAATATCACTTGGTAATTTAGGAAACATATCTGATAATTTAATTGGATATCCTTCTAGTAATCTTCCTTTTTCCTTAAATCGCCATACATACTGGAATTAAAAATAATTAATAAAAAGTAATTCAAATTTGATAGTCTTTTAATCACTATTAGAAAAGAGAACTTTTAATGGGACAGGATTTCAGATATTTTTATTTATATATATTTGACTTATATAACTTACTTCACCTCTGAAAACGAACAACTCATCTCTTAAAGTAGCAATAGAATCTACATGACCATCACATAAATCTGGAAGACTCGGTGCATTATTTTTAGGTACATGATGTGTAGTGTCATGTTCTTTATGTACTTCCACTTTTTCATCGTCACCTGTATACGTGATAGTAAAATATTCCTGAGAAATTGAAGAAAGCGTTGATGTTTCTGTAGAACTATCTGAATAATACGTTGAATGAAGTAGTGATTCCGTTGTTGATGTGCTAAAAAAATTCAAAAATATAAGTCAGATTTTAAAATCAGTTCCTTAAATTATTTACTATTCCCGTTCATTTTCGGTTGTCCTTTCTGTTGAAAAGTCACTTGTTATTTCAGTTGGCAAAGTAGAGGCAGAATAATCAACATTGTAATTAGTATTTGTCACTGGTTGTTTATCTTCTTTTAAGGTCCTTCTTACTGAAAGAAATCGTTGTCTTTTAATACATTCTATAGACTAATTAAATCCACTTACTATACAAATCATACATGGCTAAGATATCATCGTAACCCAACTGCACCTCTGAGTCTTCAGGGATTTGGTAATATGGAAACATAATAGAAGATTGTATTGGAGAGTGAGCAAGCCCCAAAGAATGACCTAGTTCATGCAATGCTACACTATAAAAGTCTGTTCCTTGTGATAAACTGCCTTCAACTGAAGAATCGATCCAGGATTCATCTGCATCAAAGTGAATGTCTCCTCCAAGATCATCTGCTTCATTAGGGAAGAAAGCATGTGCAAGTATACCACTAGGACCATCAAAAGGATTACTATAGAAAAATACGTCGTTAATATATCACCTTATTAGACATTTAAATAGGTAAAAGTGATTGATTTACCTATCTCCATGATATCTTTGAGCAAAAGCAACTATAATGTCTGCATCCTGTGAATATTTTCTATAGAACTGAAGTCTTCCATAACCACCCCAAGTATTCAGAGCTTTTTGGATATTTTTCTGGACCACCGTTTCTCCAAGTGTTGGAGACCAATTTGCAATGCTAAAAATCTTTAAGGACTAAGGTATGGAAATGTAAATATTTTGCTAATTCTAATTAAAATTCTTTGTATTTTTTTTTTAAATGATAGATATCCTTACAAGTAACTAATATTTCTCTTTTCCCAACTTTGCGGACCCAGTACATATCTCTTTTGTCTGTTGGATTTTATTATATCTGGTACTCCACAGCGGGGTAATGTCAGTAGCTATAAAATAATTTTTTATTTTAATTCGCACATTCTATCAGTAGGTAATTCAAACTCGATGGATTATTTTTGGTGTTTACCTTTAGAGTTGCATCGTCAAAAACACCTGTCTCATTTATTCCTCCAAATTTTTGCATGACTTTTATAATGTTTGATAAACCTTTTTCAGTGTATATTGCCTCTGAGTTTCTATCATTTTTCTGAAGGTAACCGTATTGTTTCATAAATTCAAGCTAAAGAATCGTGAATTAAAAATTTGTTAAGTTCATTTAAATATGAAAATTATTTTATACTTACTGCTTTAACAGAAGGAATTTGTTGCCCTTTTATTGGAGAACTACAACCAATAGTCATCCAACAACTAAACGTGAAATAACACAAACAATAAAAGTACATTGTTGTAAATGAGAAATAACTATAACTCAAAACCAATAGATTATTCACAAAACGACCCAGATTTAAATACATCGAAGTGTTGTTTGTTATTTTTTCTAATTTCTTAATAGGTAACCTTACGACATGTCGATAAAAGAAATAAGATAATATTAACATTGTGGTGAATTCATTTAATCGGGGAATCTACATCTTGTCATAAAATTGAAATATGTATTCTCAAGGCTACTATTACACATGGCAATGATATGGAACAGTTTATGAATCATACATATATGAAATCTAAGAATTTAAAATCTTTTTAAATTAATACGAAATTATAAATCATGGGATAGCAGATCGTTTAATGATCAAATTGAAATTATTTGATGATACATTAGAATAATTGTAATAGTTTATTTTATAAAAAAAAATTAAATACTACATTCTTCGGGTTTGAGCTGAACGAGCTTCTTAGAATATTCAAATACTTCTTTGCAAAACTCCATGTTATATGTTTGACATGGCATGAAAAATCGACGGCAGTCAATAAAAAATCCTCCGGTGATATTTTCTAGTTTCTTTTCGCATGCCATATATATCGCTGTTTGCGCCCCCTCTTCAGTGCTCTGAAAAAGAAAGCCGAAATAAAACTTAGCATAAGCTAATATTAATTACATTACTTTTCCAAAGGGTATCGTTAAGAGACCACATATAACAGGAAAAATGGATTTATCATCTTTAAATGCTTCCAAAAAAATTCCTGATCTAACTCCTCCGGGATGAAAAGAATTTACTGTTACATTAGATGGTTTTAATTTCTCTGCAAAATATTTTGCTGCTAGGACACATCCTAATTTTGAATTCGGATATACTGTATATGTCTTTGCTTCTTTTCCTTTAGGATTTAAGTTTGGTTAAAAAGGCTGCAGTGGAACTAGTGAATATCACACGACTTGGTGCTGATTTTTTTAAAACATCTGAAAATGAAATCTTAGACTGAATTTTAAGATTTATTTCACTTTTCAAAAACTCCACTCCACTATTACTAGAAAGGTTAGTGCTAAAATTTTATGTAAATGCTAATATAATATTTTTACGGCAATTGTTATATTATTATCTTTTTAATTAAAATCATTAAACCAAAGTTGATAGAATTTTATAAACATTTTTAATTGTTGTTCGAATTAATAAAATAAATCTTGGTTCTCAGGAAGGCCTATAAAAATATATAATTTGTTATTTTTTGTTAATCTTTCTCTTGTTCTGTAACAGAAACTACTTACTTTGCTATACATTTTTACATACCTGTTAAAAGATAAGTAAGCAAAAAATGCCCTAAATAGTTAACTTGAATTGTTTTGTGACAGCCATCTTCGGTGAACCTTAATGCTGACGTTCCTATTCCTGCATTATTAATAAGAATATCTATCCTTGGCTCTGTTTGTTTTATATAATCTGCAAATTTTCTAACTGAATCCAAAGAAGCCAAGTCTATTTTTTTCGTATAGACATTTTTATTGTTCGTCTCTGCTATAATTTTAAGTCTTGTTCTAGCTCCGTCTTCTTTACCAGCAATGATGACTTTGCATCCACGTGAAGCTAATGCTAATGCTATTTGATAACCAATACCTTAAATATATTTGATAGAAAGATAGAAAATTTTGAAGTATAAATATCCAGCATACAAGGGTTGAAATAGTAAACAGAAAAAATATTAATGTTATAAATAAATTATTTTGAATTATTCCGTAAATAAAATCATTTTAGAACCATTTGAAAAATGGACATACCCGAATTTCCTCCTGTTATAATAGCGGTTCTACCTGTAAGGCAAACTTTGCTGTAACACCAACCACATGTTACCTTGCAAAATAAAATTATAATCAAGACCAACCCAATAAAGTAACCGAACATATCAAAGTTTATGGTCACACTACATACCTAATTTACCTACTTCGATAACAAAGTACTTTTACAATTTACATTGTTAATTATTGGTCATATTTCATTTACGTAATACAGTTTTCGTGTAAAGATTAATAGTATAAAATATGCCTTTTTTAATTAAACTTATTGTGAAGCAACAGTCTGAAAAAAATTATTTTAATTTTATATCTCATTTACAGCTTTAATTAATAAAACAAATGTTTGGGTGCTTCACGGTATATTAGAATAATAAAACTAAATTCCTTATCATACTGGCATTTTGATTAATAAAGAATAATTTCACAATAGAAATAAACAAATACTAAATTCAGAAATTTTAAGAATAAAGGTTTATATATAATTTGCTTGTTTAGGTATCTTAAAGGTTGTTGATAAAACAGCAAAAGATGGATTTCTCTTCTCGTTGTTTCTCTGAGTATAGGAATTTCTCTAGCTATATTTCCATTTGATATTGTATGATAGTAGGTGGCTCCAAATTAGTCATTGCCCAGCGGTGATTCCTACTACCAGGTTATTCCAGTTATTTACTGTGGGTAGTTTTCTTTCCCGTTTTTTATTCCAGGCATCTCCCTTAGTTTTGAGGCATGTATGACCTATGTTAATAGATGGTTTTTGATTTTATTATCCTTATATCATTACGTTTTTTCAAATCTTCAAACCACCTTTGTTATGCGGTTCCACGGTAGGTGTTAAAGGTCCCGTTTGTTGTTAAAGATAACGCGCTTTCTTTCTATTGGGTTTCTATGGCTGTCTATTGAGAAATATCTCAGATATGATACTGTCCTCTTCACCTGCTTGATAAATCCTGCTAGATCTTCACAGAACCTGCATGTGACTTGTCCTGCTAGTTAGGCATGTAGGCAATTTTACACGAGTCTCTACACGACTTTCATAGAACATAATGTACACGAAAATATTTTTTTTGTCTTAAACTGTATTTTGTTACATTTTTGAAATCTACTCATTAAACTGATTTCATGGCACGCTTGTAATCTAAGGTGAAAAATTTGGACAACGCAGATGTAACTGAAAATTTTATATTTCACATTATAAAAGCTTAGCCTCTGAAAACCATTAAAGATAGGAATACTTGATTTATTTTTATGTCCCTATCTTTTATCTTTAACCGTTCATTTTATTTTATAGACATTTCTATACTGGGTGGTCCAAAATTGTGACTGGAGTTTATGAAGTGTACCTTTTAAATATCACAGGTTCTATCGTTACAAATGAAATACTTTATAATTCTATTGTTTTTGGAGGTGCCCTTTTATGACAGTGTTTCTGTCGATATAGGATATCTCTTATTTGTCATATTTTTTGGAAAGACTACCTATGTAGTTTGAGGCATCTGTTTAAATTTGTCATTTACATCTCCTCATATAACTTTGTCTATTACGTCTATGCAAACTGTCCTGTAGACAGTCTTTATTCTTCTTCTTTCTATGGGTAACCATATTAGTAGACTACTGCTTGTTCATTGCCTATACGTCTTCCCCGGAAGATGAGGTCAAGCATTCTCGCCATCGTTTTGGTGGTCTTCCCTGTAGCCTTCCTGCTTTTTTCCATTCTTTTTATATGTTTGTTCCAGAATCTTTGCCTCTGCCTCACCCTCCTTCCTATGTCCTATATTCCGCATTGTCATCTGATATCTTCGTTTCGTATTTTGTCGTGTAGAGTTTTGCTTTGTATACTTCTTAATGTTATCATTTCGACTGTTCTCATTATTTGTTGAGTTCTGTTTGTATTTGGTCTTGTTTCTGCCGCGCATGTTATGATGAGTCTTATAACCATTTTTTATAGGTATCTTAATTTTGGTATTAAAATAAACTCCAAATAATTTCAGGCATCGTTAATAAGATTTCCATGACTCGTTATTTTTGCTCCCAGAGAATTGAAGTGATTTACCTGTTCGATAATTTTGGAATCGATTTCCAACTTGCATCTTATCAGTTCTTTGGATGTTACTAAGCATTTGGTGTTGATGAGCATATTCAATTCTTTTGCTTTAGTGTTAAAAGAATAAGTGAATCACTTTGTCCAATTCCTGTGTTTATATATACATATATCTTCTGTTGTCATATGTCCTGTTCTGATTTTTGTTCTACACTGGGTGTTAATGTCGTATATTAGGTTAATTAGCCTATGGTTTAGACTAGTGATTCTCAACCTGGGCGATATCGCCCCCTGGTGGGCGATCGACATCTTAAAGTGGGCGATTATTTGACTATACGCTTTTGGGGGGCGATAATCATTTTGCGAATATAGAAGCAAAACATTTATTTGAACGAAGCAGTTTAGAAGAATTTTGGATTAAAATTAGTAACACATTTCAGAGACTGTGGATGGAAATAAGAGTTTTAATTATGGCATTTCCAACTTCATATCTAGTTGAAAAGGGTTTCAGTGCTGTTTCTCAAATGCTGACTAAGCAAAGAAATCGCCTAAATATTTGCGGACAAGGTGACTTAAGATTATATCTCTCGAAATTAGAACCAAATATTATAAAACTTTGCAAAGATCACCAACCTCAAGGTTCTCATTAAAACTTTAAAGGACCCCGCACATTTTATATGGAAAAAGGTCTTCCCGACAAATTTGCTGAAAATTTTGGAAATTGTTAGTTTTGTACCCCTGATCAAAAGTGTCAATGGGGTCGATGCTCAAAATGCCCATCTTTGGGCTCTACGGCCATTTTTAGTGGCCAAAAACGGCAAAAATTCATTTTTTTAAACATTATGTTTAATGCTTGCACAGTTCCTTAAGTTTTCATTAAGTTGTATGCATGTGAGTATTTTATGTAGGAATATGTCCATGTCCATATGTCCAATTATATGTGTGTATATGTATTTGTGTGAGAGGGTTTTTGAATGCACACGGTTGTTTTTCATAAAGATAGCATTAAATGAAAAATTCAAAAAACTGCAGTCATAAATCTATGCACTGCCACCCACATGCGCACACACATATACACACACATATAATTAGACATGGACATATTTCTACATAAAATACTCACACGCATACAACTTAATGAAAACTTAAGGAACTATGCAAGCATTAAACATAATGTTTAAAAAAAGGGATTTTTGCCGTCTTTGGCCACTAAAAATGGCCGTAGAGCCCAAAGATGGGCATTTTGAGCTTCGACCCCATTGACACTTTTGATCAGGGGTACAAAACGTACAATTTCCCAGCATTAAACATGAAATTGAAAAAAATGAATTTTTGCCGTTTTTGGCCACTAAAAATGGCCGTAGAGCCCAAAGATGGGCTTATTGAGCTTCGATCCCATTGACACTTTTGATCAGGGGTACAAAACGAACAATTTCCCAAATTTTCAGCAAATTTGACGGGAAGACCTTTTTCCATATAAAATGTGCGGGGTCCTTTCATTTAGCTTATTATTTATATGTTAGGTTAAAATTAAAGCAAATAATTATATTACTTTATGTATCTTACTTTTTGTAGGTTAAATTAAAATTCTAATTAATAAATGTTATTCTACTTTTGTTCCTTTCAAATTTCTTTGGATATATCTTACTAACGCCTAATCTAAACCATTTGTTTGTTTTATTTAACGTCGGTCTAGTTCTGCGACCAGGACTGATCACCGACGCCGGGAGCACGCTACCTCTAACCGGAAATTTTGCCGAATCCTCAGGTATTCCAACCCGAGGTAGGGATCTTTAACGAGCCCAACATCCATGGACTCGGGACCGACAGTTTAACTTCTCTTCCGAAACACGACATATCTTCACTATACCTCGTGCTCATTGGTATGGTGCCTGCGAACTGTAATATGCTACTAGTCGCTGCAGGCTGTACGGGCATATTACGACGGTGTTCGCTGGTGGTCACCCATCCAACTACTAACCGCGCTGGACGCTGCTTAACTATAGTTATCGCATCACAGGCGTATCCACTATAGAGCTGGGCCCTTGCCCTAAGGTTTATTGAATTCTAGAAATTTTTCGGCTATCTATTTGACAATGAATATTGCGTCAATAGTGGATCTGTTCTTACGGAAACCTTGTTGTTCTTCTCGTATATTTACAGTGATTTCTCCCAGTATAGTTTTTGTGAATGCATTGAGAATGCTATCAAGCAGTGGTATTTCTCGATTTCTCTAAATATGGTTAATATTTCATTCTGTGTTTAAGCATTTCATTGTGGATCTTGTTTGGTCCAGGGCTTTTTCTATTCTTAAGGGACTTTAAGGTGTTTTCTATCGTGTCGTGTATTAGTTCTATGTCGTTGTCCTCCTTATATTCATTTTGTATCTGTTCCATGTCTTCCTCTTCCTTATATAGATTTTGAAAGTGAGTTTTCCACTGTTGTGACGTGATATTATTAGTTCACTCTGTATCTTTGAATTCAAGCTTATTTCTTCTTAGCAATACCCATATTTTTCTGGTTCCATACATGTCTCTCTCCGTTCCTTTTGTGATTTTGTCCCAATGGTTTTCTTTTAGTTACTTTATCCTTGCATTTACCTCATTTCGTTGTTTTCGGTAGTTGTTCCAGTTTTCCGGCATTTTATTTCGTATACAGTGTTTACATAAAGTATGGAATAAATTAATTTTAAGCTAAACAAACAATTTTGAGAAAAAAATCCTGAGACAGGTCGGTTCTTGATTTTAATTTAATGTATTTTTACATAACAATGAAATATACAAGGTAAACCATTTGTGAGTAATGATGTCATCGAAAAAAATTTTAAATGGCACACCCTGTATATTATTTTTTTAGATTGCAATGTATATTTAATGTATGCATTTTTTTTTGTTTCGCTATTTCCTTTACTTCTGGCGTAAATCAAGGCGCTCTATTGATTGTATTGATATTTACCTTTTCTTTCGTACTGCTTATTCTTTTGAATTAATTAATTGTTATACTGAAATTATTTGATAATTTTTATTATTTATAATTTACAACAATAGATTTAAACAAATATATTTAAATAGTACATTCTTCGGGTTTGAGCTGAACGAGCTTCTTAGAATATTCAAATACTTCTTTGCAAAACTCCATATTATAAGTTTGAAATGGCGTAAAGAATTTATGACAGTCAAGAAAAAATTTTCCCGTCACATTTTCTACTTTTTTTTCGCAAGCCAGGTATATCGCTGTTTGTGCTCCTTCTTCAGTGCTCTGAAAATGATTAAACAGAAAATAGTCGAAAGTTAATATCTAATAATATACTTTTCCAAATACTATGGTTAAAATACCCAGTAAAATGGGAATGATGGATTTTTCATCTTTAAATGCTTCAAAAAAAATTCTTGATCTAACTCCTCCGGGGTGAAGAGAATTTACTGTTACATTATACGGTTTTAGTATCTCTGCAAAGTATTTGCTAGCTATAGTACAACATAATTTTGAATTAGGATATGTTCTATAATTCCTATAGTTCCTATCATTTTCTTTCGGATTCAAATCTTCTAATTTAAGAATGCTGAAAAATGCTCCAATCGAACTAGTAAATATTACGCGACTCGGTGCCGATTTCTTCAAAACTTCTGAAATTAATAAAATTATAAAATTTAATAATTGCACAACCAAAAAATTGGAAAAACTGGATCCTTCGTAATTATGAAAATTCTAAAATAATGTTGAAATACTACGCAAATCCAAACTAGACAATATTTTCACAGAAACTGATTAATGTTTTTTTAAATTAAAATCACTTCTGTAGCCTTTTGTATCAGCTACAACAATTTGTTATATTTTTAAATAATTTTCAAGTTACCTGTTAAAAGATAAGTAAGTAAAAAATGTCCTAAATAATTAACTTGAAGTGTTCTATGATAGCCGTCTTCAGTAAACCTTGATGCTGTTGTTCCAATTCCTGCATTATTAATAAGTAAATCGATTCTTGGTTCAGTATTCTTTATGTATTCTGCAAATTGTCTAACTGATTTGAATGAAGCCAAGTCCATTGTTTTCGTATAGATGTTTTTATTGTTCGTCTCTGCTATAATTTTAAGTCTTGTTGCAGCTCCATCATCTTTATCAGCAATAATGACTTTACATCCACGTGAAGCTAATGCTAACGCTATTTGATAACCAATACCTTGAATATACAGGGTGTTTCTAAACTCATGCGGAAAAATTAAGAGGGGTTTCTCGTTAAAAATTGTGAGGGCTATAAAAAAATTATCCACGTTCATCCCCTAAAAAAATTCATCCACGAAAGGACGGAATTAAAATCGAATTTTTAATTTTTTTTTTAAGGTAAATTAATGTAGAAATTTGAAATTTTAGGGAAAACATGTACTCATAAAGTGGTAATCATAGAATTTTTTCCAGAATAACCAATATGTTATAAGACACTTTATTTATTTTATATCAGGACTTTTTTATGGGGTTGAATTCTAGACATTAAAAATATTCATAATTCTTCTTTTATTTTTTAACTTTTTTATCTCTTGCTTTTTTTCTAGAGAACTAATGAAAAACATAGATAGCATTATTTTTAATATTTATTAAGTGAAATAACAAAATAAAGAATGAGTTATAATAATGATGTATAGGAAGTTATAATAGTTGTTAAAATATAATGGTAATACTGAAAAATCCCATAATTAACTATTTCAGATAATTTCAAGTTTCCCCGGTTTGAGAAAAAATTAAAAACTAAATTTTAATTTCATCCTTTCGGGGGTATTACTTCTTTAGGGGTTGGGTTGAGAATGTTTTTGATAGCAAGGATGACTCAGAAATGATAAGTGTCAAATATATGTAAGCTAGAAAATTTACTTTCATGAAAGAATTTTATAGCACATAATATAATTTTTGAATAACTTTTTGGAGAATAAGCTTACCCGAATTTCCTCCCGTTATAATAGCGATTTTACCTGTAAGGTAAACTTTACTATAACACCAGCCACATGTTATTTTGCAGAATACGAGTGTAATTAAAATCAAACCAATAATGTAACTGAACATATCAAAGTTTATGGTCATACTACATACATATCCTATTTACTTTAATTGTGGAAAAGATAATATCTTTAACATTGTTATTTATGGAGTCGCTTTCATTAACGTAATAAAATTTCCATGTAAAGATTAGCATATAAAAAATGTTCACGTATACAGTTTTTTTTTTGTTTTTATATCCAAGTCTTTAAATTTGTGACATATGGGTACAACAAAAAGATCTATAAATTAAAAATGTAAACGTCATGTATTTATTTTTCTCAAGAAATATACAAAAGTATAAAAAAATTTATATATCACAGATATATATCTAGGTCAGCTACCTCGCCAGATTTTGTACCATTATCAACTAATTCGAATTTTCCACTATTTCCCACTTGATTAATTGGCTCTGCTTTGTTTTTAATTTGGATGTATTCAACTATTGAATATCCAATGACTCCTAAAATTAGCAATCCCAGAAGAAGATATATTTTGATATGGATGCAAATATAAGGACTATAGACGTACGTAATTACTGATCCTGTTGATTCCCATAACCGAAAATTGCTAAAGGCTGCCTCTTCGTCTCCAGGAAAAAGGATTCCGCTGTAAGCTAAAATTTTTAATAAAAAAAAATATAAATGCCGTATAAATAAAAACTAGTAAAAAACAAGACAACATTAAACCTTACAAGGGTTTTGGGGATGATTGGTTTAATATGTTAATTAGGGCAAGATTAACCCTTTCAAAGGCCCTAAGCAATTATAGATTTTGGAGGCTTTTTTGATAACAATTTATTTAAACTACTCTTTAAATTATTTTCTTCCATCCATTCTTTTTTCTTTTTAGAAATGAGAAAATAATATAAAATGGGGGCCCCAATTTAGCTGGATCTCTATGCACGTGCTTAGATTACTTATACCTGAATCCTGCCTTGTCAGTGATATGTAAATGAAAAAGTATTATAGTTTTAATTTTTTGTGGCTAAACGATTCATGGTTAGTTTTTTTTTAATATTGGTACAGATATTTTCTCTCATTGTCCAAAATAATAATAACAGGCAGAAGAAAAATTAGGCCCGAATCGACCGAGCAATGTTTCCCTATGCCACAGAATTGCTTGCATGAGATAAGAAATTGACCTACTATATGTTTTTGATGTTTTTTTTATAGCAACAGACATTTATTTTCTTAACGAAGGTTAAATAATATTGACTATTTCGTTATAATATCACCAATAATATACTACTATACACTTACAAGTAAAAGTAGGCACAAGGCAAAAATTCATAACTCCACAAACAGTATTTACTTTTATAATTGATCGAAGTATTTTGGATTAAATCTGTAAATTTTTAGTTGAGAATTTTCTAGTTAGAATAATTACAATTACTAATGGTTCACCCTGCATATACCATTATAAAAGGCTCTCTATTAATATAAATATATGTATATATTTAGATTACCTAGAGCCCCCTCCCCCGCCCTCATTACATAACAATGACACTCAAAATGCTGTCTCTCTGGATTAAGTCCTACTTTTATCATAAATTGTTTACGCTAATACTCACAATTAATTTGAACCAACCATAAAGCGTCGCAAACACCCCACAGGCCAGAAACAACAAAAAATATCCAATTTCTCTCAGGGTCTGGACTCCAAAGTAACAAAGTAATTAACAGAGATACGTGTAATATAAACGCAAAGCATATTACTGGTCCTCTTCCAGTAATTTTAACTACACTTCCAGAAAATAAAGAGGCAATTCCGTTACATACTCCAAAGCAAATCATGACGTAGCCAATGTTGCTGATTCCCCAAGCGCAAGAGACAAAAGCCTAAAAACAATATTTTTTTAAAATTTTAATCTCACACCTAAATATAATTTTTTTTTTGATAATCATTTGCAATCTGTACAAGAAGTTACAATAAGCAAAGGAGTTGATAGAATCGACTGGACCTGAAAGAAATAGTTCAGAATAATGTGGATGAGCTTTTTTTCTTTTGCTTTGACAAGCCATTGTTTGAGCAAGGTGGAGAGGTTATCAAGGTTGATTTGCAATGCACGGGAGCCGACAACGGGGTCTTGGTGGGAGGATAGGACAGTAGTGTCATCTGAATAAGTTGCAGTAGTTATTTTATTGGAAGGAAGATAAGCTGTGTATACTAAATACAGGATTGGACTGAGTACTCTGATCTTATAGGTTACAACGTTATAATTTGGTCCTGGAATTTTACTTGGAAATGTCGGTCTTTTAGGTAAGATTTTAAGACAAGGAAGTAGTTATGGGGAAGGTTTTTCTGATCTTGTACAGTAGACCGTCATGCTAGATCTTGTCAAAGGCCTGGGCTTTGTCCAGGAAGACATCGGAGCAGTGTTCTTTATTTTCAAACGACTGGTTTAATTTTTTGGTAATGTGATGAACTTGTTCTGAAATATTGTGCTGTGTTCTGAAACCAAACTAGTGGGCAGGTATTAATGGCTTATTTCTCAAAATTAAGTGTGTTGAAGAATTGTACATACTGAGTCCTATTTATGGAGTCTCGTGGGGGACTATTTAGGTACTGCAGCGATGATCAATTTGCCATACCAGTCTTCTAAACTTATGCTGGTGGCTTGTAGATAATCTTCTGAGAATGATTTAATACATTGTTCAATTGTTGATTTGATTATAATAGCAGTTCCACCATGTGCTGTACCATCGGCATGATTTGTTTAATAAATTGAGTAATTAGTAAGTTTAAACTAGCTTCGTTTTGTAAAGTAACTTTCTGAGATACCCTATATTGTGGTTGATAATAAAGGGTTTTAGTTCTAGTGCATGTTGTGATAACCAATTTTCGGCCCGTACAGCTATTTTAAGAAATTTAGTCTATATCGATTAAAGCTTCTGTTCTCGTTGAGTAGCTTTTAGTTGCTTTTGGTAGAATTTTAACTTGGTCAAATTTTAAGATTTTCAATTCATACTTACTTTTTACTATTTGGTTTAACAGTTGGGCGAATGAGGTTATGTTCTTGACATCTTTTACAAAAATTAGTGGTGGTTTATTAGGTTTTACAAGTTCATTAATATTTTGTGTTTCAGAATTTTTATTATCACCTTTTGGGTTGTTTTCTAAGGTCTCAAATATATTAGAAGTTGTTACAAGTCAGCTAAGCCAGTAATAATTGATTTTGGTTTGTTTTACTGTTGTATTATCTGGGCTGCCTCGATTTTTTTTTTCTTTAAGTTTTCAATAGTTATCTAGTCATTTGTTTGTTCTTGAGGAGGTACGACTTGGTTGAATTTTGGGGTTGCAATACTGTTTGAGAAGAGGGAGTAGGTAAAGGATGTGCATATATAATGTTACCTCACATCTGTTGCAGTTCTTTAAGCATTTATATTTGTGGATGATACGCCACCGGTTGCGTTGATGAGTTCCCTTGATGAGACATCGGTAGAGGAATAGTCTGATTATAGTCATTTACTGCCGATAGTTTAGCACAAAACAAAAACTTATCGATACAATTTATTTTATTTTTATTTTAACTGTAATAATGGAGCACCGATCTTTATCGTCCGGAATACTCATACTTAAAGTAATTAATGTTTCATGGTAGCTACTATACTACATTCTGATTTAAATATCATAAAGTCTGGAGTAAATCGAAGATTATGTAACCTAATTTCAGAATTTGTGTACTAATCTTTGTTTTACAAGAAATTTAAGAATTTAAGCTGTCACATAGATTACTTAGTTTAACCCTTCTTATTTTTTACTTACAGAAGTATATTCTGCTGCAAGAAAAGCTTGTTCTGCTCCGATGAACATAGTAATTGGTAGTATCAGAATTTGAAGTGGCTTTTTGGCATGTTTCAGTGTTACCACCAGCAATTTCCAACTTGATTTGCTTGTTTTAGAATTTGTTTCTTCTTTTCGATACCTGAAAAACTAATAGTTTTAAAAAATATTTCATTTATTAAACTAATTCGCAACCCCCATATTGTGTTACTAATCTCAATATAAAAATATCAGGCTCTTGAATTTCAAAAAGTAAAACAATAACAAATTAGTGAATAAATTAATGTTAAAATTTAATTTAAATATATTACCTTGACATTCTGTCTACTCCAATTCCAACTATTAGTACGGCAGCTACCATACAAGCAAAATATATTCCGGAGATAAGATAAATTTTTGAAGGTGGTGGTGGAGCTAAAGTTGGAATTGCATCAACATCGACATCAGCAAATCCAGGACAAAATTTGGCACCACATCTGCTTTTAATGACTTCAGTAAAATTAGGAGTCGTTTTCGTTGAATTAATTTGGATTTTAGAAATCACAGATGTTTTATTGTCTTCAGAAATTAACAGATCTTGACCAGATGATAATACTGAAAACAGAAAAGTTGTTTTCTGAGGAAAAAATAAGTTGTTTACAAATTTAAAAAAGATGAGAGGATATATACAATGAAATATAAAGTAGAGCCGTTAATGAACCGAACTGACAAAAAAAAGGAGCAAAAAGCTTAGAAGAAGTTAGAAGTTACACTAGCCGCATGGAATTATACCGAAATAAAAGTTATAATAAGAAGAGCCAAAAGTTCACGACAATATGGAAAAATGACGGGAAGCAAAATAAATTAATATTTTTTGGATTATATATGTTTGAACATTTTGCCATTTCCTACTACTATTATTTATTTTAAATTTGTTTCTTACTTGCTGAACTAATGAGGTTTCCCCAAACTTGCGAAAATGAGTAGAACATAAAGAATATACCAAAGAATCTCGTTACTATTACTTCAGATTGGACATTAGTAAGTTTGGCATAAGCTTCCGAAATCACAGTTAAATATGTACATTTAGCACACCATAAAGGGCCACCTCCGAATCCCACGGCGAGTCCTGAAGGAATTAAAGTATAAAACTTGGGATGGAATTGAGAAAGAATGAATGGCATGTAGAGTATGAAGGATAATGCGATGGTCCATTTTATTCCTAGCCACCTGAAATTTGTAATTTTTCAAATATGTATGTGCGGAAGAAACTGTGACAACTATTTTAAAATTTCATATTAAAAAGTATTTTTGGGATATACATTTTCATTACATTTTCTCCCAGTTTGACATATAATTCAACTATTTTTTCCAATTAATTTTTTTCTTAATTAAATTTTTTTGATGAAATATACTTCTTGTCTAATTTAGTGATCAGTAAAAATTTTAATAGATATCTTACTTAATAACTAAAGCAGGTAGCAAAATATTTGACAGGAGCAAAGAACCGTAAATACTCGCAAGAGTAAAAGTTCCCAATGCAGCTTCGGAGTTAAGAGAACTTTGTAAATTGGAAGCACCCCAAAAGGCTGTGAAGTGTATCATAAAGGCAAATCCTATTAGTAAGACATTTCTCCATACTCTTTTTTTCTCGATCTGGACCGACTCGTCAAATTCATTTTCTTTTTCAGATGTCTTCACTCTGTGGAATTTCGCATCCATGATTTGGCCCCTGAAAAAAAAAGAAGTCTTGATTACTAATTATATTAATTGTAGGTAGATAATTTTCACTCTTCTTTATAATTAACAGTAGCTGAAAAATGATACTGTCGAATTATAGTATTTTGCTATTACTTTTAACAGGTAACATTTCATTATTATGAATAACACCAATAATAGAAAAAACATGACTTCGAAGTTCGACATTAACCTCAATTTAATATTACCAGTTAATTTTATTTTTATTAATCAAATCTTTAGAGCTAAATCTGAGAAAGCACTTACTCTTAAGGTAGCGCTTATTTTTACATTATGACTACTATAATAAGTGTTCCAGATTAAAAGGGATAGATAAACTTTGTAGGTAAAATATTTACTTAATTTTTAGACAAAAAGTTTAAATAAACATATATTCTATTCTTACAGATATTAACAATGAGTTTTAATGAAATGAGAAACATAACATCTAAATGCTTGTAAAAGTGATAATATTTTAAACTATCTTCATATATAATATACTCACAAATCTTTTAACCACTACACTTAATTTTAATTACCAATATATACTCTGGTACAACAATAAAATTCTAATTACCTACTTAAAATTATTTTAACAACTAGTTCAAATAATCATAGCTGTAAATGTAATACATTTTTTAACCTACCTATAAATAATCAAAAGTAATGCAAGTAATGCGTCCTGGTATGAGGAAATTGTCTTTTTTAATAACCACTATTATGTACTTAAACTGATAATTTTGACCCCCATTTACTAGTAAGTTAATTGAGGAGAAATGTTACTTATCTTGTCACACGACGAGATTTTAAAAAGAGGAAGTTGACATTTTAGATAATTTTTAGGTAGCCGTTAGGTGACATTTTGTGAAGAATTGTTAGAATAAAATGTGACCGTAAGAAAATAATTGTAACTTAATATGGGAAACAGTTTATCAATTGTTCTATTCATTTTACAAAAAATTGGTCTTCAAAAAAATATTTCGGTTTTGTAGATTTTCAAATGATGTGAAGAAACATCTTATTTTTGATGAAGCCATTTTATTAAATAATAAACTACTTATTGTTTGCTAATGATTTCAATTAATTATACTAACTAAATGAAAATATATTCCAGCTAGTAATTTATCGCTTTTATAAAAGTTTGCAAGGAATGCTACCTTGAATATTCTCTTGTTCAAAAATGAATCAATATGGAGTATATCTATGCATATAAAAACATATAAATCCATACGTACATATGTACGTGCTAATTATTATTTTGGAAAATTGCTATTAAAATCAGACCTATAAAATAGCATCAATTACTTGTAAAAAATTAAAATTCATGAAACATTTGCTCGATTAGTACCTACTAATAAATTGAAGTCGTTGTTATTTGTTAAAAATATTTTGCAAAAGATTACAGGTATTTATTTTTTTAAATTTACAAATAGATATCTTGTACTAAATACAAGAAAATATCTATTGTTTAACTGATATGAATGTTTCGAATATCTATAAGCAATCCTAATTTATTCCAATTATTAAAATATCTAAACAAAATATTAGAAATAAACTCACCACACAATTTTTTGCTATACACGTTATGTCAAATGTGAATAGAACCAATTTTCGTGCAGGTATTAATTCTAGATAAGCCTTTATGAGTCATACATGCTTAATTAGATTTCCTGGACTAATTTATCAAACAATACTCAAACTTTAAAATGTTGAAATATATATTTATTCATTATATTAAATACAGCTCGTGGCCCGTGAGAATAAAACATTAAACAATTTAAAATTTAAAAAAGTAATTGATCATAATTATTTAATCAAATTAGCAGAGAGTCATATAAGATTAAATAATTGATTACAGAATTAAACAATATGTTACAATTGACATTTTTAGTCTTAAATATGCAATTAAAAATACCTAAAATTTGTAAAACATCAAAAAAAAAATATGTTAATAAATGGTAAAATTTAGAAAGTCTTACCTATTGTATTATTAAAAAAAAATTATAACTTGCATTGGTGGAACCAAAACTAGATAAACGTGATACTTTAGTGAGTGAATGTTAAGATGAAATATATAAAAGGTAGGTATAACCTTCTGTTTGGACAAGGAGGTACAAAGATTTATTTCGATAATTCTTTAAGTTGAATTAATGATTATTTTTTAAATTGGTACCTCCAGTCTGGGTATAATCGTATGCTAATTTTTAAAAAATATTCTTAAAATTCAAGAATCATCTATGTTGTTTTGGGCTATTACATCATAATTTGATTTAATTTGGTGAAATACGTAGGCCTAATAGAAGATATTTTTTTATGCGTATAAATCCATTTAAAATTTTATAGAGTTCCGCGAGAGATCAAAAAAATCTGATAGAGGATATACAAGATGTTTCTTTTAAAAAATAAGCAAACGAATAGTTTTGATATATATCCCGGTATTACAGAGGTATAGGGTGTTTTTTCTATATTGGCCATAATTTCTTTTATACCTCAATTAACATTTTTATTTGCTAAAGTCTTATTAGGATTCCCGTGAACTTTATTTTCTACATGCATGAAATAGAATACATATAAAAGAGACGCAGAGTTTTAAAGAGCCTTTTTCTATATTTTCTCTACAATTTACTCCGAAATTTGATATCTCCGTTTTCTTGAGAAATAGGAAAGAATGTTTTGAATAAAAGTTATAGATCGAGTCCAGCTTCACATTTTAAAATCATTTCGTAATATACAGGGTAGGGTGTCTCATAACATCACAGCATATCAAAGTTATGTTTTTTTTTAATGGAATATCCCATATATTTTTACATATTTATAAACCTCTTGCCGAGCTAATTTCAACGATGTATCACAATTTATGTCTATTATGTTTAATAAAGGATCTATAGCCACCTGAAAATCACATTTTTTTGAATTTATATACATGTAGCAACCAAAACGTTGAAACAACATCTAAATTAAAAAAAATATGATTTTCGGGTGGCTGTAGATCCTGTATTAAACATAATAAACAAGAAGTGTGATACATCGTTGAAATTAGCTCGGCAAGAGGTTTACAAATATGTAAAAATATACGGGGTATTCCATTAAAAAAACATAACTTTGATATGCTGTAACCTTATGAGTATATTAGGAAATAATTTTAAAATGTGAAGCTTGACCCTATCTATAACTTTTATTTAAAACATTCTTTCCTATTTCTCAAGATAACTGAGATATCAAACTTCGGAGTATAAGTTAATCACCCTGTATAGAAGTTGGCTCTATTTTTTTTGTCTATATATCATATAAATTACAGCAACTTTTAATTTGCTAATTGGACAGTCTGTGTCGTATTACATTTTTGGAATCTACTTCAAAAACTGATTTCAATGTTTATAGTAACCCAAGCGAATAGTATGGGAGCTGCTAGCATAAATATGGAAATAGACTTTAGGATAAAATAAATTATAAATGAAAAAAATCGAAAATCGGTTGCAATAAATTAAAACCACTTTTAGTCCCCCAAAGAACAGAGTCTAAATTAGTTATTAATTTTATTACATTTATTATAAAAATTTTCGTGGTTCTAATAATTTTTAAATTTGTGGTCACTTGTTTTTTTATTTTAATAATTATTTTTAAGATTTAAAATAATAATAGTAAATCATTTTCTTGATAATAACATACAGAATTGTGATTAAAGTGACCATTTTCCTAATTTATATAAAATAACTCTATTTTTTCAAAATAAGTTTTGTATAAGCTTCATTAACATTTAATAATAATTATTATACATCGTTGGAACTTTACTGGTATTACCGAACAGAGGGCAACAACATAAGTTACGAATATATAAAAAAGTATTAAATAAAATAGCTTGTATCCTCTGTTATTTAATAGTAAAAATTAATATTAAATAACAAATAGATTACTTGAACGTATATTTATACATTCCTGATGAATAATTAAAACTACCTTTAAATTGCAAGCCGTTTTCATTATTCTGAGTTTAAGGTTTCGGAATCGTTTTCTAAATTAATGATGAAAGGCTTTCTCAACAATTTCCATAAGCCTATCAGTTACCACGTTTTCTCTTCTTCTTTAGTATATGTTTTCCCGAGAAACACAGGTTCATCTAACTCACGTTTTTAACACATAAAAATCGTCTAAAAACCATCTATGACAAATAACATTACACATTAAATATGTTAATTTAAAGACTATATATAGATATAATTTGTAATATAGCAGATGTCATTTAGATGTTTTTGAGACAGATAATGTTCGATTTTAAGAATATTATGTAAGCTAAATATACCTATTACAGTTATTAAAGTAACGTAAATTTAACATATACTAGACTCTATTTTAGATAAAAATAAATTTATCTATTTACTATAATCGATGAGATGTCATAAGATTGTTTTGTTTAGGATAAATTATGTTAGTTTATAAAAATATGATCTAATAATTGTCTAAAAATTGAATCTATTAGGACCACATAAATTAATAATTAGATTATATTTTAGATCAAACTAAATTTTAATGTTATCTAAAGGATGTCATTCAGAACGAAAAATTTTAGAAAAATATAATTTGTTTAAAAAAAAGTGATCTAACAATTGTCTTAAAATTGAGTATACTAGAGCCAAGTAAATCGTATATTTTTCAATTTAAATAAAAAGAGTTGTAATTCAAAATTTATAAAATTAACCACTAACAGAGCGGGTTACTTAAATTTAAAAGATTTTAAGAAATGTGTACATACTGTTGCCATTTGTTTCACATTTTTACGCATAAAGTTAATATGTACGAAACCCTGAAATAAATTCGTATTTCCATTATTTATGCAAAGTGACTAATCGTGTACGGTTCGTTCGCTTAAAAATAAATTCTTACAGCATGTAGCTTTATATGTGCAAAGTGTGAAATTATTAATACCTCCTTGTAATATTTTCAGTACTCAACGTCACTTTGCATCAATAATGGAAGACATATAGATGCTTAAAATGTATCACCTATAGATAAACATCGGTTAAATTTATATTAATTGACGTCTAAGTTAGCTATCTCCTGTAATAAAATAACAAACAGATGGATAGGCGACTTTGTTTAATTTAATTCATTAAACTAGTAGAGTGCGAGTGGAATAAGTGGATTAATTGAAAATTATTTCAAACCTACCTGCATATTCATATTCTCAGATCTAATATTAATTGGTGTAATTTAACTTTAGTGAACGTCTAAACTAAAAATCTCTTAATTCTATGGGATATCTTCAATATTATTACATAATAGATTTATAGAATTACGAAAAAATATTTAACTAAAATTATTCCAAAATTAATAATTTAAAAAAATTGTTCGAATAGATGTCTAAATTATAACTAAATTGGACTAGGTAGTAAGAGTATAAAATAAAGAGATCCAAATGTTATAGAAAAAACTACGTCTAGTTTCAATAATAATCTTAAGACTATATAGAAATAAACTAAAAAATGTATTTTAGAGGTATTTTCAACTCTCAAATATATCTTATATACAATTGAAAATATACGTATATCTAGGGGACATTTAGATACCATAATACTCTATCTATATATCTATCAATGTGGTAATTTTGACCAACGTTAGACCATCTTTGAGATATCTATTTTATATTTTTTATAGATCTGTGTGTTTCTCGGCTTAAATTATGTTTTCAATTTTCGTTATGACATTTCCAGCTGTGAAATAGTTTTTTAACATGAATAATTTTAATAGTACTGTTTTTCTTAACCTCCTTACCTTTAGTTTGTCCCTATATCAATTCTATGGCACTGAATTCGCAATGGTAAGGTGGCAATCTAAAAACTCTTTAATTTCTACTTTCCTGGTAGCATGAAGCATTATCAAGAACAGTTACTGCATTTTCCTCCAAATGTGGGGAACTTTAGAAACTATTTCTCAAAAATTTCTAAATTTTTATCCATCTTCTCAAGAAATGTGAAGCACTATAATTTGTGAGCGCTTATCAGAAGGGTTTTTTAATCTTGTCGATACTCCTTCAGTGATTGCTTCTTTCCAATTTGTGACGTTCTTATCTGTCCAAATTTTATTTATCGCATGGCTTGTAATTGCCAAAAATTTCATCTAGGTTATAAATTTTTGATATTCTTCGGGGGACTTTTTTAATAGTCCTTAAATATCTTTGTCTCAGAGTTTTTTTAAAACTATAATATACGATGATTATGATTATAATAATTGTACTAATTACATAACATTTAGCTATTTAAGTATTTTAAGTAATGTTAAGTTCTTGAGAGTCGGCAGTCTTTCATCATTATTTACTTCATTCAAAATTTTATCGGACGTGGAGATTTCATTTCTTATCGAATACATATCTCTGCAAGTCCTAAAATTTGTGCAAATCCTTTTGATACCAATTTGGAAAAGTGACTTCATGATTTGCTTTATATTCCACCAACCTCTTGTACATGCTACTCACAGATGCGTCTATAATAACCTCTTTTGTAATTAATACCGACTATTATATTGTTAACACTACAATTGTGTGGGAATCTATATTGTCTGTTAGATTAAAATCGGCGTGTACCATTTGACAGGTTTTGTCAATATTTACTATTACACTTTTTTTCGTTTACCAATAAATGCTTTTTAATTATTTTTTGCGGTGACGATGCTGGAATTAGTTCCTTCCTTGATGATCTATTTTAAAGTAAAAATTTTATAAAATCTACAGATACACGTTAAGCTAAACGTCCGTCGCTGCAAAGAAAATACAAGTGAACCTGAAATTCGTTGAAGTTTCCTATTCAAAATGCTAGATAGGCGAAACCTTGGTCTAGAAAATGTAATTTAAAAACCTTTGTAGTACTGTGGAAATTCAGATAACTATAATTTATTTTTTTATATTTATTATGGATAAATTCCACAAAGTAAGAGTTGAAACAAGGCAAAAAAGACAGATACTAATATTTATCGAACAAATATTTTAATTTTCTTTCTTGTGTGCTTTGCGACCCAGATGGATACAGATAGTTGAGGTTGTTAGATGTGGTTCAGAAAATTAAAACAAGAACTGTTTTTTTATTTCATTGCCGACGTTTCGGTCATTTATTGGGCCATCTAAAACATTTTTAGGTTCTTTTGTCTATATAATCATCTTGTACTTAACAACAATATTCGTAAATTTCCAATATTGTAATATAAATTGTAATTTTTATAGTGACATCGTAAAAATCAACAGAATATTTAAAATGGTTTTTGCATTTAAAATTTAAATTTAAACAGGCGCCATCTACTCAAAGTCTAGGTAACTTATATTTTAATTCTCAAGAATACGTTCTCTTTTATTATTTGCTTTTAACTAATGTATAAAGCTGTCAGCACGCCCGTTAGTTAAAAAGTCGGTTAAATTTAATAAACGATTAAATAACTAATTCTGATTCTTATTTTTAATCGTACTAACTTGTTTAGAATTTAATGAACTGGTATGTATAAATTTAAAAATTGATCAACTCGCTAGACAAGATCAATTGCTTTGATATTAGTTTTATTTGTATTTATTATGACATTGTTTAAAAAAGCACAATCACAAAAAAACTAAGGGTTAAAACACTTTTCTATTCTTAGGATTAATACTATTCAATCTTAGGAAATAAAAATAAGGCAAAAAATTAATTACATTTTCATAAATAAGAAGGAATTCCTAAAACAAGCCAAATAAAAGTTTTAAAAACCAAGGAAAAAAAACTTTGCTTTTAAATTCAGCAGGTTACTAGACATTAATGTTTTAATTGGTTATTTGTAATGCAAATATAAATGTTGGCACAGTAACTCAGTTAATTACCTAAACACTCGAATTATTTTAGAGTCACGTAGAAAATTAATTAGTCCATACCCGTCCCATTAAATTAGTCACTGGTCCACTAACCTGGATTATCGGATTCAATGTTGACACACATCTTGAATGTGTATATTTATGTATGTTATGGCTTCAATAACCCTCTCCCTAGATTGAAGCGAGAGTTAATTGATTAGCAATCAGTGTTGGATTGTGTTTCCGGCAATTTTTTATTAGGTCATGCACCTACCAAAATGTATAAATCTTTTGTTGCTGGTACATAATTTAAATCAGTTAATTCTAAAACCTTGTTAGCTTTTTATTTATAAAAGGTTTTTGGGGATGTTGAAAACTTGTTAGGCTTCTTCTTAATTTGATTACAATCTATCTTCATTTAGCTATGGCATCCCCAATTTCTTTTGTTCAAGACACTCTACAGATCTATATTTTTCCTCTTTTTTAATTATTCTTGTTTTATATTCTACTTTTGTGATTCCATTTCTTATATGTCAACAGAACATTGCAACTGCCATCTTCAACAGTTGTTTGAATTGGTTGAGAATTATTTTTTGTGGTTGAGAATTGTTTTTTGCTCTGCTAGGTATGTTTAATCAACAGGCTCATTTCAGCATTTTTTCCAGTAGATTAACCAAGACGAGCAGAATTTTGATAATAGTTCCAAAGTAATTTAAATAATGAAGATACAGTTAACACAGTTTTTTGGTTTGTTTTATCTATCTGAATATGTTAATTACATGAGTGGTGGTCATTGAAAATCCCCATTTTTTTTATTGAAAAATAATAAAATAATTGCATCCCTAAAGTTGGTGTTGGAGTATGTTGAAGAAAATTGATAGGTCCCATTTTCTTAAAAGTACGCTTACTGCTGCATGAAATCGCAAAGATATACTTGACCCGTTTATAAATCAACAGGATATTGAGGAATGACAAAACGGGCAGTTTGAATAAGACGGTGCAACAGCCCATACGACTCGAGAAACAATACCGTATTTGGGAGAACTTTTTTACGACAGAATCATAAGCAGGAACACTGACATCCCATATCACATAACTAGGTCTTGAGATTTAAACATAATAATGCGATTTTTTGGTATGGTAAGTAAGAGCTCTCCGCAAAGGTTGCATAAAGTTTTTGCTGGACTGCGGAGAAGAGTTGGTATGTATTTACACGTAAATGTACAATATGTTTAACAAATTCTCTAGTTTTATGTAAATTTTGATTACGATTTCGATGTTAAATTAATTAATGGTTTTTTTATTGCACTATCATTTCGAGGTATACAACCTTTGTTTACAATAAAGATGTAAAATAATATATATATTTCATTCTGTGAAAGTCGCTGAAGTACCAAAACATTTAAATTTTACAGCCTGCTCCAGTTAGTTTAGACATTGTAAGGTTGCTAAAAGATTAAATTTAAAAAAAACGGAAATAAGGGTGTTTACATTTAAAAAAAATGTGTTTGACTTTAATGACCATCTTTGTCATAAGGGAAAACTTTGATTTTGTTCATGTGGTTCGAGATTCAGACAGTTACGGCAAACTATGTGCGCCAGTTCCCTATACGTAACGCGTTGTAATAAATAAAAATTATTTACGTTGATTCATAATATATTTTTTATATTCGTAATAAATAATATGTAAATCAATTCTCAAACATCGTTTTATAAATAGTTTTATATCGTGTAACACGAATAAAAGTTTTATGTAAACATAAACGTTAGCAATTATAAGATATACAGTTTGATTATCATCTTTGTAATTACAGTTTGCTATACAGGTTGTTTATTAGAAAAGTAAACATAACGTTTTGTGTGAGCACAATTGGTTTTAATTAATACATGATTGGGCGAGACAACAAATATTACTGATGGGACAACAAGCAAACGTATCACCAACGGTTGTTCATCTTTTTGCTTCATGGGTGGTTATTCACTTTTCCACTTACACATACTCGTATTACCCCATCTACTTTTATAATAGACAACCTGTATACTCAAAATATATATACCTCTCCTTATTCGAAAATGTTAACAAAAAAACATTCCCCGGTGTACGCCCTTGAATCTAGTCATAATTTTGCAAATTTTGCAACTGTACTGAATGATATTTAATGTACTTGCTACGTAATTACTTTGCATTATTAGATCATTGTCATCGCTGAAACAATCATTTATTAAATCTGGCGTTACCCTGTTCGAAATTATACACAATAATCCCTGGCTCTGTTCCATGTTAATTTCATGTGAAAATGTAATATCGAGTTAGTAGTACGAGCTTCATAATCGCGCATTTATTTATTGTCTTTACGATTTAGAAAACTATCCCAGAGAAATATGTCTCGTTTAAGACGGAAAAATTCTTTATTAAACTGCGGCGTTTTCAAGTATGTTCATGAAGTTTTGTGTTTCCAGAACAAATTTTTTAATTTGGTTTTTTAATTTATTTTATCAGATTGACCAAATAAATAAATATTTTTTATCTTGCTCATTTTTGCACCGATTAACGATTCTTAGCGGGCAAACAAATCACATTCAAATAACAACTATTAATATGATCAAGCCAATAAAATAAATATAATATTAGACGGTAAAAGTTGTTATGATGAAATAACAAGTAAATTAATATCAGTTTATATTTATTCTTGTTTGCAATAAAAAATATGGACAAATGTTTCTGAGTAGATTAGTAAACATAAGGTGCAAATCAAGATTTTTCTACATTAAAATTTCAATATACGGGTTCTACTATCTACTTCCTCATTCTTGAACGTGGAAGAACTACTGCTTGGTTAATATTCATTTATTTGTTTAGTAATAAATTCTGGTGTAAACAAGGGTATTTGTTCAGTACTCAAAATACATATTTTCAATTCAATAATTATGTTATAGCAATTTATACAGGTATATTCATTACTTATTTAGAATTAAAATAATATAAATCTTTTTTTTTTTTTTTCAAAAATGTATACTTACGTGCAATTATCACACGTTTTCACAGTAGCAATTTTTATGTACAACTAGTTTTTACAATCCATTTACTGTGGTTTTAGAAGACTCATTATATGTAATAAAAATAATTAGTATAAAATAATCTCGAATTTTCCGTGAATATATTTAAATATAATATTTCGCAGAAAAAAAAGCGTTGTCATAGGTTACGTATTATTAGTTCAAGAGTAAAGCAAAAATTAGAGAAAAGTACTTAATGATTTTGAATACACATAGTTAGGATCAAAAGTATTTTTAATTTGTTTTTCAAAAGAATTTTAAATAATTAAATTTTTAGATTAGTGACAACATATTGTTGATTGTTAGAAAGTTACTTTACTGAAAAAACTGCAAAATGTAGACCTCATTTTATATCAATTTATTGTAAATCACCTTATTCCAAAATGCTAGAGCTCTTTAAAGATGGCGCTTTAACCATCGGTTTAATTTAGATGACATTAAAATGAATTCCTTTTAAATGATGTTATTTTGTACATTTATTTCTTGAAATGTACCGCCTCAAATTTTTTTATTATTGCCATTTAGGAATACTATTCATCAAGAATAACTGAAATCGCGAGTACAGGGTGCGTAGTAACCGAAATACAATAAATAGTATCATTGGTCATTCGAGTGACATTCTTTGAGCTGTTCACTTCGTAATATCGAGGGTTGAAGGTAACGAGAGGTAGTGCAGTGTTGCCGGATTAACAATGACCACAAAAGTGAAAGACAAAACTTTAGGGTCACATTTTTATTATATATATTTTTTTTCTTTTATTTCATTTACCATTTCTTTTTGTTGTTATCCAAGTTAGAAAATCTATGTAACGAGGTAAACATTAAAAGATTGAATAACAAATTGTTTTATAAATTCACTAAGGATTTTCTAAATGAATACTATTTTTATAGATGAATTTTCCAATTTTTAATATTTATATAATGATTTAATATATATTGTAATGGTATTTTTTTCATTTTTATTATTATTTTAGAAAAAAAATGTTTTTCCCAGATCCCCAAATAGCAAATATATAATTAATGTAAATAATTTACTTTTGTAAAAAAGATAATGATTTATTTGGTATAAAATAGATTCCATCTGTTTTAAACATGGGGATTATTCTTGTGAATAGTTCCACCTAAAAGATTTAACGACTTAGGTAGAGGTATAAAAGTGAACATTAAATTAGGTAGATGTTATTGGTTGTTCTTTCTTTAAAAGTTTTCACATTGCAGGCAGATAAAATACCAGTGAAATATTTTTCAATAGAATCTATTTTATTAATTTTGTAATACTCGTATATCTAGAGATCTAATACTGCTTCATTCCTAAAAACGTTTTATTTTTCAATGATCCACGCAATTACTAAAGTTTAATTTACATTGCTACGAGTAATTCATTCATATAAAAATACAGATAAATTAACAATTAATTAACCTACTTTTAATTTCTGTTACACACTTTAAAGTACGTGATTGTGTGCAAATTAATCAAATGAAGACAAATATATTAAACTATAATAGATTTATCGAGATATATTAATTTTCAGATTAGATCCATTAAATTAGTATAACTAATTTATGAGATTCCAAGAATTTTTGAAACCGTCAGATTTTGATCATATCTAATTCTTTATTAAAAGAATTAAATGTCTCAAACGATAAAAAATAAGGTTATTTCAGTTGTAGAACTTGTGAAGAAATTCGAGTTGATATATTTTAAATATACTTTTTAAAACGAAAAAGACACTTGAAAAAGTTCAATAATTTTTTAAATAAGTTATGGATTCTCATTTCTTATGTGTATAGTGAAAAACAAATCATTAAATTAGTCGTATATTTTTCTTAAACACATCGGATGTATTATTTTGCAAATAAAAAATAAAAATATGAGTGTCTCAATTAATATCGATTTTATTTTTTTATATTTTTGAATAACGCATTTTCATAAAACTATTCTTAGTAGAAGGAGTGTCGTTCTGTAGCTCTAATAAACTTAGCCCGCAACGACTGGGCATATTCTCAATCAAGTTTCCGATCTTTTCCCGGGGCAGTTGTTCCCATTCTTGAATAAGAATTTCTTTAAAATGGTAAATTTCTCTATTACTCTATACCGAAGAGTTTCTTGGACAGCTGGGTACAAATACCGTTAACCTGGTTATCGTTAAAACCAAGTACATTTGTTGTTGTGTTCGATGTACTACTATTAAACGATATTATCCGAAAAGCAAATAACTAGTACTTCCAAAAGTTCTCTTACGTAACGTAATGTTATGTAGTTAGGAAACCATTTTCAATTGCCACTTCTTGTACAGTTCAAATACCGTTCACTTATTCACCGTCAAACCCGAATATGTCTATCGTTATGTTATAAACAGAATTTAGACTACTCCTTAAACAAAATATTACTCCATTACTTCGGCAGAAATTCTACGAGCTTTTCGATGTGCTGCTATTAAGCGATATACTCTTATCAGCCTTTTGACTCGAAACTCAGTCCTACATATAAAATCTGTTTCCGACTGTTTAATCAGAAATTATGGTCCCAGTTGTAACTGCTAAATAATTTTTAAGTGTTCTTTCTTAATCGCCGACATATATAATAAGTGATTTCCTCGACTTGATGTGGTTCTTTGGACGGATACGTTCTTCTTCTGAAAATGTTTCTTAAATTAAATACCGAGTTCATGCTGTTTACCCGGTTTACATTCACATTTTCTGCGACGCGTCTTCTGGAATAACCTTCCTGAATTAACTTTACTCTTAGGGCGTATTCTTCTCTCTAGCACGTCAATATTTATGATATGATTTCACTGTAAATTTTTAACTAAAAATGATAAAATAAGTTCAATACCCTGATAAGGAATTCTCAACATAACATTTACTTCTGATAAAAATAAGATAAAAAAAGTAGAAGATTCATGTTTATAGGGTGACTAATTAGTGCGGCAAAGCTCGATATGTCAGCTATTATAGAAGTTACAAAAAAATATATGAATTTTGCTGATTTGTGTAAGTCGTCCATAATAGGGGTTTGTTATGTCCGTTCCAGTTGTTTTAAATGTTATGACCACTTTTATGTCAAAATCGATATACATTTAGAAACCCGTGCCTGAAAAGGGAAAAATTATTTGGACATTTTTTCATCGATTCTAGTTCGGCTACATATTCTAATTCCCTCTATTTAAAATTTATCGAAAAAATCATAAATTATATACACGGCGAGTAAAAATTCGATTTGTGGGATATTTCAAGCTGTTTTTTTTACATTTTAAATTAACAAGTAGCCGTGGAAAAGTTACATATGAGACTTGGAAAATAAATTAAAATTATATTACATATTATGGGTAAATTTAACACAACCATAAACACAATATTTATAATTTATAAATAATGTTTATAATAGATTCTCAAAGTGGCCACCCATTACATTAATACAATTTTGTAGGAGCGACTTAAATTCTGTCACGTTTTTACATGATATGCTTCTCTTATCCTGTGCTTCATATCATATCTTGTTGTTAGGGGTACTTTATACAGTATGGTCCAAATGAAAGGATTATCTTTTTATTTTTGACGTCATCTCTATGAGCGTGATGACGTCATCAATAACATTTTTAAATATAAAAATGGGTCTTGTAATACATCAATTGAAAAGTCTTTTAAATATCTATTCATCCACATCAGTATATTTAAGTCATTAATTTTATTATAAAAAAAAATGAATTATTAAATTTTTAATTTTACAATAAATATTATAATTAAGTACAACCAAATTTAAAGCAAGTGCTGTTTACCGTCAGCTAAAATACAATGCGAAAGACGACCTGGGATCTCTTCTTGCATTTTCGCTAAATCTTATTATTATTATTTTTGCAATATCAATGCATATCCGTTCTTTGATTTCATTAATAGTTAGTGGTCTATTTATGTACACTTTACTTTTCAAGTATCCCCATAAAAAAAATCAAGAGGAGTTAAATCAGGTGACCTCGGTGTCCACTCAATTGCTCCTCTTGGACTTATCCACCGATTTGGGAAGACGTTGTCCAAGTAGTTTCTCACCAGGACAGCATAGTGCGGTGGCGAACCATCTTGCTTCAACCAAAAATCATTTCTGTTTGGGAACAACCGGTTTAATTCTGGCAGCAAGAAGTTCTGCAGAAATTGTAAATATCGAGGATCTGTTAAGGTTTGTTCGAAAAAGTATGGTCTATAATCCTATTATCCATTATTCCCGCCCAAACATTCACTTTCTCTGGTTATTGATAACGGGACTTCTGCATCCAGTGTGGATTTTCTGTTGTCCAATACCGGAAACACTGACAATTCACATGATCGTTTAGGAGAAATTTTAGGAGAAATGTAGCTTCATCAGAAAAAACTTTTTGAAAAACATTGGATCTATGTTATTTTTTTCCAATAGAATTTCACAACATTCAACTCGTCTATAAAAATCTTCTTCCATAAGTTCCTGCACTATATTTACTTTATAGGAATGCCACTTCTCCTTTTTTAGCGTTCTAAGAACTGTTTGATGGCCAACCTCATTGTCTAACGCTGCTTGCCGTAAACTGGTATGGGGATTATTTTCAAAGGCTAGCAGAACATCTAGTTTCTTGTTTTCAGATATTTGTTTTCTACTACCTTTAGGGAGGTCTTTTATATGACCCGCTTCTTTAAATTTTTTCTCAATTTTGCTTACTGTGGTTCTCGGTTGGGATATTTATTATTGAATAACGTACTTCTTTCTGTGTACGAGTACGTGTTTTATCTTTCAGTTAGCTTCATGTTGACAAAAGAGTTTAAACGTTTTTTATTTCGTCTCCTACAATATCATTAACAACTTGACAATATCAATTATGTTGAATATCAATAAAGGATAAGGTAGTTTTATTAAAAGAAAAGGTAAAAAGTAGTTTAGACATATTTTCATTGTCAGTGATTGCCTTTACCAAATTTATTTTTGTGTATCAATAAATACATAAAGACCTTTTAATTGATATACCCATTTTTCTATTTAAAAATTTTATTAATAACGTCATCACGCTCACAAAGATGACGTCAAAAATAAAAAGGCGACCTGACGAAGCGCCCATTTAAAAATAAAAAGAGACGGGTTTCAGGATTTTACCCTAGAATCCTGTAAAAACCACTTTCTTTGAAATATGTTAAGAGGAACGTTTTTTGACAATAATGGTAAATCGTTTTCTAAAACATCTAAATAAACTCGACCATGCACTCGTGCTTCAAAAAAATGTGGTCCAATGACGTAGTTCCAAACATTCAAAGACCACTTAGCTTTACTATGTGTTATAATGAATGGATCGATAGTAATAAAAGTTATGAAGAGTAACAAAGTTACGTGATGGTGCGTACACACTTAGTGATGAAGAAAAGCCAAATTTTGTATTTCAAGTGTGTAATTCTTTAATATGAAGATAAGTGTTGAAGAAAATGTATATTTCTTAAGTCTAATAAGTCGAGCGCTTTCGGCAATACAATGCCATCATCAGGACAACTGAAATAATTAATAATAAAAGAATAGTACAAACAGAGAGTTAAGATACTTACAAAATATGCAGACTTGAGGGCAAGAAGTTAGTTTAAAAATCTTTTTAGAACATTTTAACAGTAACAGTACAAATTAATAAACTTTAAAAACGACATCAATGGAGTGTAAAACAGTAACATTATAATGGTTTTTTTAATATATAAGGCCCAGGCCTGAAAGTTGTCTTAATTAAAGACAACAGGTGCTTAAAAAGCATGAAAATTAGATATAGTTAAAAAATTTTTTTTTAAGAAAAAAGACCATGCGGTTTTAACAATGATTGAACTGAAAGTGAGGTTAATTTTTGTAAGAGGAAAAGAAAGAGGCCAGGATAGTAAAAAGGAAGAAATGACGTTTGAGACTACCAAAGGATGAAGGTGGGGTAGGAAAGAAGAAAATGTTGACAGGTGACTAAGATGACGGGGTGTTGAAAATTAGGGGAAATGGAGTGATTACTTAGCACACACTTATAAACTTTTAAACAAAGGATTGAATTTGTTAATATTTAAGTGAATTTGGGTGTTTACGCAAGAGGATTACACCCCGTCATTTTAGTCACCTGTCAACATTTTCTTCTTTCCTACCCCATATAATAAAAAACTATGTTTGAAATTGAATAAAAATATTTTTAATTATAAAAAATTATTCGAAATTATTTAAGACCAATAAATAAAGTTGAAAAATAAACACATATGATACTATACTATACAATTTTTAACTGAACTGTTATTGTCAGTTCTACCTGGTTCTATATTTGTTTCTAAAATTATGTTGTGGTCTTAGGAATAATGTACGTGTAACTGGTTGGTTTCCTATACTTCTCAACTTAAGAAGTAATAATATGAACAATAATATTATTAATCTATAATTTATATTGTCTATTTTTCTTGCTTATGATTTACCATTCATAATTTTTCTTTATTGTTAAGCTGGCATGTTTGTATTTTTTTCCAATGAGCTTCATTTATGAATATTTAATCCTCTCTACCGACAATAACAAAACCTCAATACTTGGTTTTCACAACGGGTGTTACACTTCATTAAACTGATCATGTGAGAAAACATGTAAATAATGTGTTTAATAATAAAAGATGGAATGGAAGATATTGTTATATCTAATTGATTCCAAAATCGCCAGTCATTAATACTTCAGTTTATTTTTTATGATCTCATTTAAAAAATAAGGTTTTTAAAGCAAAATTAGTCAACACTGAAAATTTTAAAATAGAAAAACTACAAATATAATTAAATATTTGGAGTAGGTTAGGAAATTTAAAAATTAGGAAATATACAGGGTTATATATTAGAAATTGCAGTTGTCCTATCATCTAAAAATCTAGTGTAAGGTTCTGGGAAAGATTAGGTTAAAAAATATTTGATACAGAGTGGTCAAAAATTTGAAATTCCATCTAATTTTTAATCACTCTGTATCAAATATTTTTTTATGCCATAGTATAGAACTTGAAAAGTTAGGATAAGGACATCTAAGCCGCTTTTATTGATTTTCAACGGTTTGACTGCAGACATTTAAATTCAAAAAAATGTGATTTTTAGGTGGCTGTAGATCCTTTATTACACACAATAGACATGAAGTGTGATACATCGTTGAAATTAGCTCGGCAAGAGATTTATAAAAATGTAAAAATATACAGGGTATTCCATTAAAAAAACGTAACTTTGATCTGCTGTGACCTTATGAGACACTCTATATTACGTAATAATTTTAAAATGTGAAGCTTAACTCTATCTATAACTTTTATTTAAAACATTCTTTCTTATTTCTCAAGATAACGGAGATATCAAAGTTCGGAGTAAAAGTTGATCACCCTGTATAATTTTTAAACGCTTATTTGAACTTTGTTTATTTTATAGTAGACATGTATGCACAAAAAATTGATCCGATTTTTGGAAAAATGTTATATTATATTGAATTCTTAAACCAAGTAGATTAGGTATCAAATTAAGTTGGTATTTGCACGTTTTTGTCATAGTTTTATTCATTTGTTGGTAGGGATGCAATTTTGGGGAATCATGTTTGAGAGAGGGATTAAATTAAAATGGTACATTTTTGATAGAACACAGAGATTATCTAAAATTTTGCAGAATTCAAAAATAAATAAAAAATATCTAATTGCCTTGTTTTTGATAATATTATGTGTAAAATGATTTCAATTATAATTGTAGCCCCAAAAACTTTTAATTACAAAAAACGTCCCACCGCGGTAAATATTTATATTATAATTTTATATGTTATTATATTCAGTATCAGAAAAAAAACTTTGTATCCAAATTCATAAATTATTTTGTTAAAAAGTACGAGTAGAAACTTTAATTTCATATTCTTTTAACGAAATCTATGCTGGTTGAAGTATCTAAAATTCCTCGTGACTAACCCAAAATATCTTATTTTAAATTACTTACAACTCCGCAATTTTCTCCACATTTTCGCTTATTGTGTAGACCATTTCGAATTCTGCAACAAAAATATCTTCTAGCACATAAATCACTGTGTATATCACTTTTTTAAAAACTAATCCAACAGGTACCTAAATATAATCATGCAGAATCACAGAAAACTTGTTTGTTGAGATAATTAATTTAATAGCGCACTGATGTTGAATCTTGCGGAATCACTGGCTTAGATTAAACTAAGATTCAACGTCCTTCGTCTACTTATCCGTGGATAATAAAAAAATAAATTGAAGTTCATTAGATCTGACAGGTGGGAATTTCGATTACTGACTGTTGTTTTCAAACTAGGAAGTTCATTTCGGAGGAAAATGCTAATTAGGGTCTTTTAAAATACAGAGGCGGGGATATTTTCCTATCTCTTGGTTACAAATAAATACTAAGGACTATATTAAAATTATAAATATATATTAAGGCGTTTGAGTAGGAAAGTAAACTCGTTTTAATATTTATCAGGAAATATATTAAAATTGTACGTAAAGAACAATTCTAAACAAGCATATATTTTTATATTTATTTACATACTATCACTAGTATTTCCCAATATAAAAAACAAACTCATTAAATAATAGTAAAAAGAACGTTGAATTTTAAAAATTACAATTTTTCCAATACAATTTGTCAATCAATGCGATAAAATTGGAAATGAAGTTAAACTAACATAAATAACACTTTTGACGAATTTTAATGGTCAAGGAATTTCGATGGACCATTTCGTAAAATTTTAATATTCAATTTTTCGGCCAGTGTAAGAGGGATTCCAGCAAATGTCGGTGTTTTGGAATCTTTTCCGAAAGATAATAAAATTATCGATACTAATGAAAAAATATAGGCACTAGACAATACTATTAGAAGATATGAAAAAATTGTTATAAAAAAATTTATTTTCAAATTAAAACTCAGCACATCATTTAATATAGTCTTTTCCAAGATTCTTGTTAGTAATCTACACTTTTTTTTCTATGAACTGTACTTTCTCTATATTCATAAACAAAATTCTGTATTCCTCCGATGAAAGTGAAAATAAGGTTACTTATACATCAGTACGTAACGCTATTGCATTGCAGATTCTGAATTAATCATTAGCGAAATGTTTGGCATAGTTCTTCAAATATATAGACGTAATAAGTAAATGCATCTGTATATAATGGGAGTAATATTGTACAACACAATAGAATTGAATGCAATGTACTTCAACATACGTTAAAATTTACGGATACATGCTTGCTTAAGTTAAATAATTTTCTTACTGAATACTGCAGAATATTCGAATTTCTTAAAATAACTGAAAATTATAAAAACAAAAATGATTCAGTCTTCTAATTAGGACTGATGGGGAAGATATTTCGAAGAAGCGAGTTATTTAATTCTAATACCATCTAAATCTTTTAGTGTAGCACCTATGGTTTTATTAACCATTATTAGTATATCTTTAAAAACTTAATAGCACATAGTTAACTAATTGTACCTAAAGCTATCATTAATGTTTCGAAATACTGTTTGTATACAAAAACACCTGTACCTATTTGAATAAAATTTGTTTTTAGAATGGATTATTTCAATAGATAGATATCTATAATCTAGAAACTAAAATGAGTAACTTATTGTATAAGTATTTTAACTGTCAAGTTGACATCGGTAATCACGAACACGTAAGCATATCGATTGATTGTTTCAGAAACTACAGAAGGCTATTACGATCGATTTTGTGTGGTTATAGTATGAACATTAATTTATAATTTACCATATGTCTATTAATTATAAGTGTTGAAAAAAATTATTCAAAACAAACGTGTAAAACTTTTGATTATACTTGATGTTGTCAGATAATTAAGAGCATACTGTGTGGAAAAGCCAAATGGAATAAATTCATTAAAACACATTCTAATTGGATGATATTGTTATCTAACATTTCCGTCATTTGTTCTTCTTTCAAAATCATCTTTCATGAGATCCTGAGTTGGTATCATTTTATAAGAATGCATTTTATTTTCTTCCAATATTCGAAGAATTGATGCTAGCCATCCAATGTTGCAGCTGGTTGTCGACTCTAGTATGGGGATTTTTCTTAAACTAATACATTAGATAATTGGTATTTGGCATACATAGTTATTGCGTAGTAAGGTGAAACTGCTTATTTATTTTATTAATTTTACTAATTTGGGATATAGACGGCAAATCCGGAATTATTTTTTAAATATGTGAAAACTTCTGTTTTCGTCTGTTATCTCCATAACCAGTCATGTTTATAACTGTTAGTTTGTGCATTTCTGAATTGCAGTTAATAAAGTTCAAAAAGCAAGTATAACACTGATAACTACTGTCATGCAGCTACAATCATGCCACAAAAATTTGTTAAGGCGTTTTGAACAAAACTAACATGGTCATGGTTAGTATCAATTGTTACAATGTCTTTTTAATCGTCATCATCACAAAAAGTTTGAAATTAAAGATATTATCAGCAGTAGATGATTCTAAGTCACGTTGTTTAACTGGCTTTTCTATTTTTGTTCTTTTTATTACAGTTGTTTTTTAAATTGAGTTGAAATAAGAACCTCAGATCTCCGCTATTTTTATTTTTTAGTCATTTTCGTGGAAGATTCTTCAATAGTTTGCATTGAAACTGTAATTGTGAATGAACTATTGCTTACTTCTAAATCTTTGGAGCAACCTCGAGTAGAATTTCTAGTATTTTCATTATTGTTAGGCTGATTTTAGATATTTGAAAAGGTTCTTTGATATTCCCTAAAATAAACATCCAGTGGGTTATATTCAAGACTTCTTAGTGACCATTCAAAATCACTTCTTCTGCCAATCCATCCTTGAGAAAATATGTCACTAATATTTTCACTTATTAACTCTCCGTTACACGGGATGTGTCTCATAGACCCAGCAACTCACAAATTTCGCGCTAAATTCGATTCCGTTGGTGAGAGACACTTGCGCATTCAGCTCTGCTTTTCTTTAATAGAGCTGTATCACCTCGTAAAACATTATCCAGTTACCAATTGTCGTTCCAGAGATAAAGTGGCTTTGGGTCTGAGAGACCCGACTCGTGTGTTTTGGTTACAATTTTTATTTGAGGTGACTTTTATTTATTTTTTTATTGTTCACTTGTTCCTTCAATTTTTGCTTTTTTAGACCTAAAGCTAGTTAATTTAAATGGAGCCTATCAATTTAGATCCTTATGAAATCGAACAAAACTGATTGATCCGTCTCTATGAAGAAGTTCCTACAGACGAGGAGCTCAATTTTAGTTCAGCTGACGAAGACTGCGATAGTGACGTAAATAATTTTTTGAAGAAGAATTAGATGAAGAAAATATAATCGAAGGTACAATACAAGAAGAAGTTTTAGATGAAGATAGACGGTTATATTATATAAGCAAGGATGGATGCAGGAAGTGGCGAAAATTTCCTTTTCCAAAGCGTGGAAAAACCAGATCAGAAAATATTTGTAGTTTTTTGCCCGGGCCGATTGGCAATGCGAGAAATGTAAAAATACCATTAGAATAGAAATAATTGATTTGATCGTTGAGAATACAAATTTACATATTCGAAAAGTTGCTTACCGTTTTAGCTGTCAATATGACGTAAAAGAAACAGACCACATCGAAATACGAGCAATGCTAGGCTTGTTATACATAGCAGGTCTTTATCGGTCAGGCAGACAAAACCTCAAGGAGATCTGGAGCACTGACGGCATGGGACTGGAAATTTTTCCAGCTACAATGGCCTTTAGAAGAATTTGTTTTTTATTACGCTGCGTTCGCTTTGACAATATGGAGACTAGAGACCAAAGAAATTTTTGAAAAATTGAATTCTAACTGTAAAGCAAATTATTGTTTAGGACAATATGTGACGTTAAATGAGATGCTCTTGGCATTTAGGGGGAGATGCGGTTTTAAAATGTATCTCCCTAACAAGCCTAGCAAGTATGGATTAAAAGCTTTTTCAACAGTAGATGCCATAACTTTTTATACACACAAAATGGAAATTTATTGCGACGTACAACCCGAAGGGCGTTACAGAGTTGACAATAATACCAAAGCAGTAGTTGAAAGAATGACTACGCATTTATTTGGTTCTAACCGAAATGTAACAATGGACCGATGGTTTACTGGTTGCGAAGTGGTTGAATCTCTGTTACAAAATAAATTGACTGTGGTAGGGACTATTCGATCCAATAGACGACAACTTCCTTCTATAGTCATAAATGTAAAAGAGAGACCAATCTGTTCTTCAGTTTTTGGTTTTGGGTCTAAGACGACATTGGTGTCTTATGTCCCAAAAATAAAATAAAACGTTTTTTTGGCATCATCAATGCATGATGATGACAGCATTGATAGAAACACAGGTGACTTATCTAAACCTGAAATGATTTCATTTTAAAATTTGACAAAGGCAGGCGTCGACGATGTTGATCGAATGATTGCCTCTTATAATACAGCCAGAAACACCTGTCGCTGGCCTATGGTTATATTTTTTAACCTTGTCAATATTGCTGCACTAAATACATTTATCATATATAGAGCCAACGGTGATGAAAACGATAAACTTGGTAAATCCAGAAGGCTATTTATCAAGCGACTGAGTAAAGAGTTAGTGCAAGAAAATATGGCAAGAGGAGCTTTGGACAAGCATTTGCCGAAAACCATCAGGAAATATGCCGCTCGGCTAAGCGGGGTACAATTAACAGAAAATCCAGCAAGGATAGACTAAAACAAGAGATCTAGATGCTCAATGTGTAAAAAAGATCGCAAAACAAAATATTGTTGCAATTTTTGCCAAATGTCACTGTGCCTTATATGTGCAAAATTTTGTTGTTCCGGGTGCGAAGAGAATATCAATGTTTTAAAAGACAATCAGTAATTTCTGCATCGGCTTAAGGAGGTTACAAATATTAGAATTTAAAGTTTTTTCTGTGTTATCAGATTAATTAGACTTTATTTTGAAATGATTTTTTATATTTTTTTAATAAATATAGATTACATTTTCGCAAGGCATTTGTTCTTTATCATTATTTACTTAAGAACTTAATATACTCAACTTTTTAAACGGTAACTATAATAAGCAATAACAGTAGTTACTTCCCAAAAAATGTAATACAAGTCTAAAGTCATTTACTATTAGATATTAATTTTTGAAATTTGCATGCATGCACTCACGGGTTTTTCAGATACCCGTGTACCGAAGGGTTAATGGGAAATGAGGTGAAGCTCTGTCTTGCATAAATCACAATTTCATCTTATATCTAGTGAGAAATCATCCAAAATGTCACAAATAGTATATTTTTGAACTCTTCATTTGCGTTTTTCTCGAAAACGATTGAAATGATCATATTTTAACAAGTTAAACATATTTTCATAAATATGTTGCTTAGACGATGTTTTCAAAATTACTAAAATAAAAGTTATGTTTTAGTTTCGTCATCAGGAATCGCTCATGTGACTTTCTCTATAAAAAAATGTAAAGTAACAAAATAATATTCTAAAGTTGTGCTTCTGTGCCAGTTTTAATAATAATCTATGAATTCATCGTGAAATTATAACCAAAAAACAAAAAAAATATTTCAACTTTAACACATGCTGTAGGTATCTTTCGCTACAGCGACATTTTACTAAGGCATATTTGGACCATTCCTCATATTTTGGACTAAGCAACCAGCGTTTACTCTAAGTTCCAGTAGTTATGATTCACCCTGAATATGTTACGGTTAAAGCAAGAATGAACGGTAATCCTAGGTTTAATCGGTTAAAAGTGTCTCTAACTAGTCGGTTAAAGTCCGAAAAGTTTCAATTTTTTCATTTTAAATCGGCTAAAGCTGGGTCTAACCAATCCTTGTTAGTTAGGTTACACTAAAACTTAAACTAACTTAACCTCAACTAATCTAAGTTAACCTAAACTAACCAACTGAGACTAGTTAGACCGTGGTTTAGCCGATTAAAGGTTTAAAACATTAAATGTTTTCCGGCTTTAGTAGACTAGGATTGGCCATAGCATATACATCTAAATAAAAGCATCTTTTTTCTGTTATTATTTATAGTACTTATAAACATTTTAATAATAAGATGAATTTATCAACAGGTGACGACGAAATTCGATGTGTCCTGTATTATCTGCTGTTTGCCATTACCCGCAATTCTTTTAAGTTTTTTTTGTTATTGTTTCGTTTTAAAAATAAATTTAAAAATCAATAGATAAAAATCGGCCAATATTTCAGTATAGGGAAAATTGTACATAAAATTATTTATTCAGTAGGAATTACAAATAATTACTACCTCTTGGTAGTTACTAATAATTGCTGTAATTAAAATGTAGGTATGTATATACAATATTGATGTATATAGATATGTGTTGACAATTATTGGAGTCACGGTTTATTTTATCACTTTTTCGAATATTTTATTTTAATTATGTAATTTAGGCAATTTAAAGCACATACATATATTAGGATCCCTCATGTACTCGTATGTTATTTAACTTTAAATATTATTCCCATAATAGTTAATTATTGATATTTTTATGAATGTATTATTATTATATATTTACCGATTTGTTCATTTAGTTTGCTTATAGTATACAAAATAAATTAAATAATTTTATAGCGAATTTTGAGTTTTTATTGGGTTTACAAAGCTGTACCTTACATTACATTTAATCCATTTTTTTAAGTATTTAGTAAGGGCCTTTTTAAATATTATTTTTTGCATTTAATTATAATGCACGTCAGGTATTTAGAAAATTCTTTATTGCAATTATTCCGAAGTCTCACCTTCAAATACAGTAATTATCCATTATTTCAGACATTGATATATAATTGAAGGTTAGATTTAATTAGTTAGTTAGGTTAATCAATTTTATGTATCTTGTTAACGAAAATTGAGTCTGATAACAAACTCGGTAACTTTAATAGATCATGCAATTAATAGTTTAGATCATAATAATTTATATGTTATTTCAGACGCAATAACTGAACAACTTGTATACTAATGACTTTGCCAGCGATTTACATTATTTTTTACGTCCTCAACATCAGAAAGTTAAGTAACAACTATTTCTTTCAAATGTTTGTAAAAATCAGTGAAACTTAGCCTGGAGAGCGAGCTGATAGCCATTGATATTCTTTTTATTAATGTTAGGAAATAGTTTTACATGTTATTGTAATATGACTTTTAATTAGAAAGTAAAATACATTTTATTGCCGACATATAATTTTACGTTATATAATATTTTTAAAATAAAGCTATGAAAATTATCGATGAAAATCTCTTTAATTAGCAGATTATTTCAATTACTAGTTCATTCCTTTTTACAAATATTTGGCCTGCGATGGAAACTCTCTAAGCCCTAAAGAATATAAGTTTTCTTTTTCACTTTAGACTTAAATGTTATCATATTGCTTTGAAATACCAATCGTGAAATATTAATGATCACAAGCTTCACAAAATGAACGATAAATCTGAAAAAGATCGCCATAAAAATTCATTTCTGAAAAGAATATCGGCTCCTGTCTTTTTGAAATATTTATTGACTATAGTTGCCTCCCTAATTATTTTAATACAGAATACAAGTAAAATTTATTTAAAGAAATTCTAAAATCTTGCAAGTTATATTCAAATTATTTCAGATAATGATCTTCTTATTTACTGGAATTTTATACATTTTACTGTATGCCAAAAGTTATAAAGAGCTCTAAATATTAATTAGCATCTCAGATCTTCAAAGGCGCAGATTTTAAGGCATTTAATTAATAAATTGAAATTAATATAATGGTTACCTATTGCAATATAATTAAATATAGATATACACTAATATTACTTGGCAAATTTTGCTATGAATGTGAAGTCGTCACGCCTTTCGATGCGCGGTAGCAAAAGGAATCATGTAAGTCCTGTAAACAAGTATACTTAACTGTACTGGTCATTTCTATTGCATCTGACTGACTGTACAATTCAGAAATTTTTACCCAAGCGTATACTCTCATTATAACTCACACATTTTTAGACATTCAGAGCTAGATTTGCCAAGTAATAGTAACATTATTTTCCTATCAAACTGAGTTATCACGAATATTACCAAATAGTAAAAAGCAGGTTTCTTTCCAATATTCACATATTAAGAATACGAATTTTATTTTAAAAATAATAATTATATTCGGACCTGGAACATTTATTTCAGTTACTAAATATTGATTTTAAATCAATAGAAAAATTACGTGCCAACATTTCCGTGATTTATGGTCTACTTTCAGAAAATTTTCGATATTTATTAATCATTCACAATTGTCTAAATGTTCCATTTGGCAACTTACAATGTTTACTACATTGCAACGGTAAAAATTCTTTTTATTTTGATTTCAAAGTGCTTTTCTACAAAAGTTGGTTTGAAAATGTAAGGAAAATATAAAAAGTAATATTTTATCAAATAAAAAATATGTCGATTTATTCTCACTGTTATCTTACTAATGAAAATTTCCTACACCTTACTAAATGTCAAAGTTTACTCATTTTATAGAATATATCTTTTACTCAGTCGACATAAACCTTGTATGATTTAAACTCTCTAGACGTTAACACTGATTATTCTAAATAGACTAAGTGATTTCTAAACGCAAATCGAGTGCTAAAATTCACTCTTTTAAACCATTGGCCAGAAAACATCTCGATAGATAGTAAATTAGAAATATATTTCTTGCAAAACGTTTTTTTAAAGAAGGCTATCCATGCTATAGTGGATTAACTAGATAAAATTCTAAATCTTTATCACAAAAGATATTTTATTGCATATTTAGTCGAAACTAGTCCTTTATGTAGTTTTGTAATAAAATATCTTTTATGGTAAATATTTCATCTGGTGACAACGATTTTTTAACTAAATTTTCATTGAGTCCAAATTTTGACAATCTAAAAGTCTGGCTGTAAAGAGGCGCACATTTTTAAAAGCAATGAAGAACTTGGTGACCCATCGAACAAAAATCATTATAAGAGTAAGAGTGCATTTAAATAATATAGAGTTTAACCATGTGACTTACCCTGTATGAATAGGAAAACCAAGGAAGAGAAAGTTTTCACTTTTATAAAGATGTATAATCAGAAATAAATACTGCATAATGGGATCTATTCTTAAGTCTTTGTTTATTTCTGTTTGCTGTAAAGGTGTTCATTGAGACTTCATAATATTGTTCTTCTTCTATTTTGTAGTATATATTTTGTCACTCAATTTTATGTACCAGCGAATTTTCCTTCGAATAACAAACCATTAAAGTTCATTATATCGAATAAAGAGTAATATATGTCTTGGTTAGTCAAGAAACTTTGATATATTTGGTTTATGACGATTACGCTGATTTGACTTCGTTTATCTCTGATTTTTTTTATTGACTGACGGCTTCGATTATCAGGGCCATTAGCCTGTGTTCTCTGTGGGCTTCATTAGTGTTTCCCGGTGCCACTTTATGAACAGTACTGTTAATTTGACACCAAAACTGAACGCTAAATTTCGATTCTCATATGTTGAATTTTCCTCATCCATAATTGACCTAAGTGGAATTTGTAATCAACTAAATTATTTGTAGGTACATTTCTTAGTACTGTGAATCGATTGTTTAAAAACTGCAGTGATTATATTTGGTTGGAAAGTAATTTTATTTTTATTTCTTAAAAACTAAATATTAATATATTGACCGTTGATTATGCCGTGTAATTGTAAAAAGTATTTTGGAGCATAATCAAAAGTTCCACCGATGTACAAAAGTGAAGACGTCCACATAAAAACTTTGAATATCGTATCTTTGTAAGGCTATTAAAGTAATCTGTGCAATTTGGTATTAGGATTAAGAAACCCTTTGATGAACTCTACACGTTATATCGACGAAATTATAACCTGCTCAAAAAATGTCACTGCAATTTTTAGGTAGAGAATGAAAATCAATTATTACGCATCGAACACATGTTTTATTTTTGGAATTTCAGTCAATGCTTACAATTATAAAAATAAAAAATACAATTTCAGTTATTCATCTATAACATTTCCATCTAGCTTTGATTGAATTTCGTGAAATCTATTCCAGTAACCTTTGATATCCAGGCGATATAAGCGGAAACTCTCGTGTAAACAGAATTATTGAAAGATATTCTGCATAATGGTAAAATCGATAAATGACTAGTGATTCCCACTTGAAAGTATTTTCCATTTCTGAGGATTGTTAGTGGTCCTCCGCTATCTCCCTGTAAATATGAATAAAAGTAATATTAGGGACTACAAAAAAAAGAATGAATAAGAAAAGTATTCTTCTACCATCGAATATAGACAATTCCTATTTTATAAAATTTGAGGCGAAATAAAAGAAAATGCAAAGAGCTTCTCTACAGTAATTCGAAATGAAATAAATAACTGCCTCAGGTGTCAATTATTTCGTTATTTAATATACAAACATTCCTAGGTATATTATTTGATTGCACTGAGTGAAAAAAGAATTGAAATGACTGTTATTTTAAAATTATCTATTATTACTTATTCTTTTCTAATTGACAGAATTATCTAGAAAATAAATAAATAAAAGGTAGCTAAAAGTTAATCGAAATACCTACGAAGAAAATAATAAAACAAGTAAGTAAAATCAAAATCGTTGTTGGGAAACTTACTAACACCATCCCTGTGCACCGCGTTTCCATGACTTCAAGCGAAATAAACGTTTCCATGATTTCCAGAAGGAAAACAAGTACCATTACAACCGTCGTAGTACAAAGACATTTTATATATATTGTATTCACGCAATTACGTTTATAGTGATTTAAAATAAAGTTAATACAGTCCACAACCAGCCCATACAGTTTACTACACATGTTTGGTCCATTCGAGACGGATTAGAAGACTACAGTACCAGTGAGTTTATTATTTAATTTACGATAAAAACTGTCATTTCATTATTACATACGTCAAATATTTACGTTAATACGAACTGCTCTTTCTCATTAAAATGCCTAGTGAGGAAGAAATTAAAATTAAAAAGCTAACTGCTCAAAGGAGCCAATTAAAAACTAGCATTACTAGATTTGTTACATTTTTAAACAATGTAACCGAAACTAACGTTACACAAGTTCCATTTAGGCTTGCAGAAATACAAAAAACACTCAACGATTTTCAAACAATTCAATGTGAATTAGAATTATTAGACGATACGAATCTTTTAAAGCATCAAGAATATAACGAAACTTTTGAAAACTCTTATTATGCAGCAATCGCCCAAGGTCACGCAAAATTGCAAAAAACTCAAAGTTCTCATATGGGTACACATCTGTCGGTTACCACTGCTTCAGCGTTACCAGTTACGAATAATCAGATTTCACAATATAACATTAAACTCCCTCAAATTTCGTTGCCGAATTTTGAAGGAGCTTACGATCAATGGACCTATTTTTGACGACACCTTTAACTCTATCATAGAACAAAATTCAACTTTAACTAATGTTCAAAAATTTTATTATTTAAAAACTAGTCTAAAGGGAGACGCTTTACAAGTAATTCAAAATTTACAATTAACGGATGCTAATTATCAGTTAGCACTAGACATGTTAACTGAACGTTATGAAAACAAAAAATTAATTATAAAATCGCACATTAAAAATATTTTTGAACTACCTAATGTTATTAAAGAGTCACTTACTTCTCTAAGATCGTTCACTGATAACTTTCAAAAGAACTTTCGAGCTCTACAAAATTTAAAAGAACCAGTAGAACATTGGGATACTATTTTACTCTATCTTTTAACAAATAAATTAGATTTAAATTCAAAAAAAGAGTGGGAAATCCATTCGAAAGATTTATCATCACAAAAAATTAGTGAATTTACAAAATTTTTGACGGATCGATGTTTACTTTTGGAAAATATGGATACTAAACAAGGTATCAATGTAAATAAAACTGTATACGAAAATAAAACGCGTGCTCATTTAAGCACAAATAATTCTTCGACAAAATGCTTATTTTGCAATAACGATCATTATATATATTCTTGTCAGAAGTTTAAAGCTTTGCCAGTGGCGCTACGTTGGCAAGAGATTAAAAATATGAAGGCATGTACGAATTGTTTACGTAAAGGTCATTATTCACAATCATGCTCTTCTATTAATTGTAGAACCTGCAATAAAAGGCACCACTCATTATTACATATGGATTATTACTCACGATTGTCAAATGACATTAACGAACCCACTACTCAAACTAAACAATCAAATTACAAACGAACCACTGATCAAAATACAAACACACGTAAACTTGACGACACACGTACTTACGATACAATCACGCAAATTCCAAATACTTCTACGCAAAATCCCGCAACAAGCAACTTACACACTCAAATTGATACGACTTCATTTACAACTTCAAATCATTTAGATCAACGTGCCCTATTACCATTATCTGGTGACACAATAAACACCAATCACTCTAAAACAGTACTACATAACTCAAGCACTTACGGTATTACGTCGGTAATCTTAGCTACTGCACAAATTAAAATTTATGACAAGTATGGTAACGCAATTATTACTAGAGCACTATTGGATGCCGGTAGTGAATCTTCATTTATAACTAAAGCACTAGCCAATAAACTCGGATTAGCAAAAAATTCTCTAAATATTCCTGTGCAAGGAATAAACTCAACTAACGTAAGAATTGACGGTTATATAAACGCTAAAATAAAATCCATGATTTCAAACTTCGAAACTTCATTACAATTTTTAATTTTAAACAAGATTACTGGTAAACTTCCAAAGCAATATTTAAACACTAAATGTATTACTATACCCCAAGGAATTACTCTAGCAGATCCCTGTTTTAATTTACCTACGGAAATAGATATTTTATTAGGTGCTGACATTTACTACTATTTACTTTTACCTGAAAGGATTATGTTAAATAATCATATGCCAGTTTTTCAAAATACCGAACTAGGTTGGGTAATATCCGGTAGATTGTGTGAAAACACAAATGTGGTATATTGCCAATTTTCACGAACTTTATTACACAAACAATTAGAACAGTTTTGGACGTTAGAAGAAGTTGATCAATTTCAACACCCATTAACAAAAGATGAACAATATTGTGAGGAACACTTTCAAAATTCACACGCACGTTTACCAAACGGTAGATTTCAGGTACGACTACCTTTTAAAGAAAATTTTCGAAAATTAGGTGATAACAAAGAACAAGCTATTAATAGGTTTTATTCTATAGAAAGAAAATTTGCAAAGGACGAACAGTTTAAACTGACATATTCAAACTTTATACGAGAATACGTTAACTTAGGACATATGACGAAAATTAAGACTAATGTTATAAAAGACAAAACGTTTCGACACTATTTGCCGCATCACGCTGTTAAAAAGGAAACCTCTTTAACTACTAAATTACGCACGGTTTTCGACGCTAGTTCTAAATCGCAAACCGGACTTTCATTAAACGATGTACTTAGAATCGGACCATGTATTCAACATGACATTTTCTCAACGCTAATTCGTTTTAGAACTTACAACGTAGCATTTTGTGCCGATATCGAGAAGATGTATCAAATATTAATCCACGAAAACGATCGTAACTTTCAATGTATTATATGGAGAGATTCTTCAGAACAAGAATTAAATCATTACGTATTAAATACCATTACTTATGGAACCGCCCCAGCTTCATTCTTATCTACACGTTGTCTCAAGCAATTAGCTATTGAAAATAAAAACGAATTTCGGGAAGCGGCGCATGCAATTGAAAACAATTTTTACATGGACGATCTTCTTTGCGGTGCAAAGGACATACAATCAGCAAAATACTTAATAACTGACATTTGTAAAATTTTGAGTCATGCGGGTTTTAATCTAAGACAATGGCTATCAAATAAAAAAGAAATATTAGACGAACTATCACTGTTATCCACTGACAATAATTACGTAATAAAGGACACGCAAGGTTCAAAAACTTTAGGATTGGGTTGGAACCCAAACTCTGATTATTTTTACTTCAACGTTAATAATAAACAACAAAATGTAAACACTAAAAGATCTATACTTTCGATAACAGCTAAAATTTTTGACTGCCTTGGATTACTCGGACCTATTATAGTAAAGGCAAAAATAATCTTACAACGTTTATGGTCGTCCAAATTGTCATGGGACGAACCAATCACAGGAGACTTATTAAATTGTTGGCAAGAATTTTATACTCAATTAAAGGAAATTAATAACATTACGATTCCACGAACTATTTGTTTAGAAACATATAATTCATTGGAATTGCATTGTTTTAGTGACGCCTCTGAACGCGCATACGGTTGTTGTATTTATTTAGTATCAAAAAATGATAATTTTACGTTAACTAAACTAATCTGTGCCAAATCTAAAGTTGCACCTTTAAAGGTGCAAACTATACCACGTCTTGAATTATGCGGAGCACTTCTCGCATCTCAATTGTACAAAAGGGTATCAGAATCCTTAAATTTGAACTTTAATCATACTTACTTTTGGACAGATTCTACGATAGTTTTACATTGGCTTAAGGGCGAACCAAGTAAATATCATGTTTTCGTGTCAAATCGTATCTCACAAATTCAAACATTAACTCAAAATTGCGAATGGAATCACGTACCTACGGATCTAAATCCCGCTGATTACATCTCTAGGGGGGTAGATCCTGGGAAATTAAAAAATTTGTCGAATTGGTGGAACGGTCCTCCATTCTTGAAACAATCTAATGACTTTTGGCCTTCAACAAAATTAAACTTTGACTCTGAACTACCTGAATTAAAGAAAAACGTATTGATAGTTCTAAATGAACATAACAGTTTCGAACTTCTTCAAAAATATTCAAGTTATACAAAACTATTGCACATTACTGCATACTTACTGCGTTTCATTCATAACACGAGTCATACTTCAAGCAAATTATTAGGTCCATTGTCAGTTGAAGAAATTGATAATGCCTTAAAGAAAATTGTGAAACTTGTTCAAATAGAAGCATTTACTGCTGAAATTCGCTCACTTCAAAAAACTATTAACAAAAATCACAACTTAAGTAATCTATGATTATTCCTTCCAAGCACAATTTCACGACGTTACTTATTCGCTATGAACATTGTCAGAATTATCATACAGGATGTCAATTTTTACTAAACAAATTACGTCAAAAATTTTGGCCTATTCACGGCAGACAAACTGTTAAGAATGTTTTGAAAACTTGTATTGTTTGTTTCAAAATGAAACCTAAATTTATAACTCAAATCATGGGACAATTACCTAAATCTAGAGTAACTGTTTCAAGACCATTTTCAACTTGCGGTATTGACTATACCGGTCCATTTTTAATGAAAGAAACAAAACTTAGAAATAAAATATTTATTAAGGTATATGTCTGTGTATTCATATGCTTCTCTACACGAGCAGTTCACTTAGAAACAGTAACCGACTTGACGACAGAAGCGTTTCTTAATGCTTTAAAACGTTTCATATCTCGTAGAGGTTTATGTTCTAAAATATATTCTGATAATGCCACAAATTTTATTGGCGCAAATAATTACCTAAAGGAATTTACACAAATGTTTAAAAAACTAGATGTTCATGACTTTTTATTAAAAAATAGAATTAAGTGGTCATATATTCCTCCTAGGTCTCCTTCCTTTGGGGGTCTATGGGAAAGCGCTGTTCGTATAGCTAAATCAAAATTAAAAACTGTTCTTAATAATGAGCATTTAACTTTGGAAGAATTCTTTACATTTTTATCGCAAATTGAATCTATCATGAACTCTCGTCCTTTATCTCCACTCACTGACGATATTGATGATCTACAAGTTCTAACGCCTGGTCACTTTTTGGTCGGAAGCCATCTTCAATCACTACCCGAATCAACACCTGATAAACGAGATACTATTATTTCTCGATATAAGAAACTGCAAGCTCTAATAGAAACATTTTGGAAAAAATGGTCAACTACCTATCTACAATCTCTACAGATCAGAAGTAAATGGAAATTTTCAAATGTACCTGATAAACTCATCGGTAAATTAGTATTATTAGTAGATGATAACCTACCCTCCCACATTTGGAAGATTGGAATCATCCAAGAGATTCACCCTGGTCCAGATGGACTTGTTAGAGTGGTCACAGTGAGAACCACTTCGTCTACGTTACGACGCAGCATTACCAAAATATGTTTGCTACCAGTACATCTTGAGAGTTGAAAGAAATTCTTACTTTCAACCGGGGGACTATGTTGGGAAACTTACTAACACCATCCCTGTGCACCGCGTTTCCATGACTTCAAGCGAAATAAACGTTTCCATGATTTCCAGAAGGAAAACAAGTACCATTACAACCGTCGTAGTACAAAGACATTTTATATATATTGTATTCACGCAATTATGTTTATAGTGATTTAAAATAAAGTTAATACAGTCCACAACCAGCCCATACAGTTTACTACACAATCGTGCAATCGCATAGCTGCGATTCGATATTTTTCTTTCTATAAAGTGGATGAGAATATAGGTGGCGAACCAGACTAGAACAATGGTGAGCTGAACTTATTGCAGTTGTCCTTATTTTACGATCCGTCAAGAATATCTGAAACCGCGAGTTCAGAGTGCGCTGTTACCGAAAAACAATAAGTGGTAACAAAGTCATTCGAGTGATATTCTTGAAGCTGTTCACTTCGTAAAATCGAGGGTTGAAAGTGACGAGAGGTAGTGCAGTGTTGCCGGATTGACAATGACCACAAATGTGAAAAATAAAACTTTAGGGTCACATTTTTATTATCCATATTATTGATATCTTTCATTTCCCATTTCTTCTTGTTATTATTCAAGTTAGAAAATCTATGTAAGGAAGTAAAAATTAGAATATGGAATAACAAATCATTTTATAAATATATATTGTAATGTTTCTTTTGTCCATTTTATTATTATTTTTATGTGTATTTTTATACTATATTTAATTATTCATTGTTAATTGAGTTTTAGGTTTTCTTTTTCTTGCGGAATGTTATAACCAATTGTTTATTGTTTTTAAATTGTAATATTGTATATTTTTTATCTATGGACTACAAACGTATACGTTTGTAATGTATTTATACAATGGTCAATAAATACTATTCTATTCACATACCTTTTGTTTCCATCTTTCGGTTACTGGATTTGGTTGTCATACATTTTCAATATCATTTTTATTGAGACTGATCATTATATACTTTATTTATAATTCTTAAAAATTTATCACTGTTCACAAAACTATAATCAGGTTCATCGTTTTTTAATATTGTGACTAATTTTTCAATATCTATACATATTACAGGCGCCAAATTATTGTGAAATAATTAAATTTTGATTCGACTTTTAAAATTTTACATTATAAATTATATTATACTATTCAGTTACAATTACATACTATACTATACGCGTCCACAAAATTATTCCCTGTGTTTGATTCTGAATAACAAAAAACTGACGATCATGAACATTGGAAAAATATGTTTTTCTCTGATTCCCAAATAGCAAATATATAACTAATGTAAATAATTTCATTATTTAAATAATATAATCATTTATGTGGTATACAATAGATTCTACCTATTTTAAACACGTAGGTCAATTATTTTGAATATGATAATAACACTGTACTTTCCACTGACCTTACCAAAAATATAAAAATTTATATTAGTAATGACCGACAAAATATTTCAATACCAATAATTCAATGCCAAGTAGGTTTAATTAATATGATTTCTAATATATGCTCATCTATTCCAGATTAAGTTTGTACACAATATGATTAGTTAAAGTTTGAACATTTTACAAGATATGGCGACATAGATTAACAAATCACTCTTGGTTCTATACATTCTTCGTCTGCTTCTAATTTGTGGCATCCCGCCTCCTTTAAGTTACTGCGCATCTCGCGATTTCAGATATTCCTGACGGGTAGTAACTCCGTGAAGACTCTGATTAACCCTCATGGGTCTTATTCCTATTCTGTAGTCGAACTCCCAATGATTAAACGGGACTGTACTCCTTGTTGTGTTTATAATTCTATACTTCATTTGAACATTAAGAGAGAGTAAATTTTCAGAAATATTTTGTGATAATACCTAATTTGGTTTGCAAATCATAGTACAGTACATTCGGTAAATCTTCAATATTTGCAACTCATTTTAAATTGTTTTCGGCGACTACATCATAAAACTTTACACATTTCTCGAACTATTGTATTATTTCACTATATTTCATAGTTATAGCAAAGGATTGTCGCTGGTCATAGCCGTAACCTTAATAGAAACAGATTTTAATGGTTACGATACTCACAAGTAATTGATATTTTATTTAGATAAAATTCGAGTTCTGTAGAAAAAGAGTTATTTAGTTTTCGATAAACATGAAAAATAGTTGATGGAAGTAACTTGTGAGCATTCACCAGTTAATTAAAATTAGACCATACGACATATTAAGTTTTAAAGGAGGAAAAATGAGGTGGATTAATCTCACCAAAGCTAAAACTAGGCAGACCACAATTATTAAAAGTCGACGTTGATGAATTTAAAAAAAATATAATTCGTAAGCTTGCTCACTTATTTTTTCTGCACAATAAGCCGAGATTAACTGTGGAAAATTTTACATAAATTAAACTTCAAATATGAAAAAATGGAGAGACACTCAATGCTAATTGATTTTGAAGAAATTATTTATTGGAGAAGAGAGTAACATAGAAGAAAAAAACAAATTAGGACAGAAAATAAAAACTCTTTCTATTTAGACATGCGTTAATGCAGGACATTGTGTAGAAAAGTTGGCCGACAAAAATATTAACTCATATTAAGTGTTTTTACAAGGATTTTCTACTACTAGTCCAGTAAACGAAGGTATCAACCATGACATCAGGTCGCGCGCAGAATTTTTTTTTTTGTATGTGTTCATGGGTAGATTACTCCCTGAATGTCGGCATGGGCGGGCAGACAAATTGTTCCATAACTTGGGTAAAAATGAATCTTTTTTGATGATTCAAAGTTCATATGAAAGGAGGGACCTGTAGCTATAATATAGTATTATTTTTTATTTTTTTTTATTTTTCTGGAATATTGAAAAATCTAGCCAAAGTTCTTTTTCGTCGATATTTTACCCTCCTTATCTATTCATATTTTTTTTAATCAAGAGTAGTTTCACCGAATCCTTTTGGATAATGAAGCTATGATAGGCGACGAATGTATTCCGTAAGAATCAATCAATCATTTTTGTGTATTTTTATAAACAACGCGTTCTTCTTGGGACGTTCTTTTTTGTATTTTCCGAGTTTTTGAAAATGACTGGGTCTATCGATAATTGATAAATAATGAAGAGCCACATTGGGGTTCAATGCACATCATTTGAAAGCTGAAAATGTCCCCTTATCGATGGCTTTTTTTATTTTTTTACAAATTATTTATTTTCAGCCTCTGAAAATTGAAGACTTTTGCAAACCTTTTTTTCGCAAGAAATATTAGTGCAGCGAAAAAAATCCTAAAGGCAATTTTTGTAGGTAATGAACTGCTCTCCTTTTCTAGCCAAACCCCACTTCTCTAAGTGTCATATTTCGGGAGATATCGGCCGAAAACCGGATTTTCGGGGTTTCTGGCCATTTTCCGGCCCTCTCCATTCATCTCCCGAAGGACATATTTTCAGAAGTTAATGTACCCATATTTACGTACAAGTTGAGAAAAAAAAATTTTGCACGCGACCTGATGTCCAGGTTCCAGGGTTTCCCGGCCTTTATTTACTGGACTATACCTACAAGTAAAGGTGCAAGAATAATGATTTGTTATATAGGCAAGTAGTGTAGCAAAGTCGGTTCTGGCCCGCGCATGCGCAGTGCGCGCGTCCCGCAGTCGAGAGAGGCCATTTTTAGTCCAGGCGGCCATGTTTAATCCAATTATGTCAAAGTTCCACAAAGTGTTTGTAGATGGCGTTGGTGGCGCCAAAGTTCCACAAAGTGTTAGTAGATGGCGTTGGAGAGCGGTGGAGGCGGCGGCCATTTTTAGTCCAATAATGCTAAAGTTCTAGAAACTGTCACCCGATGGCGCAATGAACGTGGCCAAAAGGGCACAAAGCGCTTAACTTCCTTGTTATTGGTCCAATTAAATCGCTGAAATAACAGGCTTTATCTATATGTGACGTAAATGTCAAATGTAAAGAAAAAACATGCGCAATGAACGTTGCCAAAAGGGCATTAGCGCTTAACTTCGCTGTTATTGGTCCAATTGAATGGTGAAAAAGATAGGTGTCATGTAAAAGTGACGTAGATGTCAAATTTAAAGAAAAGCATGCGCAATGAACGTTGCCATAAGGGCACAAGGCGTTTATATTCGTTGTTATTGGTCCAATTGAATCGCGGAAAAAACAGGCATTATCTATGAGTGACGTGGATGTCAAATTTAAAGAAAAAACATGCGCTATGAACGTTACCATAAAGGCACAAGGCGTTTATCTTCGTTGTTATTGGTCCAATTGAATCGCGGAAAAAACAGGCATTATCTATGAGTGAAGTGGATGTCAAATTTAAAGAAAAAACATGCGCAATGAACGTCGCCGAAAGGGCATTAGTGCTTAACTTCCTTGTTATTGGTCCAATTGAATCGCGGAAAAAACAGGCATTATCTATAAGTAACGTAGATGTCAAATTTAAAGAAAAGCATGCGCAATGAACGTTGCCATAAGGGCACAAAGCGCTTAAATTCAATATTATTGGTCCAATTGAATGACGAAAAAGACAGATATCATGTAAAGGGGGCATAGACGCTAAATTTAAAGAAAAGCATGCGCAATGAACGTTCTCATAAAGGCATTAGCGTTTAACTTCGTTATTATTGGTCCAATTTAATTACGAAAAAGGTAGGTATTATCTATAAGTGACGCAGATGTCAAATTTAAAGAAAAACATGCGCAATGATCGTGGCCATAAGGACACAAAGCGTTTATCTTCGTTGTTATTAATCCAATTGAATTGAGGAAAAAACAGGCATTATCCACAAGCGACGTAGATGCTAATTTTACGAAAAAAAAATTGCTTGATCATGATTGGATAATTATGTCACGTGATCTATATCTAGAGGGGGTTATTATATAATATTTATTAATAACGCTTGGAGGGATTATTGCTTTAAGACATGCGTCGTCAAGACAAACATATTTGGGGAAAAGTTCTTAAATTTGAAGAAAGACTCAAGCAACTTCGTAAAGATATTAAACTGTACGAAGACAAAGAAAACGTTATAAAGCAGTTGGGAAATTTAAATTTGGACAATACAAGAATACCGAAAAAAGTACTATGTTGCTGTTACCCGTTAAGACGAATTCAACCAACACCAGTTCTTCCGATGACGACGGCGTCAAGGATGGACAATTAAATGGTGAAATTAACAAGACATTTACAATATCGTGCCTCACGTTATCTGCTATATGTATTTTATTACTAAAATTTCTTTATAAATGTATTCAAAGAAGGTTTCAATCCTCATGTAATGTTGCAATAAACAACTAAAAATATGCAAAAGGTGTTTCATTAAAACTCAAAAATTTTTCATATCATTTATTAAAACTCAAAAAAATTTTCATTTCGCCATGTGCAATATTTTTCGAAGAAAAACAAAAAAAAATGTGCTGAAAGAGTATATAATAAAGAACGAAGCGTTTAATTATTTTTTTATTATATTCAATTTACTTGGTACATTTTATTCATAAAAAGATATAATTTTTGTCAATAGGGTTTTCAATTATTCTTTTAACCCTACGCTGGGACAGGGTATGTTAAATAGATTCCAACTAAATTGTCCAGCTTCAACAACTTTTTTCGTATATTCGCTATATTTGTAATATACGTTTAAGTTTTTGTTGAAAAAGTAAATGAAACCATCTATATATCTAAACGCTGATGTCAAGTTCATCGGTATACCGGGAAATTGATCGGTTATACGTCCACGACTAATTATTTCTCCAGGATCATTATTGTATTCTACATAGGAAACGTTGTTATAGAAAACAAAAGTTCTACCACTATTTGATTGAAATAACGCATTAATATAAGCATCTGAGGGCACGGGTAAATAATAATCATTTTGAATATTTAAATTTGGAAATGAGGCTACATAACATTTTCGATTACCAAACGTTATTAAATCCCTCGCTGAATTTTGAAAAATGTGAGAAAATGGGGTCGAGGAAGTCTTAAGTACATTGGGTAGATAATTACTTAACGGCTCGGGACTTGAAGGTATGAGCATACTATTTAAATCAAATTTCCACAAAGATGTATTAAATCCGACGTACAATCGATAATTAGGAAACGTTGGAGCTGTTGCAAGAAACATGAAATCAGGTGATTTAATATTACATAAATTTTTGTATTGAAGCGAAACAGTCATCGGTGTCTTAACAGAAGAAGAAAAAGAAGAAGAAGAAGAAGAAGAAGAAATGTGTTTTCGAGTGGTTGGAGGATAAATTGTACTCGTTGTCGTTGTCGTTGTTGTCGGCGTTCGTCGTCGTCGTGGACCATACAAGAATTCTAATGCATTCTTATCATCTTCATCTAGATGAGTTAACTTTTGCTGATACCATGGAAATATAATTGCAGACTCTACTTCACTATGTCCTAACCCAAGGGTGTGGCCGATTTCATGCACCAACACCATAAGAAAGCTTACTTGACAATCAGGAACATTATCATCATCACCCCCAAAATACCATTGTTCGCCAGCATCCATATGAATTTCAATACATCCACCAGCACTAGGAAAATGTGCGTGAGCCAATATTTTCCCGGGCCCATCAAAGTTTTGTGGATATCGATGGTGACCTGTGCAGCTTTCTCGAAAATCATGTTTTTTGGGTACGACGGTTATAGTAATATCGGGTTTCGGTGTTGGAAATTGAACTTGTTGAAAATTGAAATTGGAATCACGTTCCCATATTGCAAAAGCCTTTTGAGCTGTTAAAAGATGTTCCGAACGGGCTTGAGGAAAATACCATCGCAAACTCGTTTTATTTTTCCATCTTGATATCGTTGTAAATGAATTTTCACCAACAGTACATCTAGGTTTATTAATTAATTGAATAGTGGCAGCGTTCAGAGTTCCATCCACAGGTAGATTATATTTTTCTTGAAAATTTGCTAACACATTTTTATGGCTATCACCTACGATTTCATTTTGATTAATGTAGCCAAACCGTTGCAAAAATGATACAAAATATTCTCGAGTAACGTTCGCAGAATTTGCGTGGGCTGTTAAGAGAAGCAGTACAAGTACTTTACCAACACACATGTTGAATATAAATGAAAATGTAAGAAATGTGTACGTATATATATTTTGCATTTATTCTTATAAAAATTTTAAAAAGAGAGAGAGAGACTTTTAATTACCATACAGGATGAAGTCAAAAAGGTCACGTAAACGCCACGTAAAACATCACAAACGTCACACACGTCACGTAAACGTCACGCACGTCACGTTTTACGTCACACACGTCACGTTTTACGTCACGCACGTCACGTTCTACGTCACGCACGTCACGTTCTACGTCACGCACATCACGTTCTACGTCACGCACGTCACGTTCTACGTCACGCACGTCACGTTCTACGTCACGTTCTACGTCACGCACGTCACGTTCTACGTCACGCACCTCACGTTTTACGTCACGCACGTCACGTTCTACGTCACGCACGTCACGTTCTACGTCACGCACGTCACGTTCTACGTCACGCACGTCACGTTTTACGTCACGCGCGTCACGTTTTACGTCACGCACCTCACGTTTTACGTCACGCACGTCACGTTTTACGCCACGCACGTCACGTTTTACGCCACGCACGTCACGTTTTACGTCACGCACGTCACGCACGCCACGTTTTACGTCACGCACGCCACGATTTACGTCACGCACGTCACGTTTTACGTCACGGGAACGTCAAATGTTTAACCTATTTTTAAGAGATACACTACAAGTTATTATTACCAATGTAATATAGTTAAATAAAGTGTAAATAAAATTTTATGTGAGATGCTCCTTTGTAAAACCGGATTATCTAGCGCGACAGTTATGCAAATGGGTACCTAATTTGTGCAACTTATAAAATTATTGCATAAGACTTTTCACAGACGTGCTGTTACACGTGTCACCCCCTCTTGTAATAATAAACTCGCCCACGAGCGCAGCCATGTTGAATTTTGAAAACTTAAAAACAATACGAAATTATCAAAACCGCGAATGAAGTGATAACCTAGAAACACGTATTTTATCGAGAACGAGTTATATATTTGCGTTTATTATAATAGTTGTTTAGAGTATTTCTTAAAACGTCATGAAAAAGCCCCTTTTCACGTGAACATACCGTGATTATAACATCGTGAAAAAGCCCCTTTTCACGAGAACATACCGTGATTATTAGACCCTCACTCACTTTTTTATCTTTCCATTTGTATATGTGGTAACGAAATAAAACAGAGAGTACAATTAACACAAGTCGTTCGTTCTTAAACAATCGAGATGGAAAAAATTGAATTTCTCATAGGTAAAAGAGCTGTAAATAAAATATTGCGTTTACCTGTAAAAGATCTTTTAATTGAACAATGGAGTCAAGAAAGTAGAATATCTTGTTACATCCTCTACATCGGTGATGAAGTTGCAGCGTTCGCATTATTATCGAGATGTGATTTCGATCCATTTAGACAACATGACGTTCCCAGAATATTAAATTATATATATACATTTGACAAACACAGAAGAAAAGGTTACGCATGCAAAATAGTTCAACATCTGATGAAAACAGGGAATCAGTTTACAACATTTTGCAGCAATCCGTGGTCAGAAGGAGTCTTTACAAAATGCAACTGTACCAATTACGGTGAAAATAATTATTCAATAATGTTTAGATATCCTTAATAAATCATATTAAAACAAAAAAAGGTTTTTAATTTATGAGTAAAAAAGGTTGTTGAATGAAAATTAAACAAATAGTCAAAATTGAAATAAACTGGATTGAAAAATGTTGATAAGAAATATTCTTTTTTTATTTTTTATAATCTTTGATTATTTATAGAAAAATCCGTTAAATGTGATTGTACCATAAAATGGGAAAGCTAAATACCATTCAGGCCTAACACACTGAATGTGCTATGGAGTTAAGAAATATAGAATCCCCACCCATTTTTTTCATACTAATAAATATTAAGACTTTCTCCGGTGAAGTTAGTCAGTCAGTCATCATGCAGTTTACGGAAGAATCAAAAGTGAAAAATATCTATTTGGGTGAACAAAGGTTCTACCTGAATAAATCGAATACGAAATATGTCGCAGTGAGTCTGTCGCATGATTTAAATTTTGCTCCGTGTGTGAAAATATCTGGAAATAAAGGAAACTGTATCGTGTTTAGTGAAAAAGAGTGGAAGGAGTTTTTATCCTTCAAAGAAACTATTGAAGATTTTACAACAGCGGGAAAGAAGGAATCACTAGATTTTAACCGGTTTTCGTTACAGTTTGAAAATTTTGAGAACATTACTGTTTTGAACGTATTAACTGGACATGCTACTGTCTGGTTAGGATCAATTTCCCTTTCCGAGCTCTGGAGATGCTTACCCTTAATTAAGCACAACATTGAAGTATTAAACGGCCAACAGTTTGTAGGTTCCCTAAAAATTTTACAAATGGGGGTTAAAAACAAGGAAGATATCATCAACACAGCTCTTACTACAATGGAGCCTATAAAACAAGCGCATCCGATTACATATAGTTTATTACTAGAACTTATATTCAAATACCCCGATGTTCTTAAAGAAAAGATATGAAGAAAGTAACTTTTAATGAAGATTACAATCACGTTCACATATGAGAATCAAATGTTGAAACAAGTGATTGAGAATCAAGATATCTTAATCAACTACGTTTTAAACGTCGAATAGAAATAAAATGTATAATACTTTACAAAATAAAACATTTAAACAATAGAATTTTTGTCTATCCAAGACTGATTTTGTATAGAATCTTATGGAAAATATGAACAAATTTAGCAATTCAAGGGGCCTTTTTTTAATAACCTTCAAACTTACCGCTTTTTTCCTCATAGTGGGGGTATATAAATACAAGTGTGTGCGAACCTACATTTTATTCAGTCGTGTGGTGCACCTGCAATTTAAATCGACCAACAACATGAGTAGTCAAGATAGTGGTTATAGTTCTTGTGAAATTGTTTTTGAAAGTGACTCGGCATCGTCGTCGTCTTCGCCGTCGCCGTCGCCAACACCTCCTTCACCTTTTGCAGTGTCGCTTAATGATTGTGTTGAGGAAATAGACCAAGCTTTAATTTCATACGAGTATGCTGCTAAATTGGAGCGATACCATCTGCTGGAAACGAACTTTTCCCTGAGAAGTTATGCACTTTTGTGTGGAATAAGTCCAACCAGAACCTTTACTCCTGCAATAACGCTAACACCTTTACTTCGACCCGGAAGAATTTCGTTTGGTACATTTGAGTGGACTACTTTTATTGAATTGCTGCGAAAGAGATATGATGACTTTTTTCACGAGAATCTATCATCACCTCCTGACGAATACGATCCTGTAGTTTTCCCTTGTGGAGACTTTTGTAAAGTTACTCAATTAGTGTATGACGATACCAAGTTTCTACTCGCAAACAAACATGGAGTCGAGTTCTATCTGGACGAGTATGATGTTTCCGACATCCTTGAAGCAAAATTGCAATTTGGTGAAGAACTACATTTCGTTGCTAGTAGACTTGGACTTTAATGCATTCTACTGTAATTTAATAGACTCTACACGAGCTTATTTGGCTATTAATTTCAATAGTATTTGTGACACTAGTAGATTTAATACTTTAATTTTAATTTGTGCTGTTATGCCAAATTGTTTAGAAAAAAATGCTCTACACGAGTACATGTATTACTATAAAGATGATGTTATTAATGATATATATAATCACTGTTCAAATTAAAAAAATGTACCAAGTTTTTTGAAATAAAACACTTCTTTTTTTATATTTTATTTTTTATTACCCAAGCAAACATACATAAAAACTACAAATAATACAGTAAGCAAACATATATAACTAATACATAAAAACTATAACTAATACATTAGGTACATAGTTCAGTCTGAAAATCGCACTCGTTTATTTTTTTCATGTAAATCGTTATAACAAAACCAAGCACAATATTACTTATTCAATAAATATTTCTAATAGCACATCATCGTTATCACTAATCAGTAATCACATCTTAATTTTTTCCACTTGTATTTATTAAAAATTTCCCCGTTAAACTCCACGGTAGGGCAAAAAAGAAAAATTAGCTTTTATATCCCCACGGAAGGGTGTCATGTGAGTGGGGAAGTAATTGCCGCTTATCATCATACATAATCATCGAATACGATTTTATTTTTTACTACATTGGATTTAACCCCCTTTGATTTTTTCACGACTTTGCCGCTTTGGACTTTATAGCTGTACATTTTTGATCGTAATCCCACAAAGTGTGTCATTATTTTACCATTAGCTTCATCCTTCATTAGCCCCGGGATTTTTTTGTTTATTAAAGGAATCTTATAGGTGTTATTTGAGGGGTAATCTGAAGTGTCAAATTTTTCTAAGTACTCTCCAATCAAACTTTTGTAAACGTCATCGCAATTTAATTCGTAAATAAAACTATCGGTGTCAGTGTACATTAATTTTAAATTTTTCACCCCCATAGTTGGTAACATGAAATTATAGTGAAAATCATACATACAGGTTTTAGAAATGTCCAGGATAGCCATACCGATATACAGGGGTTTGTTGAAGAGTAGTTCAGCCTTCTTTAATTCGATAGCCATGAGTTTGTCGTCAAAAACTCTTCTATTATGAAATCGGGGGCTGGCTATCAAATTTTTTGCACCGTAACGACCATCGTAAGAAGTAAGTAATTTCACTACCCTATGGAGTCTGATGTTTTCCATCGTCTTACCGAATACGGCATTATTAGCAAGTTTGAATTGATTTTTTTTAAAATTGCTAGTGGCTGCAGTCCTTAAACGAGTATTCAGCTCGATATAGGACTGCAGCCAAGCCGATTGTTTGAATTTTAGTACTTTGTGAATTTTCCTCAATTTTAACCCGTGTTCGAGGGCTTGTTTTAAATTACGATAATGCAGAGTGTATTCTTTTTTTGGATAAAGGGTGGTCATTAATTTGGACAATTTGGAACCGGGAGGTTTGAGGTGTTCAGGACAAAATGGGAAATCTTTGTGCTCGTCATGTAAACTTTCGGGATACTCTAAATCAACTTGTAAAATGTATCCGACGGGTGAATCGTCGGGTATCTGAGTAATGTCGATGTTTGTATTGGGCTCCCATTCAAACCCCCTATAGGGGAGGAACTGTGACATTGCCCACCCATATAAATTGTTTACGTCAAAGTACATAAGGTACTTGGACGGTTTAGAAGAATCAAATTCGGGCATGTATTTATTGTTAGCTTCAGAATATCTGTTTGAACAAACAGATATTCCTCCACGTATTGATGCCTCAACAAACAACAACATGTCAACATCTTTTAAAATTTGCAATTTACATTTCGTGTACTTGAGCATACAATCCCAAGTATATCCGGGCATAGTATAGTACCATGCCGGATCTAGTTGGTAAGTTTCCAGAGCAGTTGTTCGAAAGTTTTCCATAACGTCACAAAGAAGGAGAATGTCTGTTCGCATATACAAATCTGCATATTCGCCTAAATTTTGAATTTGGAAAGCTTGCCAAACGTTTTGCGCATGAGTGTAATCATCCGCGGAAATATGACAATCATTTAATTTGTTGTAAAAACTCTCAATTGCTGGAAGACTAGTGGTATCATTTAGCTTATCAATACTATCAATGTAATCGTATGGAAAAACACCTTTCCTCGTCAACAGTTTGAACGTTTCATTAGTCAAGTTACCAAATTCCCCTTTTAATGTAACCAACTCCTCTATTTTTAGTGTAGACACCAACTCATCGAGACTGGTACCCAAAAATCTAAAGGAGTCTATATAGCGAAATTTAATTTTAGTTTCTGGTTCATACTGCGTAAAAGAAATGTATTTTTCCATGTTCACGGGTAGTACACTCAAGGGTCCACGTTTAGCAAGATCTCTAATAATAAAATGGCTGTCGTATCCGCTAAGATTATGGAAAACTATGGGCACTACAAATAGTTTTTTGAAGTTCAGATTGCACGATTGATGTGCGAACCCTCTAAATAATCCCGTAAAATGATCGTGGTCTTTAACGATAACGTCTTTTTCTTTAAACCTATTGTCGCAAATGTGACAGCAGACACCGTTTGCGACAGTAGGCATACAAATAGGAACAATATTTAATAATTTAGATTCAATAAATTTCGCGACTTCTAACATTTGATTCGCAAACCAGTCCATGCAATCTTCCCCTCTATAACTATTGTAGTAGGAAATCTTATTATCATAGCTGCATTTTAAGTAGAATCCTGCACTAAATGTTTTATGGTGTTGATACTTTGTAGTTGTATGAGATATCTTTTTAGTGCAGGCTTCTAAAATTGACTCGAAATCGGCATAAACGACAAAAGGACATTTCTGCTTGTATACATGATTTTTAAATTCAACGTTATCATATGGGGGGAATGAAATTTTGCAATCATTGCTGTTTATGCATAAAATTTCATGGTCCGTTAGTTTTTTCTCGTTTTGGAAATAGTTTAAGCACCTATCGCAAATAAATTTTTTATTTTCACTCTTGCTGAGTTGACTTGAAACTAGTCTAGACATAATTTTAATCCAACAATAATGATATTTAATGGCGTTGGTGGTGGTAGTAGTGTCCTCGTTGTTGATGGGAGGAGCCTCGTAGTCGTTTAATTTTGGAAAATATTCATCTTGAATTAAAAGTAAATTTACATGACGCGGCAGTTTATTTTTAGTTAAACGTGCAGGTACCACTACGTAAAATGACCTTTTATTAGTTTGATTTAGTTCTAAAGCGTAAACGTTTACAGAGATTTCATTTAACTTTTCAAATTTTGATATTTGTGTTAGTTTCATCGGTAATTCTAAACCGGCTGTATTCAAAACTGTACTATAGTGAGGGTAATTATATGTATATTCAGAGTGTTTTTTAGCAGGAAACAAAAAACTCGTTACGGCCCAGTAAAAACACGCCAGGTCTGTATTTTTGACGTTTATGCATGCCTTTTTCGCTAATATTTCTTTTGGCAGCTGAATGAAGGATGAACCGTTCCCAATTTCAAATTTGTTAATAGCTACTTCTAATAAATTTATTTTTGACAACGGCCACTCGCTGTCTTTTTCTTGAAATTCCGAATGTTTATTTAAAATAAAATCTACAATGCTTTTATATTCTTGTGCTAAATCCGTCCCCAAATCAACAACGAAATTTGGGGATCCAAAGTATTTAATGTCAATTACTTCCCCGCCATCGCTATCATTTTTTAAAAAATCGCCGCAAAATGTGACATTTACTTTGAGCGACGGTGTATCATTTTTTAAAATTTGTAAAATTTTTGACTTGAATAAATTGTAAGCGGCCTGCAAAAAATCTTTTATCTCTTTATGCTTCAAATTGATAATGACCCCAGTTCTAATCCGATTGTTAAAAATCGCGTTTACGTCTTCCCATTTAACGCCCCCTTTAGTGCCGCGCCCCTGTCTGATGCCCACCCCTACTACATGGGAAGACGCTAATTTAATGATACACCGTAACCTTTTTAACTGCCCCATTTTGCTGTAAATTTTTCTTTTTTGCCCTACCGTGAAATTGCACTTTTTTACAGCTAAATTACATTTTCGGAGGTGAGTGCTGATTAGTGATAGCCATTTATTTTTATCTGAATATGTCGAAATATTGTGCTGGGTTTTTTTTAAAATTTGTTCAATTTTTTGAAAAGTAAGTGCGAAATTCATGACTGAACTCACCTAATTTTTTTGTATTTTAAATAGGGTCCTAGGAGCACAGCTCTTGGATATCTCGTGCAGACCAATAAAAATTGAATTGAAGTCCCCTTTGTTTAGATCGTCGATGTGGTTCTTGTAAATTTCGGTAGACCTTTTGGGTAGAAATGTGACGTTCTCCTCCAATTCCACTAGGATGGATTCCCCGCCAAATTTAGATTTAACAAGCTGAACACGGTGAATTTTCTTTGGAACGTCAGGTTGCAGGTCCTTTAGCTTAATTATGGGTTTGTTTTCGGTATCTGTAGATGAGGTAAATTCGTTTAATTTTTCGAGAAAACTCATCTAAAATAATAATAAAAAATGGAATACTAGCATGAAAAAAACCCCGAAAAAGCACTTACATTTAAAGGCTTAAAGATGTGGATAGCAAAAAAGTCTTAGACGGATTGAAGCTTAACAGCAAAAAAATGTGGATCACCGGTACAAATTACTGAAAAAATCAAAAATTTGTACTGTTAAAATTACAAAAAAAGTTTTTTTAAAAAATTAACTTATTTAACACTTTGAAGTTTAGATTTTGAAATTTACTACAGCACTGGTACAAAAAAAGTTTTAAAAAAATTAACATTAAATGTACTTACAATAACTCCAACTGGAAACTGTTCACTGAACACTAACTGACAGCACAATGTAAAAAACAACTGGAAACAGCTCACTGAATATAAACGGACAGCAGCAGCACTGGTGAAGAGACGTTTGCGACTGAATTGTCGATTGATATGCTTCGGCTTTTATAGCACTCGAGAAAAACAACAACATTATCTGTGGGAAGATAACTAAATTCGTTTCGTGGAAATGTGGTTGTATTTTTCACCGTTATCAGTCTTATCAAATTTTTATCCAGGAAGCTACATCCTGTGTGAACGGATGTAGATGTTTGTACTAGAATTTGTTTTCTGTAAATGTGGTTTTATTTTGCGCCGTTATCAGTCTTATCTAATTTTTATCGGGAGGCTTCATCCTGTATAACCGTTAAAGTATGTTTTTAAATTTTTTAGAAAATGTAGATTGCAGGGCCGTATTTAAAAAATTTTTAGTTTGAAAAAAAATTTAAATTATTAAAAGTATATATTTTTAAATTTTTTCAGAAAATGTAGATTGTAGGGTCGTATTTAAAAAAATTTTGGTTTGAAAAAAAGAATTTGGAGTAATAGAATTTTGTTTGTTATTAAACACTTTGAAGTTTAGATTTTGAAATTTACTTAACTTAAGCAAGCTCAATTTTCGGAGGATTATAACACTATTGACAAAAATTATATCTTTTTTATTAATAAAATGCAAAATATTATATAATAACCCCCTCTAGATATAGGTCACGTGACATAATTATCCAATCATGATCAAGCAATTTTTTTCATAAATTTGGCATCTACGCCACTCATAGATAATGCCTGTCTTTTCCGCGATTCAATTGGACCAATAACACGGAAGATAAACGCTTTGTGCCCTTATGGCCACGCTCATTGCGCATGCTTTTCTTTAAATTTGACATCTACGCTACTTCTAGATCATACTGATCTTTTTCACTATTCAATTGGACCAATAACAACGAAGTTAGGCACTAATGCCCTTATGGTCGCGCTCATTGCGCATGTTTTTTCTTTAAATTTGACATCTACGTCACTTATAGATAATGCCTGTTTTTTCCGCGATTCAATTGGACCAATAACAACGAAGTTAAGCGCTTTGTACCCTTATGGTAACGTTCATTGCGCATCTTTACATTTGACATCTACGTCACTTATAGATAATGTCTGTTTTTTCCGCGATTCAATTGGACCAATAACAGCGAAGTTAAGCGCTTTGTGCCCTTTCGGCAACGTTCATTGCGCATGCTTTTCTTTAAATTTGACATCTACGTCACTTATAGATAATGTCTGTTTTTTCCGCGATTCAATTGGACCAATAACAGCGAAGTTAAGCGCTAATGCCCTTATGGTCGCGCTCATTGCGCATGTTTTTCTTTAAATTTGACATCTACGCCACTTATAGATAATGCCCGTTTTTTCCGCGATTCAATTGGACCAATAACAAGGAAGTTAAGCGCTTTGTGCCCTTTTGGCCACGTTCATTGCGCATGCTTTTCTTTAAATTTGACATCTACGTCACTTATAGATAATGCCTGTTTTTTTCCGCGATTCAATTGGACCAATAATAACGAAGATAAACGCTTTGTGCCCTTATGGCAACGTTCATTGCGCCATCGGGTGACAGTTTCTAGAACTTTAGCATTATTGGACTAAAAATGGCCGCCGCCGCCGCCGCTCTCCAACGCCATCTACTAACACTTTGTGGAACTTTGGCGCCACCAACGCCATCACTTTGTGGAACTTTGACATAATTGGATTAAACATGGCCGCCTGGACTAAAAATGGCCGCTCTCGACTGCGGGACACGCGCACTGCGCATGCGCGGGCCAGAACCGACTTTGCTACACTACTTAGGCAGTATGAACAATTTTCTTGAGATTGGTTTACTTTCATTTTATCCAAAAAAGACCGTTGACTATCACAAAGAATAATAAGCAACATGAAAAATTTTACATTGGCAACTTGAGTTAATTATGTAACAATTAAAATAATGTTCATCTCCAGTATATTAATGTTTCCGTAGATAAAACCCTAACTAAAGTTATTGTTCTTTAGTATTCAGTATTTAATTCCTTTTGCAATAAGAGGTTTTAGTCAGTTTAGAAGTGAATACATTGTTTATATTATTTAGTATTGAGAGAAACGTACGACAGAAAAGATCTAAATGTTTCCGTTGAAATAAAATTTGTGTGTTACCATCCAACGTATTTTAGCTGGTTATCTAAAGATTTAAGAGAGTTATATAAAAGTATACGACACTGTTTTAGCTGACTCTAAACTTAATTTCGTATTTCTACTGGTATTTTATTCAAACAAGCATTTTTATGATTTTGTTAACAGTCAAATCGATTGAACCGTTTCATTCTCTAGGTATTGTTTACTTGCTATAAATTTTTAGATGTAATGTATTTTTTATTGTTATTAGATCTTAAACAAGCATATGTAGAAGAAGAAAGAAGAAAAGTTCAGACTTACAAAGAAAGCTATAAAATTGAACTAGAAATAATTATAAATGAATATTTTACATTTAAGTAAAATAATTTCAAGAAATTTTTGACATTTGCATCAAATAAAAATCATTTCATGAATTATTATGGCGTTAAAAAAGTATTTTTTATAATTGACTTTTATCTATCAAGAATTTAAACCTATTAATTATAGATCGGGTATTAGACACATTATTGAAATTTATTCTTATTTACAGTCTCTTATTAATAATAACCAATCAACGAATAATCAATAGTCAAATTTCTGCTAATGCTATGGATATTTGAATAAATATCATACATACATTTTGATTAATATAAATTTAAAAATTTATATATATATTATTATATATATATATATATATATATATATATTATATTTTTTAAATCTCAACATATTGTAAATATTTCACTTATTTATATTTTTTCATATTTAGTCATACAAGACTCAGTTTTATACGAAACATTAGGATAAGTTGTTATAATACTTCATATTATTTGTAATTTTTCCTGATGACGGAAAGAACAATTTCCGAAAGCTTGGAATAAATATAAAAAGTACATTTAGTTTATTGCTGCCATCCCAATATTTTATTATTATATTAAACCTTATACTATTCACCTTGTATAAAATGCTTTATATATTATTTGAACTGACCAAATATATTTAAGAACTATTACATTTTAATGTGATTGAGATTATGCAAATTTTTCACATAAAGCAAAATGCAACTGTTAATTTATGTTATGAAACTTACGTCAGGTCAGATTTGCTCGTAAAATTTGCAACAAAAAGACTAAAAACAAATAAATGATTGTGGTAATTTGTAAGTACCTGTTCAATAAATATTTTTAAAATGAGACAGGTTTAAAAATGTTTTGTTTTCAAATTAAATTAGCAAAAAAAAATAAGTAAGCATGTTACTGATCAGTTTCAAATAATAAAATACATTTTATGTATGGGGTGTATAAGGTACAAAATTCTTAACGACGCTAAAAATAGTTAAATTTACCGATATTTTTTAAATTTTATTTAATTAATGTCTTTTTTGCCTCATTTTAAATATACAAATTGAATTTTAATTTCTATTTTGTTTAATTTGGTTTAATTTCTTTTATTATTAATTTTACAAAAAAAAATATTCTTCATAAAAAAATCTACATCAGATAGAAATCAATAATAATTAAACAAATCTTCTGATTTCTAATTGGTTTCTGTAAGGTGTGAATCTGTTTGATTTTAATGTCGTTGCAACCACATTTCTAATCACATAAAATAAAGCTGCTCTTTTCCTTAAAGAATATTTAGTATTTTCTACTACAAACTACAGAGCGTATTACTTGGTTTTAAATTTGTTCAATAGTAAACCATGTCTAATATTTCTATCTGAATTTATTATGAAGTTTTTAAGAAGTATTGTTTTTTTTATTTCATCTACTGTTGTAAAATGTACATTTCTTTTGTAGCGTCTATAATTAAAAATTTCAGTGGCTTCCCTAAAAGTTTTATCATTTTCTCCAACAATTAGAACAATTTTAATTTTATGTTGAAATCTTAATTTTAACGTCATTATTATAGTATTTCTATTCTAAATTGCAAAACCACAAAAGATCCATAGGAGTAGTTGCTTAAGTATCTACAAAAATGTGATATTCATATAAATAATAAAAGAAATATTCTATACAAAGGGTATAATTATATAATCCATTTTCTAAGTGGAAAAAGTTACAACAATTTTCCTAATTATGTTACCAGACATATTATTTATTACTCAATGAAATTGGCTCAGTCTAGTTTGTACAAGAAAATTAATGTATTTTAAATATACTTTTTCATGATTAAATACATATAAAAAATACGTCACTAAAAATCAATCATTGCCCACGAACATTTTCAGAAACTAAACTATGCTATGTAAGTAGCAATGATTTTTAATTTTTTGATCATCTTATTAAACTCTCCTTTTTTCTCCAGACTTGAAAGTGGTGCAGATATTTTGCTAAATTATCAATTTTACTTAGTAAAAATCTCAGATGATGTTAAAAATTATTGAAAACATTAAAAATGTACTTTAATCTAAAAATAAAAAACACATTGTTAAAATTAAATTAAAGCAAACTGCTTTCATTGCAATATTAAAAATAAATAAAAAATCTGTAAATAACATTCGTCATGCAAAAGTTAGATGCTTAAAAACTAGTTCTTTGGCTATATAAATAAAATACTCTATGAATCTTCGTACTCAAATTCTATTTTTTCTATTTTTATGACATGTCATTTATTTTTATTAGTTCCGAAATTCGTTTAATTATTTCATTGTTCGATTTTACTCTATCTTTTTTTTAAGTACTCGAACATATTTAAAACAACTTGTGGAATTTGTAGGTGTAGATTTTTATTTTTGAGTATATAATTGTCATTTATGGAATTTCATGATCTTCCGATATTTCATATTTAGCAGTGGTGTCCAAAACACCACATTTTTAAAGAAAGAAAAAATTATAATTTTAAGAAAACAGTCATACGCGCTACTGCCCTATAAATGCATGTGTGGTTGATTTAGAAATGTTGATTTGGCTAACTGAATTTCACTACCTCAGATATCAAGTGATTATATTTGGTATACACAATATTTAAATGCCCATTTCTTATAAAGGTCTTAACATTTATAAGTACTTGAATGAAACTCTTACACTTAGAAACCGATGTTTTGACGCTCACTTACATTATTTACGTATTATGTTTGCTCCGAAAATTTTCCAACATTTACGTGTTAATATTGATATTACAAACTACGTCCTTTTTTAATTTTTAATTATTTAGTATATTTTAATTTAATTTAATTTCATTTAAGTATTTAGTATTTTCTATTCTACGACTGCTGAAAAATATATTGTTTTTCTCATATTTGGTTAAACTTAAAAATTTTTAAATGGAAACAGTTTGTGATTTTGAAAACACACTACCAGAAATTGTGGAAAAAGCAGCTACCGCCACTTTAGATTTATTTCGCGAAGATAAAACAAAATAGCTTATGAGAAGCTAAAGGAATGGAGTAAAATTTTAATTTTAATTTAAATAAAATAATAAGTGAAACATCGGGTAAATTCCTGGTCGTGGAGAAAATATAGTCTGTTACTCGCTTAGAATAACAGAATTCGATACGCGTGATTCCTTAGGCTCGCTAGCGTTCGCGTTCGAAATGTTCCACTTGTATCGAATTTTTTTATTGCAAAAAATTTTCACCCTTGTGAGAAAAGACTCATTTTTACCACTTGTGACACAATATATTATTGTTACTTTAAATGTAATAATTAATTATTATAAACCCATGAATATAAACTTGGATATCATTTTCAATTCGGATCAACATTTTCAAATGACATTTTGCTCTGTGATTAAATTTAAAAACAATTTACTTTTCAGTGTAAATCAATAATTTTTATTTATACTGATTATTATTATGATGAATATATTTTTTTCTATAATTGCCCATTTTAGATATACTGTATATGGGTAGAAACGCCGCCTAATAAGCCGCTTCAACATTTTTTATAATAAATCATTTTGTAAAATGCCACAGAGAAATTTTAAAACTTTATTTTAAATTAGTGTCTCTCTACGTTTCAGTAAAGAAATGAATAGTTTTTAGTCTTTACTTACAATTTCATTAAAAACTTCCACTTATATTTTTGCGAAAATTACTCACCTTACAAGCTTTTCCATCTGAAATGGAAGATGTGCAGCAAATGTCGGGATACTCAGCTGATCTCATAAAGCATTTGTTCGGTGAATCGATGTGCAGAATTGCTTTTCTCAATCTAGTTGGTTGGCGATAATTATCTAAAAGAACATCTTTATTTTTATTTGAAAGAGTAAAACAAAGTTTCAAACTGATTTTCTCCGATATTTTTCTACGAAATGTGCGGAGAGTTTTTTTTCTGTGTTCTTGACCTCGATGCTTATATTTTGTTGTTGTAGCAGGAAAGGTATAGATATAGATAGAAATATTATTATACCAGGAAATATTTTTGAGGATTAGTCAGACCCAGCTTTAACCGGTTAAACCGAGGATTACCTTTTGTTTTGGCTTTAATCGTAACATTTATATAAACAAACAATACATTAAAGTATACTAGAGAAATTTAGACTTAAATTTTAGATAGCGCTTTTATAAAAATTTATAGCTTTCTCTAAAATAAATAGAAGATAATCATTAATAATATCGCATAAATTACAGTCATTGTGTTATAATGTAATTGCATTGTATTATTGTTATGGTGATATTGTTTATTCTTTGATGTAATTTTAAGATTAATTTAATATGGTTACCTTTTCAAAGAATGTGCCAATATTCACTTTTTGTACGAAAACTTTGATGGAAAATGCAAGAGCTGTAGTGAGGGGTTATCAGAGGGACATTTTGGTTTAATTTTTTTGTTAAATTTTTGTTAGCAATAAAAAAATCTTAGTTAATAAAACATTACATGACTTTATTCAACAATGTCTACTTCATTCAATACATTTAATATTGCCCATAACTCCTTGCTTTTGTTCGTGGATTCATACACGGGCATTAACCCGGCCTAAGGAGACCCAGAGCCAGCTTCTCTGAACTCACTTAGGCAAATCTCAGTAGGCGCGTCCACGTCGCGGGGGTGGGCCCGACTCGAACAAGTCGGTGGCTAAGTTCTACTGGGGACCCAGTGTTGCGGGGTATAGCGCTTCCCCCTGACCAGGGTTACGGGTGAAGACCACACCGGTAGGAAAGGCGGAGAAGAAGGATTTCGGTACGGCGGAACTAGCGTAAGTGGCATCCCGTGTTGTTAGGGATTGTACAAGAAAGAACAAATGGGGCACCTTCTTGTCCTTGGACCATAAGTTGGTCCTCAAGGCGGATGAACCAACAGGTCAACGGCATGGAGATACAGAAGGAAACGGGAAACCACTGTATTAAAGGCATCCCAAGAGAATCATGGCAACTTTCAACTCAAAACAAGTCCGGAGTATAAATAGTTCCTCATTCGGATCTCCGGGAGGAACTGACTTGAAAGTGATTCGGCGGAGTCAAAACAAAACAAATGGACTGACCCTAAGAAAAGCTCAAAGAATGGGCACCTGGAATATACGAGGACTAGTACAACATCCCGGAAAACTTCAAATAATCGAGAAGGAAATGATAGCACACAATATTGATATCCTTGGAATCAGTGAAACGCATTGGAAAGGAGAGGGCCATTTTCGGAGTCTCGACGGAAACAATATCTATTTCTCAGGCCACGAAGTAGGAAGCATAAACGGTGTTGCAGTTATAATACCTAAGAGATTGCAGAATTTTGTCTGTGGATATGATCCAATCAATGATAGAATCATTCACGTACGCCTCCAAGCCTCCACATGCATTCTACACCTAATACAGGTCTATGCCCCGACTCTCGCTGCAGAGGAAGCAGTCCTAGAGTCGTTTTACACATCCCTAGATGCTGTCCTGTCCAATATACCAAACAAAGACGTCACAATAATACTAGGAGATTTTAATTCTAAAATAGGGTCTACATCCATGGATCACCACATGCGAGATATTGTTGGAGGATATGGCCTGGGCGAAAGGAACGAAAGGGGAGATAGGTTGCTGGATTTCTGTCTGCAACGCAGACTTGCTATAATGAACACATATTTTCAGCAGCATCCACGTAGGCTGTACACATGGACGTCTCCTGATGGCAGAACGAGAAATCAAATAGACTTCGTCCTGATTAATACAAGATGGAAATCCTCTGTAACATGTGCCAAAACCTTTCCGGGTGCAGACTGTGGAAGCGATCACCAACTACTGGTACTGGATTTTAGACTACGCTTTAAAAATATTCGCAAACCTTCCTGCAAGCAAAAGAAGTTAACAACAGAAGAACTAGAAACGTTTAAAAACGAAATCGCACCAGTCATGGCCAGTATTAAATGCAATGATAATGTGGAAACATCATGGACACATATAAGGGATTGTCTACTGGAAACAGCTAACCAGTGTCGAGGCAATGGAAATGTGGAACGTCGAAAGCCCTGGATCAGTAACGAGACTTGGGACATAATAGAACAAAGAAAACAGCTAAAAACAGGTCCCCCAAACGTAACTGCATATAGATCATTATCAAAAAAGATCCAAAAACGATGCCGCAAGGACAAGGAAAATTTTATCTCAAACATATGCCAAGAGATTGAAACACATGCTCATCGAAATGAAACGAAAGACCTGTTTCAGAAAGTAAAGCTCCTCTCAAGAGAGTTTAAGCCAAGCAACTACGCAATCGAATCTGAACAAGGGGTTGTCTGCGGAGATCTTGTAACCGTGTTGGATGTTTGGAAAAAATACTGCACAGAACTATTTAAGGAACACCATATCTGTGAAGAGGATGATGATCCTGATAACACCGACAACTTTGAGCGAGAACCTGACATTATGCAGGCTGAGGTTGAAGAGCCAATTATCCATTTAAAAAGAGGAAAATCTGCGGGATGCAACGGTGTAACAGGGGAACTTTTGCAGAGTTTGGATGACCACGGCAAGAAAATCATGACACATCTTTGCAATATAATATGGAAGCAAGGTAAATGGCCCAAAGACTGGTGTACCTCCATATTCGTTCCATTGCACAAAAAAGGTACCACTACTAAGTGCAGTAACTACCGTACCATCTCGCTAATATCGCATCCGAGCAAGTTTCTCCTTCGAATTATAAAACGGCGCTTAGAAGCCTACCTGGACCGACAGATCCCCCAAGAACAAGCGGGTTTTGCAAAAGGAAAAGGAACCAGGGAACAAATACTTAACTTGCGTCAGATCATAGAAAAATGTCGAGAGTACAACACCCCAATGATTATTTGTTTCTTGGACTATCAGAAGGCCTTTGATTGTGTCAACTGGAGGATGCTATGGCGCGTTCTTCGTGAGATGGGAACGCCTAAACACCTAGTGTCACTCATCAGAAACCTTTACGAGTGCATTGAGGTGAAGGTACGAGTGGAGAACCAACAGTCTGCGTCTTTTAGAACTGCCAGAGGAGTCCGCCAGGGATGTATTCTCTCTCCTGATCTATTTAATATATATGGAGAATATATAATGAGGAAAGCTTTAGACGAGTGGAACAAAGGAATCTCAATTGCCGGCAAAAAGATTTCAAACTTGAGATACGCAGACGATACAACGCTCTTAGCTGCATCGGAAGAGGAAATGTTAGACCTTCTACACCGGGTCGAGACCGAGAGCAATAAATGTGGTCTTAAGATAAATGCAGAAAAAACAAAAATTATGATTGTCGACCGTTCAAACGTTTTACAGCTGACAGATGCTTTACGCAGGTTCCAGACCGTGGACCATTTTGTGTATCTGGGTTCCTATGTATGCAACACGGGTTCAAGCGAGGGTGACATTCGAAGAAGAATAGGAATGGCTAAAAGTGCGATGAGCAGATTATCCAGGATCTGGAAAGACCGTTCCATATCAAAAACTGTCAAGATGAAGATAGTTCAGTCGCTGATATTCTCTATCTTTCGATACGCGACTGAAACGTGGACAATTAAAACGGCAGATCGAAGACGCATCGATGCGTTCGAGATGTGGTGCTGGAGACGTATGCTCCGAATCCCGTTGACGGCACGCAGAACCAATGACTCGATTCTCAGAGAGTTGAAAATCCAGAATAGACTCTCGTCGGTGTGTCTGGCAAATGTTCTGAGTTTTTTCGGTCACGTTTCACGAAGGGATAATCTGGAGAGATTAATAGTTTCTGGCAACGTAGAGGGACGAAGATCAAGAGGGCGTTCTCCTATCCGATGGACCGACCAGATTCAAAGGGTCACCGGTACCTCATTTCATGGATCCATAGACAAAGCCCAAAATCGAAATCAATGGCGGGCACTGACAGCGCAGGTTGCTAATGATCACGATTCTCAGCAATGAGAGAACGACTGAAGAAGAAGAATAACTCCTTAACTTTTGAGTTTTGGACAGAAGTGTATAAGGCAGTTTCGACTTAAAATTATCCAAACAATAAGCTCTTAAGCTATGGCCATCGAGTCATCGACCCTGTATATGAAAAACACAAATGTGAACTTATGTTTACGCTTATCCTAGTGTGTCCCAAAAATAAGGAAGAGAGAAACAAAATTGAGGGCTGATTATAATTAATTAGAGAAAAATAGAATCATATTCATTCCAGTTTTCTAGCAAACACTTTTTAAAAATCATCTTTGTGTTCTCTCGAATAAGTGTTTTGATAAGAATAATATGGTTTCCAAACTAGGAAGTATTTTCCAATGTTCATCGTACAAATGAGAAATTTAACAGTCAGTCTTACTAAAACTATAATTTCTAAAGATATCCGTAGAAATTTGTGGCTTCAAAAATTCAATTTATTATCATACCTTACAGTGTAAAGCCTACTCTAAGATCCTTAACGAATTCAGTACTCAAAAGTTATTTTTTTCCACGATAACTTTTTCCTACTGTATATAACGATTTTTTATTTAGAAGAATTTAGTTGAAGATTATTTACTAAATACTAGCTATTAACAATCTCCAAGTATTTTGAAGTCTGTAACAGTTCTAAGTCAATAATACAAATAAGTTATCTACGAACAGTAAAAATGAAAGCGGTCCAAAATTCGAACCCCGAGGAACATTTGAAAGAACAATTTTCTGAAATTGAATTCGTTACAAAACCATTCTTTAAATAGAATATTAATAATTTTATCAGAGTATCATCAAATCCAATATGATGTAATTTCGTAGGTAATATTGAGTAGTCAATTCTATCAAACGGCTTTGAGGGCTCTGTCGAGATCACATTGATTTTACTCGACTCTGTAACTATTCAAATACGTATTGAGTAATTATGATATTATATTTCGTAACTATTAATAAGAAATCCGAGTTAAGAAACTGAAATATAGTTTGCAACAATAGAGTAAATGTGATCAAATAATTTCAAAGACCTTGGATAAATTTAAAATGATAGCAGAAATTTTAAGGATCGAAGTGCAAGTTTGGATATTATATTTACCCCAGATCCATACATTGGCGCCAACTTTGGCGCTAACGTTTTACCGTATCCAAAGCGAGTCGGTTTTTTCGCCAAAGACCAAAGACATTGGCGCCAGCGTTGGAGATCGTGGCCACACATTGGCATTCTATTTAGTTGATGTTTAGCAACGAACGGTTGAGAATAGTTTAGTAGTATTAGCGAAATGAAAACATCGGAAATAGTTTCATAGTATCTCACTCAAATCTCTATCTTATGGAATTATGGAATATTAGAAGATGTAGAAGCTATCTGCAAGTATTAGATGATTTAAATGTAAAAATAACGTTTATTTGTGCAAAGGACCATGGTGACATCTATGGTAACGAAATGTAGATTCGTTAAAAGGGCTGTATTGAAAAAGGCGTTGTAGACTTTTATTAGGCAGCTGATATAATCCATTGCTTAAAAAAGAAATAAAAGACAAGTGGAATAAATCATGGCAAGAATATGTCAAAAAATCCGACAACCCTACACTTATTCACCCTACATTACCTTCAACAATACCTTACATTCCTTACGTTTAAGACTACAACGTAAGCAAATATTACTCCACCGTGAACACCAAATTAAAACTTTATTATTTACTGTCCTTAAATAATAAGAGAGTTCTAGACGCACTAGTAGAGTTGATTAAAAATCTTTCTGTGGTAGTGGACTATGCTTCCTAATAACAAATACGTACACACATAGTACACACTATTAGTGAAAATGAGCCAAGAGCAATGGACGCACAATGACTGCTACTGCGCATCAGACATGTTAACGTTGGCACTACACGTAGGCAAATGATGTTGTTTTCAAGAAAAACATGCCATCGTTGGAATCAATGTTAGCGGCAACGTTCGTTCCAATATATGGATCCGGCCTTAACGGAACAGCCTAAATCTCGTATAGTCATTAATATTGAAAATATAGATTCTGCTATGGCTGTTTTTTTTTGAGTGATGGCTTCGCTTCGACTGCCAGGGTCATTAGCCCCTCTGGCTGTTAATTAATTTCTTTTCGTATTAAAAACAATTGACTAATTAATTATCAAATTAATAAGGGGTAGCTAAATATAAACAGAGTTAGTAATGGAATCATCGCTGCCAAAAAGGAAGTTCGAAAAAAAAAACAAATACACTTTAAACAATTTTCCAAAACTATCGAACAATATATCGTGGAGATATACAATTTAAATGATTGAAAACATGTTTTCGGGAATTCTTGGTATCCCCTCATATTGTGAGTGTTATAGAATATGGTCGTGAATAATATTATAATTATTATGAAGTACTTAATAAAATTTAAGCTGCCTCAATCTAGACAACAACATCTGTATGTAATCATATCTAGAAAGTTGGGAATATATTAAGAACTTTATAATTTAATATTATTCGTTGCACAATAGCTAATTAAGATAGGAAGAAATTGAATCAGATCCAGTCTTAATTTTTTTTATCAATTGTCCCCTTTAAAGAGCTTATTTTCTTTCAACTATCAGACTAATTGGAGTAACATTTTTTATTAATAGGATAACTGTTAAAGTAAATACCATTGCGTCGGTGGTAAAATCAATATACGAAGTGCAATAATGAAAAAAAGAAACAAACACAGATTATTCCAAAAATTGAACCAATTTCAGAACCAAGCAATTATTGTCGTGTTTGTAATAAAAGGACTGTAAAGCCATAATACCAAATGTTTTCGGTAGCCTCTGCCTGTTAATTAAAAAATTAGAGGTAATTGCTCGAATTGTTGTTTTAACAAAAGTTTGCCATGCCACACTCTACAAAATTATTAAAACTGCTTCCAAAGACTGATAAAAAACAAGTAACTCCGGATGTTTTAGTTTATAGTCAATTTTTTGAACCCGATGAATTTGCTATGATATGTTTTCATTCAAGTTTTATGCTCGGTCTTAATAAAATAGAGCAATGAATTCAGATGCAATAATAAGATTTTCTCTATATCATTGGAAAACTACCTCCGCCCTAGATAATTTATTAAACAGTTTGACCATTAGAAATGAACATATGGCGGAAGTATAATTTCTTCTTGTAGCACATGTATACTAGTTGTAGATTTAATAGAGTGATTTTATTTCATTGTCAGAAAACTACCAGAATTTTCTACTTACCATCTGTTATACCGAATCCTGTTAAGTAGGCAGTAGTTCCAATCAATGATTCCTTATTATCCGTATGAAGTTTGATAAGCTTGACGTTGTTTCCGAGTCTAGCATTAGTCTTCAATTTAATTAATCCAATATCATGTCCTTCCTCTTCAAAATATTTTTTATTTATGTAAAAACCTTGAGCTGGGATTTTTTGACCATTTTTTCCGCTGGTATAAATACTACCTAAGGCCACTTGTACTGTATTTCTGCGATAAAAATTAAGTGAAGGTAAACACAGAAAATCGAATTTTGTTAAATAAAATGTTGTTTTAGAAAAAATAACTCCTTTGCTTATATTTTATAAATTTGGTTTAATATCTTCCCAAGTTTGTAATTTTATCGGATTTCGCTAAAATTAATTATATTTTTTATGATAATATTGGCATACTGAAGAGTAAACAAAGAATATAAAAACAATTCCAGTAATTCATTCATACCTATACTTTTACTGTTGTATTTGCTTTTTCATTCTTGTTATAATAAAAGCTATTCGTAATATTGATGATAAATTGTGAGTTACATTTCTTAAATTTTTTTTTTTTTTTTTTTTTTGAAAATGGACTAAAGTAACTCTAATTAATAATAAGGATAACTAAAGGCACTAAAGGTAATTTAAAATACATTATGCGTGATGGATAAAGAATAATTAATATTTATTTATTGTTACAATTTATTCTCTTATAACGGCAATAGGATAAATCATGCTTACATAGGAAATGGTCGGCCATCCTGTTCCAAACAGTGAGCAGCCGTGAGAACCCATCTTGGATGTATTAAACTACCACCGCAATACGTAAGAAAACTGTTGTTTGTTCGTAGCAGGAGGCTTGCTTGGAATGGGAATTCCCCTAGGTTCGGTTCTCGGGGCTTACCGAAACCCTAAGAAAAATTTAAATAAAATGCAATCATTCACAATAAGCCTATAAATAAAAACGAAGAGTTTATTTTCTTAATTTTGATTATGTTATTTTTTTAATTAAACTGAAATTATTGACTAACTGGAACTGTTACCATTTTCATAACATTTGAGCTACAATATCATTATTTCTAAATAAAAAAAAACATTATAATGTCCCCAAAAAAATAAATATCGGTTTACTAAATAATATAAATTGTTATTTGGTTTTTGGTGAGAGTAACTGTATTTAGAATTATTTCACTAAAACAGTCTTTATTTAAAATCTCGCGGTGGGACGTTTTGTCCTCATCTTTTCTAATTCTAAAAAAGAACACCGTAAACATAAAAAAAATCTATAAACCCGTCTAAATAAAAGTATCACACATTATTATATATTAATAATCTATTAGAAAATGGTATCGGCATATTGTAACAAAATATTTACTTATTATTTAACTCTTACTTTGTGGAAACTATCTGAATTTTTACAGTTTTCCAAAGCGTTTTAAAGTTATTTTCAATCGACCTTCGACCTAGGTTTCGATGTTTTGACACATCATTTTCTAGATCTGATAGAAGTTTGACAGATTTTTTTATAAACGTAAATAATTTCATGTCATAAACATTTTAACCCATTATTATTAAGCAATATATACAATATTCTTCTTTTATAAAAAATATTTTTGGTTATTATTATATAGATATTCACTTCAAAAGGTAAGATAATTGAACTTCCCCGATTTATTTGTCACTCAATGCTATTTATTGAGGATTATTAGTTTTTCTTATTTTTTTTCCTGTAATATATTTCAGCAGCTATTTTTAGCAAATTTGTTTTCACTTTTATCAGGAGAAGTTAGTAACACTGTCTTTATTTTTTAACTGAGGTAATAATTTATAATATATATTTATTATTTAGCAAGGCTTGTTAATGATATTGTTTTTATTTATAGTAGGGATGTAAAAAATTCCTTAATATCTCTTCTATTCATTTCAGTAATAATTAGTTTTACCGACATTCTCGGAGTTATCTTTATTCTTTTTGAAATGTGTTTAGTCAATCATTACCAGCGCTTTGCTTCTCTTGCGATAAAGGATGCTTAATTTTAAGATTTTCAGCAACCTGATTAGCCATTCTTTTTATATCATTGCGTTTTTCATACTTGTAATTTAGGGCAGCATTTCGATCCCAACGGAACGGATTATCACTTTGAATATGTCGGCTGATATTCACGGAGGGATAATTTACATCCTGCTCATTTCATTATTATATAACAAATTTATTTGGATTTTTCCATGGACTTTTTAAGATTTTTCGGAACGCTCGAAGCATCTGTCTGTTATATTGACGCCTCTTGTCTGAATAATAATTACATATTAGATAAGCTTTACTAGGCCATATTCAATAATATACAATATTAGGAAATATACAAATGAAAAGCAATAAAATTTGATGATATTGAGAAACTATTTTACATACTATTTTTTTAGTTGCTTAATATGTAATTATAAGTAAAGCAAAGTAAATGAATTACTAGTTTGTTATTAGTTAGAATTATGACATTGCATTTATTTAACCATTTCTTTAGTATTTCCCAACTAGCAAACTAAGCAATATAAACCATAAATCTGTTTAACTAATACCCGGTTTCACCAACTATTAATAAATCTCTAAATATTTATTCAATGATTAACTTTTATTCTCTGGTTAAATTTTTTGACGTTTGACCAACGCTTGGTTAGCTATATTAGTTATATATAAAGAAGCAAACATTTCTTAGAAGAGGAAAAGGAAAATTTACTTACCATTGTGGAGGAATATAAACATATTATAGAAAATAAAAAACCATAAATGCTACTTCTTCTCAAGCACAAGCAAAGCAAAAATAATAAAAGAAAGGGAGGAATACGAATAAAAAATAAAAAAATATGTATGAACAAAAAATAAATATTTGTAAACTTTTATTAATAAATCATATTTATCTTACAAAAACTGTATTTATTAAAACTGTTCTTACAGTCATTTATCATCATTATCGAAGTCGTCAATATTTGCAGCATCTTCAAATAGAGGGAATATAATATTTGTATCTTCATTTGACTCATCATCACCAAATTCATAGGCAATATTATGCAAACCTGAATTGGCCACAACTATGGCCTAAAATGTTGTCTATTTTTAATATATGTCCCAAAGATAGACAACGAAAACGTCTTTTTAGAACGCCAAAAGTTCATTATATAATATTGCGGGTTCTTATATGCGCAATATTCTAAGCTTCTTCTGATCTTGTTTGGTGATTAATAATGGAATGAACAGATATTTTCTGCATCCATACCCATTATCTCCTAAAAGTAACGTACCAGCGTAATCATTATTTTCAAAAAATGCTCGTACTATAGAATCATTGCAAAAATTGTAGAATCAAGGTCACTACCAAGCCAACGTACAACACTGTCTTTTATTATTTATCTGTCATCGTACATTACTTGTACATTAATAGAAAAGCATGCTTTTCTGTTCGTATATATTTCTCCACCTGGTGACTGTATACGAATATGCGTGCATTCAATAACTTCCAACAACTCTGGGAAAACTGCTTATTCTATAAAATTCATTTTGAATCTGAATAAGCTAATTAGCATTTTGAGGCATCCTTATGACTGATGGGCTTATTTCGTTTACTTGAGTAACCTAAATGGTGTTCAATTAATTTCAAAGCTTCTCAATACATCTTCTGGAGAGTCTAAACCTAATTTTAAATTACACATCATACTCAGTAATGGGTTTTCTGCTTTCTAAAACCATTCTCGGATTTATAAACGTATAAATAATTACTAAATAGGCGTATATTAATACGCACTATTTTACCTATTATCCATTATCCCAAATCAAAAAACTAACAAATACAAAAATACGGTTAGGTTAGGTTAGGTTAGAAAACGCCAAATAAATTTTTAATTGATTAATTTAAACGTCAATTTAATCCTCGTATATATAAACAAAATCGTGTATTTTCATTCGACAGTTAAATGTATTCATCAAATAAGGTCTTATTTATCGTTGATGAAACCGGGCATAAATATATCATACTAATTTCTTTTAATTGCTAAAATTTTCTTCTAGGTTAATTAAATATAAGAAGTTAGAAATCTAAGTTGAAATTAATTGTTTAATCATGAATCTTTAACAAAATCGTCATCTGTAAATGTTCGATATATTTTCGCAGTTAAAGAAGATTTTCTAGATCGATTTCTCTGGCAATTTTATCTTCTTATTTTACATACTTTTGGGGGAATGTACAGTATTCTTGCAAAATATTTTTCAGTCATTGTATATTTTTAGTTGAACCAATTACATTAAAAATGGCCATATAGAATCAAAACAATATTAGCAAAAAATTTTTACTTTTTGATTTATCTGTTATCCAATCAAATTTGGTATTTGTTTATATGCTTGTGATTAGCTAAATAATCAAGTAATGTTTTGGTAGTGGGGCATTTTGTTCCATGTATTTTTTTAAGGAAGGTCCTCATTACACCATATGTCCTACTTGCCCTTCCGATATACCTCTAACAGAATTTTATTTGTAGAGTTATTTGAAAAAAAATCTAGTCTATTTAGAATAATAAACTATATGCTAGTATTACATAAAATAATATTTATTTGAGCCAATCCTTAGTAACGTTGGAGACGACTCTGATATCTCTTAAAACTGAAAGTATTTAAACCATAAAATATAGAAACTTTCGCAACGTCAAGATGTGATCTTTTATTTCCATATTTTGCTAACAGATAACAATTTGAAATTAACGTTGACATATTCATACATTGTTACCAAGATACAATGCTTTAAACTTCTATGTATCATGTTGTATATAATTTGTAACATTTCATAATATTAATCATTTATATTTTCTCGTTGTGCGCTTTGTTTGTTCTACTTAGTCATTGCAGTATTTTGATTATATTTTTATTTCCGTTTTAGATATTTTAGTTTGTTTTCCTTGGTCATTGTAGTCTTTTGTTTTTATTTTCTATTCTATTTTCTATTACACCAATGGTAAGTAACGTTGGCGCCAACACTTTCGCCCAATGTTTGTACCGGTAAAACAACGGTGGACCGTATCCGAAGCGAGTCGGTTATTTCGCCAATGATCAAAGAATTTAGCACCAACGTTGGAGATCGCAACCACACATTCCGGTTCTATTTAGTAGATGTTTAGCAACGAAGGGGTAATGATCGTTTAGCACTATTAGCGACAATGAGTCAAGAGCAATGGACGGACCTACTGCGATCTTCGTATCAGACATGTTGGTAACTGATGTTGGCTCCAATGTGTTTACACTTCAACAAAAAGAAGCCAACGTTTGAACTAATGTGTGGATCCGGTCTTAAATCCTTGAAAGGAAGAGCTGCATGAGCCATTTATAATGAAAAAAATTCGATACGAGTGTAACATTCCGAACGCGTGCGGCAGCGTGCGTGAGGAATCACGAATATCGAATTTTATTATTCTAACCGAGTAACAGACTATATTTTCTCCACAACTAGAAATTTACTCGATTTTTCTCTCATTATTTTATTTAAATAAAAATTTGTTTTTACGGCGCCACAATTTACATCTGCCATTGACAATTTTGACATCCATAGCTATTGATATTGTTTAGAACAATTACGGAATATTCATTCCGTAATTTGTTATAGAATCAAAATGTATGAAAAACATAGGAAGCAAGTGTTTCAGAATAAATATTCTATCTGTAAAGTGAGAATGTATACATTGTATTACTAAAAATGATTTTGGAATTAATACATTCCACTAATGGTCATGGAAAAAGACACTTCCAGCACTGTTTTTGATAATGGAAAAATCGCATGGAGTGTCGTTGGGGATGTATGAATATTAAAGGGGATAATAACTAAATGTACATAAAAAATTTTAAATGCAATGTTTTACAGTATTAATCCTGTTATTTTATAGTTACACCCAGAAAGTTTAGCTTTAAATAAGACTAGTACTTTTACAGAGCCATCTTTTTACAAATCTTAGAACAATCGGTATAGGTGGACCAAAAAAATTAATTCTGTAATTCAAGTGTGCATTTAATTTAAAGGAAGAATAGCCTTGTGAAAAAATATCTGAAAATATATTTTTTCATCATTGCTATTAAACGTAGTTTGCATTAACTGAAAGTAAGTAAATATTATATTAATGGTCACATTCCTTTTTCAAAATTTTCGAAATATTAAGTTTGTTATCTAAATATATTGTGTATAAATCCAAATTAATTATTACTTATTTTCGGCTATAACTAGCAATATTCATTTAGGGCAAAATACCAAGTTCTAAACTAATTTCTCAATGCACTACACAATGGAAGATTACGGCAAAGATTGTGATATAAAGTTTGGTACATATTTTACTATTAGGTATAGAAAGATTATTTTATAGAAGAAAATGGGATGATGACCTATATATTACAGTATGTTTGGTGGTATCTTTTTGAAAAAGAATAACATAATAATTCTAAGTTTTTGTATTTAAATATTTGTTGATATTTGGACACATCATAGGGTCATTTTTGAGATCTTTGTTCAAATCCGTATGCCATAAAAAATGTAATAGATCTAGGTACGGTTACCTATATTTATAACTTTATCTTAAAAACATAAATAGAACTATATTAGACGTGGTAAAGCGATTTGTTTTTTCTTTTTTTTATAGAAGAATACATTCGTGAATAATTAAAGAATAATATAAAATTATTAATTACATTTACAGTGCTTGAAAATTTCTGTATACTTACATTTACAATGCTTGCACCATTAACGACTTTTAACAACACAACAGCTAACCATAATATCATCGTATATTTCCATTCCATATAAAATTTCAATACACTAATAAATTTGTAATAACATTATTCGCAAAAAAGATGAACTAAATGATGGAATATGACAACAATTTTCATGGCCAATTTAAGGCTAACGACAGACACCAGTAAAGATAATTACTGGACAGTAGTGTGCATGTACTTGCAGATAGACATTAGGTAACAACTAAACTATAATATATATTTAATAGAAAAAAAAATAGACTCTGGATCTATTAAACTTGTTGCAATAACATGACCTGGTTATAATTACTCCATAGAAAATTATAAATAAATTTCATAATTAAGGTTTATTAAGTTGAATTTATTTTTAAAGACTTTTTTACCTTTATTTTTACAGCAAAATTGAAATAAAAAATGAAAATAAATTCGTTTTTTTTTCATAATTATATTTGTCAAAAAATTGGTATCGAAGTGCTTTTGTAGAATATTGATCATTTTTCAAATATTCTTTGATTGAGCCGATCCCTATTGTTTTTTAGAAATGAAAACTGGAACATCCAGGATTCAAATTCACTAACGTTTTATTACATAAATAAAAGTTCAAAATTTCCACATATAAAGGTAAAAAAGTTCCATGAATCCATAATTTATTCGTTGATGTTGTTGCTATTTTAAAAAAATTTAAACCAAAGAGTTTAGAGGCGTTTCGGTTCAAAGCTGATGATAGAGTGAGTATATTTACGAGATGTTTTTCGGTCAAGAGTTAATGATTGAATGGTTGTATCTATGGTAATGTCTCGAGAGAATATTTCTATGTGACTTATGTATTTGCAGGCTGCAGTATCGCTGATTTCCGACAATTCAAATTTTTATTTAGTTCCAGCCTAGTGATGAGTTGGCGGTTTAAAATGATGTCAAAAATTTTAAATAAACTTGTAAGTTGGTTGTTAGAGATAGGGATGTTACCAAAATTTTTAACTATTATAACGAAATTTTTTAAACTTATAACATTGACCTTCTTCTAAGCACTATAAACGAAAAGTGACTTTTTAACTAGTGTTTAAAGTAAATTACTTTTCAAATTGAAGAATGAAATAAACACTGAAGGTCAACAACGCATTTGAATTAAAATGTAACACGAAGACAGTATTACATATCTAAAACACCGAAAGGCTTAAGTGTAAAGGAGTATATTCTTTTCTAGTAATACAACTGCACATTTCTTGTAAAAGCCCTTTTTAATCATTTGCTAAAGCAAAATTTTGGACGCCACTGATATTGTCACCGGATATTCCGATTTCGATAGAAAAGTTATTGAAATCATAAATTATAAATAATTTGTAACATGCCATGGTATTTAAAAATTTGGACCTCGAAATATATTTCTAATTATCAATTGTGGAATGAAAAAGGTTTTGTTGAATCAACATCAATGATATATTATATTTTTCTCAAAAACTAAAAAATTTAAAACAGATTATTTAGAGTATTAAATTACACATCTAAGTTATCTTCTTAAATCTTTCTATTACTGCGAGCGAGTAAATAGGGATTGAAAGTATAATAATTTTACCATTTTGTTATGTTTTAAAAACAGATAAATTTTGTTCTCTGATTAATTCTTTTAATGAACAATTGTGGAAAGAACAATATTCAAAAACCAAGTTGTGGTTATTTTGGTGAATTTTGTTTTTTTTTTGGTTTTGTTAATGTTAACAAAGTTACATTTCAAAATCAACATTTTTTGCCAACTATAACTTTTCTAAAGACATATGGGACTTTATATTAAAACGCAAATTTTAACTAAACGGTTTCTTTTTATTTATATACTAAAAGTAAATGACAGTGTTTTACTCGTACTATTAGCTTTAGAGAATTAATCAGGTCATTATCAAACACATAATTCTTAAAAATACGAATTATTGGGATTATTAACAACATACTTAAAAACGTTCATTTAAAAGTTAAGGACAAAATAGTAAAATTTCTCCAATTCATAGATCAACTGTTCTTAGTAGATACACTAAAAGTAGTACATTTCGCTGTCTAAAAGCAAATTTATTAAGTTTCTTAGATTCCATGAAAACATTTTAAGCGCCTCGATTAAGACAATTTTTAATGTACCGAACCCCAACTTTCCATTGATTAATTATTAATATTAAAATATTTGTTTTACGATTTTTGTCACCTCTTAATTAAAATTTTCCTAAAAACTGCTATTATAATGATATTAGACTTGATTTCCGAGGTAAAAGAAAATTAAAAAATATTTTAACTAAAACTAGTGCATTACACAAAAAAATTAAAAACAAGTTGGCTCCAGTTTGACGAAAACTTTAGCGTGCCTTTTTCAGTCAAAACAATTAATCTGAAAATTTTGCTTTTACTAAAAAAGACACAAAATATTACGTACCTATTTATATAGAGCGGGTTATTATTCCCGTTTTCCAATGAAAAAACGATGTACAACTTGTTTGTAAGTAATCGGCCAAGAGTTTGAACAACTATTGTAATTTTGTTAATTTTTTTATTATTGAGATACCTTTGTTTGAATTTAATTTTTATAGCTTTTGCACTTTTTTGCTATTGTGATTTTTGTTTTTATTAAATTGCAGCAATTGGTCTCAAAATAAATATACTTTGTCACGAGTTGGGTGACCGTTTTGGGGGTCGCAACTCGTGGTTCGGGTAATGAACGAAAAGCGTTATAAAAAATACACAATCATGTATTGAATACAAAAATAAAACAGGTTAAGCAAAAGAAAATAAACTAACGGATAATCACGTTATACTAACCCCAGTCCCACACAGGGTAACAAAATTAAATCAGCTAAATATAATACTATGCAAACAGGTCCTTACCACATCGCTCGGCCCCTGGGAACAATCACAAATTCCAATAGCTTTACCAACTTACTTTCCGCGTTATACTGAGTCGCGTATCAAAAATGGCTTTATCTGTTTAAGCTGCCCTCGAGAAAACTCAAAGAAAGGAAAGAGACGCTGCTTGGTCAGAGGAGCTCTTGCCCTAACCCCAGGAGTGCCTCGACTGACTCCTTTCTTTCTTTTTGTTTTCCAAGTCAACTTTTGGCTTTTTGCTTCGACAGAAGTTATTAAATTTTGTTTATAAATAATGGATAGTACATTGACATGACCCTCTTTTCGTTGAGGTTACGGTGCTTGCCCAATCTATGAAATTGAACCATCATCGAAATTGTTTGATCGTATATTTATATGAAATAATAAAATATAAAATGTTATTGTTTAAAGTTTAAAAAATGTTGAAATAAAAGTTGAATAGTCTTGAGGAGATTAATGAACTTTGGTTCACTTATATTTTTTACAATTTGAAAAAGATTTGAATAAAAAATATTTTAATCTAGGATTTGGAATTGTTTATTAATATGCGCTCATATAGGAATTTGTGACAGTATGTTTTTGTCAACTATTTATTATTCGTCAAGGATATCTGAAACCGCGAGATGTTTAATTTTAAATAAAATTATCTTTTAAAATCAATTACAGAAATGTAAATATTATTACTATTTATTATATTTACCTGTTGAAGCAACAACTCGCACATGTACTTTTTGTAAATATATGGTCAATATTCCATTTTCGTCAATATTCCATTTTCTGCTTCTTTCTGGGAAAATTTTCAAACTGTATATATATTTTCCCGGGCTTGTATCCCTAATGTTTTATTTTTCACTTTTGTGCTCATTGTCAATGCGGCAACATTGCACTACTTCTCGTCATATTCAATCCTCGATATTACGAGTTAACAGCTCCAGGAATATCACTCGAATGACCAATGTCACCATTTATTTTGTTTCTATTACTGCGCATCCTGAACTCGCGATTTCAGATATTCTTGAGGGATAGTAAGTATGTTTAATCATTATATGAAATCGAATTCATAATATGGATTAAAGCAAATACTTCTTTAGCAGAACAACGGCGGACCAATTAAGTACTCGCAGACATTTGTTCATTTTATCACCATAAAAGGTTTTAACTTTTTTTATTAGAAATAGGAATATAATTACTAATCCCCTTATTAAATGTATTTTAGACAGTTTGAAATCTCACATTTTTCATAACTGTCTGTTAAAGTACATCACTAGTGGTATAATGATTTTTTCTCTACAACCATTTGCGAATGTATTAATTCTGAAATCATTTCTCATAATAGAATGTTAACATTGACACTTGAGAGAAAATATTTATTCTGAAACACTTGCTTTGTTTGTGTTTTACATGTATGTTTATTCTATAACAAGTTACGGAATGAATATTCCCTAATTTTTCTAAACAAAATAGATAGCCATGGATGTCAAAACTGTCATTAACAGATGTAAATGACGGCATCGTAATAATTTATTTTTAAACAAATTTTAATTGAAATAAAATAATGAGTGAAAAATTAAACAATTTCTGGTCGTGAAGAATAGTATATTCTGCAATAATGAAAAAAATTTGATTCGAGTGGAACATTCCGAAGACGAGCGCTAGGGAGCATGAGGTTCCACGAGTTACGAGTTGAGTTATTCTAACTATATTTTTCCCAACGACCAGAAATTTAGTCGATTTATTTATTTTATTTAGATTAAAATGTACATCTGACATTGACAGTTTTGACATATCCATGGCTTTGGATTTTGTTTAGAACGGAATATACGGAATATACATTTCGTCACTTGTTATGGAATGGAAATACATGTAAAAGATATAAGAAGCAAGTGTTGGAGAATAAATATTCTAACTCAAGAGTGAGAATTTTTACATTCTATTAATAAAAATTACTCGGTTAGAATGACAAAATTCGATACTCGTACAACAAAATGATGACAAACACAGTTACTAAAAAAAGTCCTGAACGTGACGGAATATTTATTTCCTAATACGTTTGCGAATAGAAATGTTCTATCATCAGCATTTCTAATAAAAGTTTCAAAATTCTCCCTTGAAAAAATCATAGATATTTTAATGTAATAACTCGCAAATTTTTGTTTCGAAAATTCTACTAAAATAGTATATTTTTGGATGTCATTATTTCTTTTAAATTTAATTCTGCCTTCAATTCCATATTGTAAATGCTTTATAGTTTTCCATCGCTGAGAAGTACAGAAATAGAACCTTTTCACAAACATTTTTTATTCCTTTCTCTTCACACCGTTTTTCAAGTTTCTTAAGTACTTCTGTATCCTACTACTTGATTTACTGTTCATTATTAAATTTATTGCTAAATCATCTGAGTCTTTTATATCAAAAGGAATATCTACATCAGAATGATTTATTGTCCTATTAATTTTCAATAAAATATTAACTAATGACATATACTGTTTATATTGCACTTGTAGTACCTATCCTTATCAACACCCAAGTAAAGCCACGAAGTTCAATTTATTTGCATCGTGGCGATCGTTATTACATTTTTAATATAACATTTTGTACTGAATTAGTTACCAAAACTTTAATTAGTCTTTTCATAACTAATTGTATAAATAACTATTTTTCTAATCTCATACTTTAATTGCTTTATTAAATATTCACGACCTGCTTACTTTAATTATGTTTATTATGTGCAGATAATTAAGTAAGTTGCAAATTTATAACTAATAGAAATTCAGTATCAGAGCAACATTAGGTGACAGATGGAAGAATTATAATTTTGACAGTTCGTAGTAACTGTTTTTCTAGTAAATTTATAAAAGTTATACTTTTTGTGCTCCAAATGTACGATAGTGAAAGCGAACTTGAGAATTTAACTCAACCAGAAATGCCACAAGAGCCGCAAACAATGTATTACTCGTAAAGTCAGCAAAGACATACGAAAAGTTTTACCCTCGGTTTATGGATTAGAGAGAAAACAACCTAACTGTTTAATTTAATTGTTACAAAGATTGAATGTTTATGGACACTTTATTCAATTTTTAAATCGACGTTATGTATTAAAACATAAAGTGGACTTGCACGCCTTATTGATAAGAAAATATGAAAGGTACAGACTCAAAACATCTTATAGAAATAAAGCAATTCATTGGAGAAGCCCTAGATGATAAATATTTATTATCGTATATAAGAATAGTTTAGTTTTCAATTTAATGTAAGCAGAAAACACTGTTTTTTTATAGGTAGACTATGGGGGCTTGTAGAAGAAATGATCTACCCAAATTGGAATTTAGAGATGTAGATGATTTTAGATCAACTCTTTTAGTCATAGTTAAAGATATAAAAAAAAAGCAAGATAATTTACAGTTACAAGAAAGTACTATTAAATACGACTAGCTTAATGCTGGTAGTGATATCACTTCACTAAAATGTCACGGTGGATGAAAATCCACGGAAGTCGATTGACGAATCAATTCAATTAAACGAACTTACCTGAAGTGAAGTTCGATCTGAATTATATGAAGCCTTGTGAAGTAAATAAGTATAACAGGTAGTACCCTCACTAGTGGTCTAGTCTCACACATTTTAAAGCAAACGGCCCTCTGGATCCCTCGCCCGTCACATCATAGGATACCGGTTCTTCAGTCTTATTTAAAGCTCCATTGTTGCAATTCAGAGGAAAGTGGTGCAATTCAAATCGAACTTCACTTCAGGTAAGTTCGTTTGATCTGTTAATTATATTTCATTCTTCTTTCGTAAATAATAATAATAATAATAATAATAACAGGTAGATATTTAAAGCAAATTGCTACAATTTATCCAATACGCACTTTTATTCTTCGGAAAACTAAACACATGTAATTGCATATTTTGATAAATGAAGAAACATTTATAATTGCAATACAACATAATATAAACTGAAAACTCAGTAATTGAAAAATAACTAATACCTATTTAATTTTCACAACTAAGAACACTTTCTGCAAAGCTTTTTTGCTCCTGTATTGGTCTATTGTAAAAGTTTGCAAAAGAAGAAGTCTTCGCCGTCCACCCTGCTGCCAAATGAATTAAACCTAAACCTCAAATATTTCCTGTGATTCTCATAAATAGGATTTAAATGATAAGCGTCCTTCAAATCGAAAGTCGCCATAAAGGATTGCTTGTGAATAAGTTTGCTCATTGCTTTTTGATCTTCCATTTTGAAATGTTTAGTCAATAAAAACGTGTTTAACGATTTGAGATTTAAAACTAATCTCTGGGTGCCATCCGGTTTAGGAACTAAAAATACTTTAGAAGCATATTGATTTTTACAAGATTTAACCTGACAAATAGACCCATTTTTTAACAACTTGTTAATAGCAGCCCTAATAGAAGTCACTTCCAAATGGGACCACCCTGGTTCCTTTGGGTAAAATTTCTGTACTGGTTTCGAAATAAACGGTAATTTATACCCAGTTATATATGACAAAATATTGTTATTGGAAGTTAATTTCTTCCATTCATATACATAGAAATGCAGTGTGCCAGCACATATACTAACCTCCTCATTCAGTGACGGCGCTGACTCCTCTCGAACCGAGCCTTGGTTGCATCTTGAGGTAGTACCCGTAATGTTCTTCTCATCTTGGCCTCGGTTGCTCTTTTGATGTGCTTGGTAACTATTCGGAGCTTTCTCGAACTGTTGTCCAACTCGAGCTCCTTTTGAAAAATGAGTTGGACCCTTGTAGTTTAACGAAGGCAGAAATTTCTTAACTCTCTTATGTTTCTTTGGTTTAAGTACTTCACCAGATTTCTCAAGATTTTTGGCTGCTTTAACTCGCTCCTCCAAAGCTTGCCCAAATAGCCACTTGTCGATAGGGACATTTGAAAGAGTATCTTTAAGAGACTTATTTAGATTAATGGAAATAAGCTCTCTACGAGCTGTCGTCTCAGTTTGATGCAAGTGACAGAGCAAACGTCCCGCATCACTAAGTGATTGAATATTATGGAGATTGCCTTCTTCTTTTTCCCCCAACAACAAGGATAACATCTGAGCAATAACAGCTATGCTGGATGCTAAAATCTGCTGCTTATTCACAATACGCTCGTCTCTACATTTAATTCGGGATGGTAAAGCTGCTTTAACCTCCGGATTAAGTTCTGGAATCTCTAGTGCAGGAAGATTCTCTGGTAGCAGATATTTTTGTAATAATTCTTGCGTGGTTTCCCCATTTTGTTAGACATCAATCCACCGCGGCACAATAGGTGCATTAAATGAAGGTCCTGCAATTGATTGAGGAGCTGGTTTCGCTCCCAATATTTGCAATAAATCGGGCTCCAATTCTTCCTGCATTTCCTCATTTGGATCAGAGATCTGTTTCGGCAGAATATTGTCTAAGTTCTGCCCAGGTTTCCTATTCTCTGAATCAAATCAAACAGAATCTATTAGTTTGAGAGCGAATCGTCCTGCCAAAAGAAGCAACAGTATTCCTACTAAAAGGAATAATATCTCGTTAGCAAAAAACATATTGCATGTATTTGTCCCTGCCACAAGGTATAACAGTATTCCTAGCACAAGGAATAATATTTCGCTAGCAAAAAACATTACATATATTTGTCCCTGCCACAAGGGACAACAGTATTCCTACCACAAGGAATGATATCTCCCTAGCAAAATACGTATTTCATATATTTGTCCCTGTTACAAGGGACAACACTACTTCTACCATAAGGAATGAGATCTCGCTAGCAAAAGACATATTGCTTATATTTGTCCCTGTCACAAGGCACAACAGCATTCCTACCACAAGTAATAATATTTCGCTAGCAAAAAACATATTGTATATATTTGTCCCTGCCACAAGGGGCAACAGTATTCCTACCACAAGGAATAATATCTCGTTGCTTACCATCAATTTGTTCTATGTCTACTATAGAGTGGCGAGGCGATAAATATTTTTCCCCATACAGGGAAGGAAACACTTGGCGTTAAGGAACAACTACGCTGCCTACGCACGTTAATTTCGTCCAGCTGTCTCTGCTATCGGCAAACTGGTTCGCTAGTCAGCTATTTTCTCTAAACTGTCCCGACTATCGGCTACGAGGTCTTTTTCTGCTGCGATGCTGATGCCTATCCTATGATGCGACCAGCTAGGGGTAAAGAGGGCCGGTTAGTTTAAAATGTGTGAGACTAGACCACTAGTGAGGGTACTACCTCTTATACTTATTTACGAAACAAGGCTGAAATATCATTTGAATTTAAATGAATATTGCCAGAAGTACCGCAGTTACATTTCATTAAGTCCACTTGGTACGACCGAGAATATTTTTTAACTTTACTTTTAAGGAAGAACCTTCATATTTTATTTCAATTTCGTACAAGGTGTATCCCTTTGTGAATGTAGTTTATTACTAACCTACGACTTCCACGTCTTTAATTCATTATTTAGGATTGGATGCTTATAGAAAATCTATTAAACACATTACAGATTTACTCATTTTAGTATTTGACCGTTCTATATAGGTAAATGAGTAAAAGTTTGAATTTATCGCAGTTTTAGAATTGGGATTCGAATAACCTAAGTTTTCTAAATCAGTCGATTCAAGTTTCATGGTCTTTTGGAGTCATAAATATGTATTTCGAAGTTTCCGAAAGTTTGAAAAGTCAAAGTTGTAAATTTTTTCGGTACCAATACAAACTTCAATTTAACCACAAGTTTAAGGCCACTTAGCAAACAAAAAACTCAAATTTTAGGGAAATTAATAATATATACAAAATTGACGAATTCTAATAGTTTGATAACTTTTAAGTAATTCTTGATAGATATATGAGGATGTTAATGCATGATAAAGTGTTGTTTGAATTTTAATTAATATTTTTCATTTGCAAATGAGGATTGACCAAACATTACTTTTTTTCAGTTTAAAATTATACGTTTTCTTAATTTACTTCGTACACTGTATTTATATACATAGTACAAGAATATCCTTTTATCATTATTTTCTTAATTTTTCGTTTTCTGCTGTCTCCTATTGTTTAACTAACTTCTTTTTAATTATGAGTTATTTTACATTTTCTGTATAAGTGTTGATCTATTTTCTACTTGAATACTACCATGATATTTCTCAGTTATAAAGTAAATAGGACAAAGGTAAAAATGTCTTGCTGTGACACATAGTAGGAAGGAAAAAAAATAAAATGAAGTGACATTGAAATAGTCTCAATACCTTTTCAGCGAACAAAGAACGAGTATTAGACTGTATGGATATCTGCACAATAAATTACAAAAACTGGATATCCTAAAACTTTCGTGTAAGAACTATCACGGTTGAAAAACTTGGCAACAGAACGAGCGTTATATATTTGAGAAGAAATGTTTTTCAAATATGGAGTGAAGTTTGCTCTAGATATTTTTCCGAATTAAAATTAATCTTACTTTGTTATCACAATAACTAACATGAATAAAAAAGTTTAATAACTGATGGATTACAGGTTACATAAATTTCTGCATTAAATGAACGATTGTTGATGTACTTTAGGGCGGATTTACATTACCAAATCAAAGGTTTTAAAACTGACTGTAAAACAAGAAAAGCAAGAATGTTAGCTAAGTCCTCCTTATTATTATAATATTCAGCCACAAATCTATGCAATTAACAAATATATTGTTTCTAGATCTTAATTAATAGCACCTGACTTTTTAATGGCGTTTTCCCGTCCCATTGTTTCTAGACTACACTTTATAAGTTAAACCAATGAAAAGGGATGAAATATCGGCGGTAAAATTAATAATGCAGAAAACTAGAATAAAAGCTAAAGGAAATTGAGAGACATTTAAAGTCAAGGCATATATGAAACAAGGGACTAATTTCAGCTGATTATTCAAATTGTAGCTAAACCTGATAATAGAATGAGGCTTGGTGTATTACAAAAAACGTCTACGATAAAATACCTTTATAGTCAAAAGGATTAAGAGAAAACGATGGTAATAGAAAAATAAAAAATAAAAATTTTCAATTATTAGAATGGAAGAAAGCAAACAATTATTAATCTTTTATATAAGCTTGCTGTCGAGAAGATAGTGAAACATTAATCTTATTTACTTTTTTCTTTTATTCTCTTACTAATTGTCGATGGCAGACAAAATAAAAGCAAGCTTTATATCCCTATTAAGAGTTATTGAGTTATTAAATCATCTGAACTCCAAACTAATCTTAAGACAAAGTGTTATAAATCTATGAAAATCCCAGTACTTTTATTTTCAGAAATTTTCAGCTTTATTTCGCTTATTGGATTAGTTGTACAACAAAAATTTTTTGCAATTTCGATGTTTATCTGGAGAAACAAAACACATGTTAATAAAATTTATGATATTGAGCAAAAATAATATAATTAGTAGTGTATAAAAGAAACATTGAACTTACTTTATTTGATTATAAAATTTTTATGTGAATTTAAACTCAAAAATGTATTACCCTATTTTAAAGAGCTAATAAGTTTTTGGGTAAGATACTAACCGGTAAAAGTTTCATTTTTATAATATTACGTGATGTTTGCCCTTTCTATAGGCAGGGATATTAAAATTCGGTAGTTTAATCTCATTTCAATCTCCGTTTCTTGAAGAATAGTTTAAAAAACTCGAGATCCACCTTTTTTATTTAGTCGAATAAAACCACAGGAGGGAACACTATTAGTCTGCTCTTGTTGAGATCTTTTTTGATGTCCACAAGTACTCAGTGGTTTCCTTTTCATATTAACATTTGGTGTAAACTTGGGTTGCCTCATCCTTTAGTATTGGTTGTTTAACATTAGTGATCTTAACTTTAATCTTACTTTGGTTATTTCCCCCCTTTTTGGGAGTTGGTGGTGACAACTTGTTTACCCCCCAACTTTCTTTGGTAGTTACCTTTTCGCACCAATCTTTCTACGAATTCAGTTTATTACCAAATCTTGGTCCATAGCTCTAGTCTCACACGGTTAGACTCAATTCGTGATGTGTTTTAATTTTAATTCAAGTATTTATAAAGTAAATTTGATGTTCTTAGGTTTGTTTATTAACTGTTTTTAATTTTTCTTACTACATAATGTTTTATTTCATTACCACATTTAATTTATCTTTGTTTGCATTGAAGTATTGATTTTTATTCCTGTTATATAAAAATTTTTAGAACTGAAGACTGTATTCTTAAATTCCAAATTATTCGTCATTTTGAATAAAAATTGTTGTGGTATGATTTCGAGTTTTATTTGATCATTCCATGTCACCACATTAGAGTCCAATGGATAACCTTTTGTTAAACCATAAATTCAAAATATATTTGTATTTTAGTATAACTTAAAACGGTTGAGAAACAGTCGTGATCCTTTTCATCATAATCAACACTATTTAACTTACTAGAACAACTATCTAATTAACTATAACACCTTCTATACAAAAACTTTTTACTTTTGCAAAATATTCCAAATAAATTTAGGAAATTTGACCTCAATTTTATGGTGTGCTCCCTTCTCTACATTATGTATACTAAAGTCTCATGCCATTAATAAGATCACAATTTTTCCAATAATACAAAGTTATTGGAAACAATAATTTGTCTTTAAGAAGCAAGCAACTGCATTAAACTTCTAATGTAATTAGAAATTTTGTATTCATATTTGGGAAGATTGATACTCTATTAACTTTAATGGAAAGAGGGAACATTTGTAGAAGTGAGATGTTTGATTGCGAAAATTATCAAAGATGTTTTTAAATATTAAGTGATTGTTACATAATAGATCATGTGAATATAGATTGTTTTAACCAATAATGTATGCCAGAAGATTTACACATTTCATTTTAAAGTTTTAAATTTAGTTGATTAAAGAAAATTAAGGATTTAATATATTCTTGTTATTTATTTTTGTTTATTATTTTGGTTATTTGAATTTAGTATGGTTAATTTTTTCTATAAAGACTGGTGCTTAGCATGTTTGTTTTTGTCTGTTTTACCTTACAAACTTAGAAAATGAGTGGAATTAAGGGAAGCCCATAATAACTTTATTTGACTGTTTTACATTTTTTATTATCCGTAATTCTTTCGATACTTGTTACTTTGATCTGTTGTGACAGAATTCTGTAGTTTTTTAAAATTCTTAAGTATTTGTTAGAAAATTAGAACATGTGAAATTTGATTCATACATCGAATACTCTTTTTAAAGTTTTTATTGGTGTTTTCGTATTGATGAATTAAGATGTATTTTTCTTACAACACTATTGTAAATAAGTAAATACAGATAATTGTATTAATTTTTTATTAAATTGTATTATTCTTAAGGAAGAATGTTCAGATTTATTAATAATTTAATAGTAATACGAGATGGTTTTATTTAATCTTATCTTGATAAATGGTGAATGCGCGATAAATGTGACAATAAAATTGCACATATCTTTTAAAGGGTGACTACCGAATCGTCCCCGGACACGTCAAATATATACCGTTTCGTCCCCTTAGCGCTGTACCGTTTCGTCCCCGTCCTAATCCCAGCTTTTATCACATAATCATGTATAAACAAATTTATATTTGCTAGTTTTCTTAGAAAGTTTGTATTATATCTCTTTCGTGGTAAATCTTTTGCACTCTTTATGTTAATAAATACTTCTTCGTGAAATAATTTCAACGATTCGAGAAAAGTGTATATATTTGGATGAGGACTATTAAAACATTCACTAAATTTTGCATGACACGATTCGCACGCATTTGTAGTTCTTTCCGACGTTACTTTTCTAGAGGCCCACATTTCCGGGGGAAATGGGGATCCTTCTTCAATATAATTTTCCAGTAAACAGTCACAAAAAGGTAGCATTTCCTGGGGACAATTCCCCATCAAGTCTTCCAGAAATGCTTCCTCTACTTCTTGTGGCTCAAGGAAACAAAGCCCGAAACACCACCTTAGCCAGAATCCAGCCTCTGAATTACTGTCTTCGTAAATGGTTGTATAGCCTGAAACAGACAGCATGGTATTTCCAATATTACATAGTTCGAAAATAATTGACAAAAAGATTTATAAGCAGAAAACTTGAAAGCAATAAAAGTAATAAAAGTATCAATCAAAACGCGACAAGACTCTCGTTCTGGGTTTTTGAGAAAATGTTCACTCTCGATTTACCGAACGCAGCGCACCGTGCACGTGACTTGAAGGATGGGGACGAGTCGGTCCAGTGCTTGGTCAGGTAGTTTTCGGTTTGTGGACGAAACAGTATTCTCCCCTTTTAAACCCTTCATTTTATCGAGTTGTCACAGGTAGAGGTTTTTTTCTTAAAATCATTGGAGTAATTTAGGTGTCCTGTGTGCATTTGGTGCCTATAAATGGTTAAGTTTTGATTCATTGCAAATAAATAGTTTAATAATTATACATTTTTAATTTTTAACTTTATAGTTCGTTAACGAAGGGCGTAAGGGACACATTTTATATGTTTTATATGAATTACTGTCATTATTTTTAGCCTCTTTATCATTTCTCTCTATCTCCAAAGTTTTAATTACGAACTCCTGGGACACCCTGTATATGGCAATATATTTATGTACATTATGACGCATCCAGACCAAACAGTAAAAACAGAACGTTTTTCAACAATTCTGCAACAAAGCTGAAACATTTTAGCGACTTTTTTATTTCGACTCTGTTTTGTCTCCGGATTTTGCAACAATCGCGAGTCTCGTTTCTTGTCTCGAAATTGTTTTGTCGCTTTTAAAGTTACTAAAGATTGTATTTTTATTTTGCTTTCTGTTTTTGTTTTGTCTGTTTAGTCTGGAGGCGGCATTTGAATACTTTAAATTATTGTTGAAATTTTTTCGAGATTACCAGAAACGCTTGTAGGGCAAGGACCTTAGTTCCTATATTTGCATTCTAGGCCACTGTCATAAACGTTGTAATTGCTAATTTTTACAAAATATTGTCATGTTGTTTGATTGCCATAGAGTCAGTGGTTTTCAATATATTTGCATTTAAGATTGTTTTATGTTAATCTCACATGAGTTTAGTCGTTTTCACTAAGTTTGATCATAACAATTAATATGATCATGAACCACTCATATTATATGTAGGTATGGTGCAATAAAACATTTTCATATAAAGGAAAATGCCTTTTTGTAGTAATTTTTCAAATGCAGAAATGGAAGATATGTATGCGTTAATGCACAAGAAAATTATCCAGAGCGTACATGCTGGGAATATTCTTTTTAGTGATGAATTCATTTTCACAGCCAGAGGCGTTTTTACTCGTATTTGGAAAAATCCACTATTGGAATTGTAAATATTCACATCTCTCCAGAGAGACATGCTTCCAGCACTAATTTAGGACAAATATTTGTTGTGGAATTGTTACAAATATTTCATTAGATTTGAATTACCTGTAAATTTAAATAGTAAATCGTATTCACATTTTCTCCAAACTAAACTTTTTCGGTTGAAGCAGTTGCCATTAAACCAAAGAAAAGATATGTAGTTTGTAAAAGATTATTTGCTCTTATTGGTGCGAAATTATTTAAATAATCAATTTTCTCATAGATGGAAAAGAAATTAATTAGAAATGACCATCTAAAATAAATGTTAGGACCAATTTTACTATATAAAATTATTCAAAAATGTGACCAAGTCGATGCAAGCTACTTTGAACATACGGATTTGTCCTAAATATATCAGGACATGCCCGAAACCATGCGAGTGATAAAGAACGCATTAATAATATCTTGAAGTAGGGATACATCGAGGTCGGAACATCGTTCCACTCAATTCCATAGTAACGTACCGGCAGTCGTTGTCGTACCTCTAGTTAGGCCGAGAGGGGACATATTATTGTGTCTCTTTCGGACATATATACCGTAGTTATATTTCGTATTCTTTCACTATTTAATATTTCGTCTTTGTCTTATTCAATACTTTCTAAACCTGTATACTTAAATACTGTTCAAATGCATTTTTATGAAACCTAAATATGTTTATTAAATTAATCTAATCAGTAAATTGTGTATCATTATTTATGAACTTCATATCTACCTCCATCTTAATAAGACAAGAAACAATATTGACTTACAAAATAAAGGATTATCAAAAAATTTGACAAAAAGACCCATTATGGTAGTGACGACGAATGTAGAGGGGGAAAATTAAGTGTTTACCCTACTTTCGCTTCTAGTAGTAGCGAGCAATAATTTAAAGTTGTGCAAGCAAAAGTGTAAACTTTTTGCCAAGTATGAGCAAAAAATATTGGAAGGAATCGTTAGAGCGGAAAAATATTTTTTTAAATTTTTAAATAAAACACTCAGTATTTTACCTTAACTAAGGTTACAACGTCATATTTTCGGTCAAGAATTCTCCTATAATACACTTAAGAAGGGTAAAGAGATTTTGAAGATGTGTAACATGGTTGTCAAGTTGGCGATTCGGGCAAGGGCCCAGCTCTATAGTGGATACGCCTGTGATGCGATAACTATAGTTAAGCAGTGCCCAGCGCGGTTAGTAGTTGGATGGGTGACCACCAGCGAACACCGTATGCCCGTACAGCCTGCAGCGACTAGTAGCATATCACAGCTCGCAGGCACTATACCAATGAGCACGAGATATAGTGGAGATATGCCGTCTTTCGGAGGAGACGTTAAGCTGTCGGTCCCGAGTCCATGGATGTTGGGCTCGTTAAAGATCCCTACCTCGGGTTGGAATACCTGAGGATTCGGCAAAATTTCCGGTTAGGGGTAGCGTGCTCCCGGCGTCGGTGTTTAGCCTCGGTAGCAGAAATAGGCCCACGTTAAATAAATAAAAAAAAAAAAAAAAAAAAAGCGATTTCTAGATAAAGATTATAAGAATATTTGTCGGTGTAAGCACTCTTATAATAATTGTTTAAAAAGATGGTGATATTGATAATTTATATGATTTTATGACCCTATTCTACGCTACTTGATTTTAGAATTTTCGTTAATTGATTGACAAGTGGTGGCATCTATGTTAACTTCAGAATGTAAACGGAAAGCAAGATCAGAAAAAACTATAAATAGCTTTTTCCTTAATTTAAATTTTATCCTAAATCAACTAAGTTTAAATAAGATACAATATGACGTATCTTTTTTATATAAAAAAACATAAAGTGATGTCACCCACAGCAAATCAAACTTTTGCTAATTCTTAGTGTAAGTTACTTTACTTTATCAAGAGTCGCTATATTGTTTTCCCATCTAAAGGAAAAGTTGTTTTATACTTTTGAAATGTACAAAAAATAATGAAAAATTATATAAAAACGTGTTCCGTCAGTTTGATTTTTTCCCCAGATCATTTCTTTTAACGGAATGAAAAAGTATTAGCTCAGGTGTGAAGAAGAGTACCTGTTCATTTCGACGTGTTTCTTTGTTTTTCGGCCACATGTATCATTTTTTTCATAAATAATTCAAGGAAGTTTGTTATACTTTGAGAAAAAGACGATGTTTTTTCAATAAATATATATATGTTGGCGGAATTTTGTATTATATATGAATAAAATATTTCTCAAGTCATTAGCATATTAAATTAGTAAATTTGGTCAAAATTCTAAATTAAACAAGGTAGATTTACAATCCTTTCCTAAAACCGAGTATGTCCGAAGTTCTTAAGGCTTCTTCTTCAGTCGTTCTCTCATTGCTGAGAATCGTGATCATTAGCAACCTGCGCTGTCAGTGCCCGCCATTGATTTCGATTTTGGGCTTTGTCTATGGATCCATGAAATGAGGTACCGGTGACCCTTTGAATCTGGTCGGTCCATCGGATAGGAGAACGCCCTCTTGATCTTCGTCCCTCTACGTTGCCAGAAACTATTAATCTCTCCAGATTATCCCTTCGTGAAACGTGACCGAAAAAACTCAGAACATTTGCCAGACACACCGACGAGAGTCTATTCTGGATTTTCAACTCTCTGAGAATCGAGTCATTGGTTCTGCGTGCCGTCCACGGGATTCGGAGCATACGTCTCCAGCACCACATCTCGAACGCATCGATGCGTCTTCGATCTGCCGTTTTAATTGTCCACGTTTCAGCCGCGTATCGAAAGATAGAGAATATCAGCGACTGAACTATCTTCATCTTGACAGTTTTTGATATGGAACGGTCTTTCCAGATCCTGGATAATCTGCTCATCGCACTTTTAGCCATTCCTATTCTTCTTCGAATGTCACCCTCGCTTGAACCCGTGTTGCATACATAGGAACCCAGATACACAAAATGGTCCACGGTCTGGAACCTGCGTAAAGCATCTGTCAGCTGTAAAACGTTTGAACGGTCGACAATCATAATTTTTGTTTTTTCTGCATTTATCTTAAGACCACATTTATTGCTCTCGGTCTCGACCCGGTGTAGAAGGTCTAACATTTCCTCTTCCGATGCAGCTAAGAGCGTTGTATCGTCTGCGTATCTCAAGTTTGAAATCTTTTTGCCGGCAATTGAGATTCCTTTGTTCCACTCGTCTAAAGCTTTCCTCATTATATATTCTCCATATATATTAAATAGATCAGGAGAGAGAATACATCCCTGGCGGACTCCTCTGGCAGTTCTAAAAGACGCAGACTGTTGGTTCTCCACTCGTACCTTCGCCTCAATGCACTCGTAAAGGTTTCTGATGAGTGACACTAGGTGTTTAGGCGTTCCCATCTCACGAAGAACGCGCCATAGCATCCTCCAGTTGACACAATCAAAGGCCTTCTGATAGTCCAAGAAACAAATAATCATTGGGGTGTTGTACTCTCGACATTTTTCTATGATCTGACGCAAGTTAAGTATTTGTTCCCTGGTTCCTTTTCCTTTTGCAAAACCCGCTTGTTCTTGGGGGATCTGTCGGTCCAGGTAGGCTTCTAAGCGCCGTTTTATAATTCGAAGGAGAATCTTGCTCGGATGCGATATTAGCGAGATGGTACGGTAGTCACTGCACTTAGTAGTGGTACCTTTTTTGTGCAATGGAACGAATATGGAGGTACACCAGTCTTTGGGCCATTTACCTTTCTTCCATATTATATTGCAAAGATGTGTCATGATTTTCTTGCCGTGGTCATCCAAACTCTGCAAAAGTTCCCCTGTTACACCGTCGCATCCCGCAGATTTTCCTCTTTTTAAATGGATAATTGCCTCTTCAACCTCAGCCTGCATAATGTTAAGGCTAGTTATACGAAATTAAAATTTATCTTTCAGTAAATTATAATTAATAAGTTTAAATATCATGTTGACTCTAGGCATACTGACTAATTTGAATCATTGAATGTTAAATTGTACCTTTACCTTAGTAATTATATATGTCATTATATTGCTTATGTAAACAACATTTTTTAAATAATTTTTTATTTTAAAATGGTTAGAAACAAATTAAATGTTAAGAAAAGTAAAATTGTATGATTTATTAATCATAATGATAATTTAATAACAATTGACAGGAAATTTGATGGAAAATATAAACAGTCATGTATCATATTCTAATATTTTATTAAAATTGTATACAAAATTAAATTCTAACTGGAAATTGTATATTCAAATTTAATGAAGACATTCTAGAGAATATTTTGATATAAATGATATATTATGGAAACATGTTTTCTTAAAATGCAAATTTTGTAATAGGTCAGGAAATGTCAAATGAAAAATGTTTTATGGGGGTTGTGAATTTAAAATCTCATAAAAGAAACAATTTTAACATAAGTTTATATTGTTTGATCTAAAAAATAAAGGTCTACTATAAAATTAAAAAAAAAACTTAATTAAACTAATCTCAAATATTTCAGCAATAAGTGAAAGGTCATATGTTTTACTGCGAATTTTCTTCAAGAAGGCATTTTGTACTTACATTTTCTCAAATTATTTAAATGGAATACTCTATATTTTATGCAGCATGTAGATATACCTTAAATCGTTCTTTCATTTTTGTGAACTATTCCCTATACCTTACTGTGATTGTTTTTCAGATATTTCCAATTTTATAAGAACATTTTCATTTTTCTTTTTTTGAAATCAAATCAAGTAACCCTTGTAATAATAACTAATTTTGTAATAACAAATTTAAAAATTTTGTATATGAAATATTACTATTACTCGATAATAAACTTTATTAAAATAAAAGAATATTAACAAATAACAGAAACAAATAGGTATACGGAATGGTTCACAAAAAATGAAAGAACTATTTAAGGTCTATCTAAATACACTATAAAATATAGGGTGTTTCATTTAAATAATTTGAGAAAATTTATGTTTTGCCTGTATGCAATTTAAGGATTTTATCTAACAGATGAAAGTAGAGCGCATACCTAAATTACTAACTATACAAAAAATGGAAAAATAATAGTTTCTATTTGTATCCAGGCTGGCTAATATACAACGACTTTGATATATAAGTGGTCATAACTTTTGAAAGGTTCAGTATATATCTGACATCTATGTACGCAGACTTAAAAAAATCAGCAGAATTCAAATAAGTAATAAAAAATGTACCATCGTATTAAAGAATGTGTATATTTAGGTTGGTCTGCAGCTACTGAATACTCTGTGTAAGTGAAAATAATTTTAGGTTGTAAAGCTTAATATCTAAGATCTGTTGGACTTTTAGACTTTGATAATAATTCAGCAATAAACTTTAAAGCTTATTATTTCTAGACAAATATATTTTTATTGTTTTTAAAGTACTGGCCACGAATCAATATTCTTTTGCATACGCTTAAACCAATTTTCAAAGTATTTGTTCCACCCGGAATGAGAAATCTCCAAAGTTGAATTTTGAACTCTTCATCAACTTGTTGCGGAGATGAAAATTGTTGACGACGCGGTTTATTCTTCACGTATGGAAACAAAAAGAAATCACTGGGTACCAAATCAGGGCTCTACGGTGGATGATTCATCAATTTGATGTTTTTTAAGTGTGAGAGTTCGCATTGTTATGATGAAGAACGATCCGGCGTCTCTTGTTCGGTTTCCTTATTTCACCGAAGACTTATGACAAACAGATGGCTGTATATCACTCAAAATTGAATGTTCTTCGATTTTCTAAAGATACCATTATCTTTAAAGAGCTTCGTACATCATTGTACATCATTACGTTACTGATCCTCTCCCAATATGGCGAGTATCTTGTAACATGTTTCATTGGTATTAGATTCGAGTTAACTCGTAAATGTCGTCACATAAGACATATTAAACAGAAGAAATCAGCCATATAATATATGCAAAGTTTTATTTTTTGGTATTTAAAATATTAGCTGCTTTCGAGATATAAGTTATTAATTCACCATAGGTTGCTCACCTTTTAAACCACAATAACAAAATAGGTTTATCGAGTATAAATATATCCAAAATGCTTGTATGTTTGTCATTGTATTCTAATCACAGCTCTGAAAATTATTCACAAAAGTCAGTAAATTTTGTAAAATTCCATTATCATTTGTATTTTATTACAAATACAAATCACAAATATTTCAAACGATAAATGTCAATATTTAAAAATGACGTAACTCCTCTTAAGATATTTAATAAAGTGCAATTTTCATTCATGCGATAAAATATTCCACATCTAAAAAACAAAATATTTATATCCATTTCCATCATAATCCATGAAGTAGTTCTGAGTCTAAAAAGTGAAAGGAAGTAAGGGAATAGAGACTGATATAAGCATATAAAATATAATTTTGAGAACTCTGCAAAAATATATTTATGCCTCGGTAAAATTAGGGCAACTTATTGCGGATTCGATACCGTTGATAAGTATCCTATAAAAAAAGGGATTGGTCTCATCGAAATAAAATATGGCGGGGATCTTAGTTTCAGAATATCATGTAAAAAATACCTGACTTAAATATATTAAAACATAATTTGGATGGTTTGTTATGAGTTAAATTATGTATTGCTTCTTAATAAGCTTTATTCACAACTGAAAAATGTATAATTATTTGTTTTGTATTTACTCATTTTTACTTACAGCTTTATATATATGTACATTCTTAACGTTTTACGTTGTTCTTTTGGAAATAAAAAACCTATGATGTGTATGTGCTTTATTAGTTTATTAAAAGTTATAATATTGATCCTGTTTATTAACAACTAATACTGATGGTATTTTTCCTGTTATGAAAAATTTCTTATTTTATTTCTTACTTTCAAACTATTATCTTGGATTGATCTAGTTCTGAAGAAAAGAAGAGAATAATGCCATATTGGTGGAACCTAGATATAGAACAAAAAAGGGAAATGTGCAACCGATTGAGAAGAAAACACCCTAGATTAGCAAGGAAAAAAAACACAGATCAAAACGAGCTTTTCGATACCATAAACAACCTCAAAGAACAACGTAAGGAATTGAAGAAAATGATAAATATGGCAAAAAGTCGACACTGGAAGCAGCTCTGTCAGGAACTTGATTATAATATTTGGGGAAGTGGGTACAAAATAGTTATGAATAACATAAAACATAGGACACCATGTGAAATTCACCCGGATGTGAAAAGAAAAGTCGTACTGGATTTATTCCCACGAGTAGATGATACATGGGTAGAAGGACCGGCAGACAGTCACATTAGACCTTTCACTACGGAAGAACTGCAGGAAGCAGCAGATAAAATGAGAGAAGGAAAAGCACCTGGAACTGATGGAATACCAGTCGAAGCTATTAAAGAAATGGTAAAAATGAGACCGGAATGGATGCTATAGGTATTAAATGAATTAGTCGTAAAGCAAGAATTTCCAGACGAATGGAAACTGGCCAAGGTAATATTATTACCTAAAGGGGAGAAAAGTTTGGAAAACTTAAAATTCAGACCAATTTGCCTGTTAAATTCTATCAGTAAGCTCTATGAAGTACTAATTAGAGAAAACCTCATTAAAGATTTGGAACAAAAAAATAATCTCCACGAAATCCAATACTGTTTTCGGAAAGGCAGATCTACCCTTCAAGCCATTAAATTAATATTCGATATAATGCGAAAAACGAACAAAAAATAGTGTGTGTTAATACTGTTAGATGTTAAAAACGCCTTTAACACCGTGAGGCACCGCTTAATAATAGAGGAATTACGAAAAAGAAATATAAACCAGTATTTAATAAATATAATCTCTAGGTATCTGAAGAAACGAAAGATAACTTGCAACAAGGGAGAAATACTAGATATAAGTGCTGGAGTTTCACAGGGATCGGTATTGGGACCAACACTCTGGAATATCCTATATGATGGGGTTCTAAGAGTGCCAATGACGGAGGATTCTACCACGGTAGCATTTGCTGACGATTTGGCCTTAGTGGTAGTGGCGGAAGACAAAAGCACTATTCTAAACTGTGCAGAAGAATGTTTCCGAAGAATTGACCACTGGATGAAAAAGCAGAAATTATCTTTGGCACCTAGTAAGACAGAGGCAGTAGTTTTAAAGGAACAAAAAAGAACGAAGCCCTAACTTTAAAATTGGGTAACACGGAAGTCAGAACTTCAAAAGCGGTAAGATATTTAGGGATATATGTAGGAGATACTTTGCATACCACATACAAGAAATCGTGAAAAAGGTAGAAAAGAAAACAGCGTTACTAACGAGGATACTCCCTAACATAAATGGTCCAGCTAGTGATCAAAAGGGAAGTACTGAGCTCGATGGTACATAATATAATTCTATATGGAGCTCCAATCTGGTATGAGGCACTAGAAAAAAAGAAACACGCTAAGACACTGAGCACTCTCCAACGAAGAATACTGCTACGAGTGGCAGCAGCGTATAGAACGGTATCAACAGAGGCTTTGAATGTGATAACAGGGGTCCCTCCAATTGACCTTCTCATCTTAGAAAGGAAACAGACACACGAATACACAGAAAGTAACACAGACGAAGAGAAAAAACGGATAAGGAAAAACACTATACAAGAGTGGCAGCAGAGATGGGAAGCAAATCAAGAAAAAAGTCAGTGGACAAAGAATTTAATCAGAAATATTACAGAGTGGATACAGTGTAAACACACAAAGATTGATTTCTGGCTCATACAGGTCTTAACTAGACATGGCTCGTTTGGTTCATATCTTAAACGAATGAGGATACAGGAAGAAGAATATTGTAGGTACTGTGGTGAAGTGGATGATGTGGAACATACTATTATAAGGTGTAAGAGGTGGGAGAATATGAGAAGAGAGGCTGAAGAGAATATAGGAATAGATATAAGTATAGAAAATATGGTTCCCCTGATGCTAAAGTCCAAGGAAAACTGGCAGATCATACAGGGAAAGATAAAAAACATAATGAAAACGAAAAAGCAAGAAGAAGAAAATTTTTTATAAACTATGTGTAATACAAAACTAAGTGCTGTTTATGATGTCTGAAAGTAGTATGAAAGCGTATGGATGGAGATCAGGATAGCCGCTTACACCTGAAGTTATGTCTTCACGACGGTCCCGGGTGTAAGATAGGTGCTATGAGGTGAGGTTTAGTGGGTAGGCAGGGCTTGCTCTGAGTCCCACACTCCTCAATGCGATAGTCTGATAGACGATCTTGTAGAAGGAGCTATTTTGTAGTTCTTTTGTTTTTTTCCCATCGTTCTATGGCCGTGTTTTTCTTCTTATTTGTTGTTTTTGTGATCCTTTTAATCTTACCAAATTACCAAGTTTTAGGATATTTTTTAAATAATTTTAGGTAATGTAACGTCCTAGATAGAAATTACAGATGTAAAAGGAAGCAGGAAGAGGACCCTTTTTAAACCAAATATTTTATTTTAAAACTGCAAACGTCTCGAAGCCCTTCTCTTCTTTTTTAAGGCTAAAAACACATTATTTTGAAACAAACATATGAATAAGAGGATTAATACGATACAAATGTATTCTTGTCTCATTCGTAATAATGAGGTTATAATGAACACCCAGTAATAATATACTATTTCTGATACTAAATTTAAAATGAATAATTAATTGACACAATTCTTTAGTTTAATTAAAATTTTTTGAATATGTCAAATATAAGACATTAAAAAAAAATTTACAAACACATCAAAATTCTTCAAATAGAAAATGGACAATACTATGATGTACTTTAAACTCTAATACTTTATTCGATGTAGAACCGACTATCAAATGAGGCTTAAATTAACATTTTTTTGTTTTTCCGGAAATATTGACAGGATTAAAATAAAATATTTGGTTTAAAAAGTTCTTTTCTAGCTACCTTCAACATCCATATTTTTTTAACTCCCAAAAGAAAACCATATTTTCGGTTAAAGTGATTATATCCTAAACTTGAAGTCATCTTTGAATGGATTTTGCTTTACGGAATAAGCCCGCCTATTATCTTCAGAAATGTAAACGATAGGATACTTTTCTTCTGATGTATTTACATCTTTGTATTACCTTGTTCGAATACCTGCTTACCACACTAATATTATCTGAATTAACTAAAAAGAGTCTGGGCTTCTACTATTCTTATTACATGCAACGGCTTACTCCAGAAAAATACAAGGGCTATTATTTTTCGAGGTCTGATCGGTAACGAAATTAAACCACAGTGAAAGTCAAAAATGTTTTATTTACAACATTTATACATTAGCGAGCTACTTCCCTTACATAATCTACAGCAGTTCGTTTGCTTTGACAAAATAGTATCCTCCGATTTAGCGTTTTAGGTGACCAGAGTGATGATATTCAGAGGGAGCCAAATCCAGCCTGTATAGTGGGTGATAAAACACTCGGTCCAAAGGGCAGAAGTAACTTCGAATTTGATTGTGGGAGACCTCTGAGTAGCAAATAAGAAGAGGAATTTTAACAATTTTAAGAGTCAATCAAATTGAGATTTAATAACTAAGTTGATCGGCATTAGGATACCCTTACATACAAATGTAATAAATGAAGAAGAATTATATTGTCAATAATAGAGCATCACTGATTTCACTATATCTAAAAAGTTCCGAAACGCACTATGTCTTTTCACTTTTTACAATTTATTAACGAATAGTGAAACTTTTAGCGTCTGTAAATATTTATTTTTTAAATGTGTTATACTCGAAATTAAAGTTCGGGTTTCTCTTTAAGTCTAGGGGTGTACATCTAAGTCCAGGTGCCTGAGTGGATATGATTATAAAACAGATGGTACAGGTTGCGGATATCAAACTGGTACAGGTTGCGGATACCAAACAGGCATATTTTTTTTTTCATAAAAATAAGGACCAAGAGAAATTCTTTTCGATTTCAGTACACAGTAACCATTCACTTTCTAATGAAAAAAGTTCGATTGTACTTCTTTGGTTTAGTTTAGGACAATGGTAGTGCATCCACTTTCAATTACAGATTTTGTTTCTTCATTTTCGAAATGAACCGATGTCTCGTTTCTGTGATTATTTTGTTCAAAAAATCCTGTCTTTCTTCATGGAGGCGCCAATTTGCTGTAGAGAGCTGGTCCACTTGCTGCAAAGTTCTATCAACATTGCCGCACTTTGCTATCACACCTCTCAGCAAGAAGAAATTGAATTACAGCAAGCACATCACATTTGGCGTGATACTCTATTGTTGTAGGTATGTTGATGTGCTCATTTCTGGTTTGAATTTCAGACCGATCGAACCTTGAAAAAATTATGCTTGTATCTCCATTTTCTTAGCTGCTAGATAAGTGCTTTTAGTTGTTGTATTGTTCTTGCTTTGCTATCGCCTATACTTTGTATCGTATCGTAATACAGTATAAAAAAAGTAATAATGATTTCTCTCAGTATACTTTACAAGATGTACCTATGTAGCACAAACGGTTATTCTAACAATATATAAAATAGTACAAAAGAAATTTAAACTTCGAATGTTCGTAACTGTAATTTAGTTTTACCTCCAGCTGCATAAAAATAGATGCTTAGCTTTTTGATCTGTCTTTCAGTTGCTCTAGTGTAGTATTTAGCAATGGCTAAAACAATTAGTTTTAGACATAAGCAACCGGTATAAATTAATAGATAATAAGCTGTCGTGTATTGTTTGTTAATTAGACACAATTTTTCCCTTTTATGGATATTTTTGAGACGCTGAAAGTAAAGCATCCAGTAATTATTTTTATAAGTATTTTTATTGACCTTACTACCCACTCACGGACACATTAACAATATTTCTGTTGCACAATTTATAGTATTTACCATCATTAAGTATTTTTTAAGTCTCAATAAAAAAGCACTAACTTTTTGAGCTCTGATGAATTACAAAGATATCTGTAGACGTTGTTTATTTTCAGATCAATACTTTAAATTCCAAGTGAATTCAGTGGAGTTTTAAATCATTAAATTTTAATACCCTACATAATTTTTCAACTACTGAGTGATACATTACACGCTTCTAAAAACATATTTCTTTAAGAAAATAGTTGGTACTTCAAAATATAGGAAAATAATTACTCAAAAAAATTTTAAATTCTACACTTTACTTTGTTAAATCTATCCATAATAAATATAAAAGATAAATTATACTTATCTTGAATTTACACAGTATTCCTAAGTTTAAAAAAAAATGCATTGACCGGATTGTAATACCATTTATATTGGCCAGACTGAATTTTGAAATAAGACACAGTCAACACTTATATTTTAAATATTTTAAAAAAGTTTAGGAGTACGGAGGAAATTCAGGACATGTATAATTTATTTAATTTTATTAAAAACGTCCAACTACTCTTACTTTATGTTCCATGACCTGGAACAAGATGGTTAGTTAAGATTACTTTTTCACATAAAGCTAAACATTGAGGGGTGGGTTTTTAAACAAATCGTCCATCAAACATCTAAAATTGCAGAAATCTAACGAAAACAGGATTACACTAAAACTGATCGCAACAATGAGCTTTCGGATTTTATTTTTAACAAAAATAAGATTTAGGAGCGGTCTTAACATTGAATAGCTTTTTTTCTTTTAGTGCCGTTAAGAATAAGCCTTTTAGATATACTAGATAAGCGTGTTTTCAACCATTTTAATTCTTAACATAATGCCCACTTTTATGCGAATTTTTAGATTATGTAGACACAAAAAATTGTAACAAAACATAATCTGACTTAAGACAGGAATACAAATAATAAATAATAAGATGAAGGTCCTCTAAAAAGAAAAGAAACTAACAGTTAGTAACATAAACAAAGGTAGTAAGATATAAAAGATTGAGCTTGATTAAATATTAACAGGTTGGAATAAAGTTTATAAACTCTTATACACGGGAGTTTTTCAAGTATTAAATACGAGATTTGTGATGTTTGATGCTATTTTATTAAATAGTTTTTATCATATATAAATTGTTTCATATGAAGTTTTAAAAGTCAGTTTTGGTTGAGCGCAGAATCTAATGAAGCAAGAGGTCCATCTCGGAGCTTGGATTCCTCTGTTATCAAGTTCAGTAAGTTCGGTGATTTTAGCGGAGGCGGCCACCAAATTTGGAGAAGTTTTGCGCTCCTTTCTCGTACAAATATCCGACATTTTTCGCGCGTCATCTCAAGTACTTTATGTTGATAATTTTTGTAGTGCCAATATTTTCTTTAAAGAACTGTAAACTTTTTGTCGAGCTACTGTAAGTCACTTTTTATTTATTTATTTGTTTATTTATTTTACATTTTTAAAAATGTAAAAACAATTCCTACAAAGAATTTATAATATAATCAATGTGATTGTATCATTTTGTTTATATTAAATATTTGCGTCTTAATTTATTAATAAGAAAATAAAAAAATATTAAACTATTAAATTTAGAAAACGGTGTAATAACTAATTTCATTCAACCATATAAATATTAAATCGGTAAATTCTGCATACCTATGTCTATGCGAGAATTTCATAAATTAATTCCAAAGTTTTTACAAATAATTAATTATTAAAAACAATAAATGCGAGTCTTTATAAATACGAGAATCCAGAATAAATTTTACAGGGAATACGTACGTAAAGGAAAACTACAAAAACAATTTCAACAATATCTGGAGCCTCATTTTCTTGAAATAAAATCCTTCAAAACAAAGAAACACGAGACAATCAGTTTTCTTTTTATATGCTTATGGATATCGAAACAAGTTTCATCTAAAATAGTGTATCAGTTCATTGTCCTTTTTGTAATTCAACCTCAATGAGCGCTTAGTGCAAATCCTTTTTCGTATGAGGCATTTTCTTTGAGTTCAAAAACCTGAAATAATTCTTTTGATACAAATAATTCTTTGTTTTAAATCCCTGGTGTTTTAAAACGGCATCTGTGACGTTAGCCTAATTTGGTAAAATTAGAACCCCGCATATTTTCTAAAGAATTATATAAATCTGATAGTATAAAATCTGAAATTAAACTTGAAATATTAACAGAGCAGATTATAAAATTTATTCTACAACCTGCGATTTTTTACATAGCTTAAAATATTTAAAATACATATTTTATTTAAGTTAAACATATTCTGATTTATATGTAAATATACAAATTATACAGATTTTAAATATTTTCATTGTCTATAAGAGGCCTTTGTGTTATTAGGGCCAAATATGCAAGAAAAATAATTTTACTCCGAATAACACAGGTCTTTTTTACTTGATGTAAAGAAAACGAATTTGAACTTAAAATTGAAACTTTAAATTGGTGGCTGGGTTTGGATTAATAATAATGATTAAATAATACGAACTTTCAATCAATGTATAAATATGCAATTATCGAATAACTCTTAGACTCTGAAAACTTTTAAATTTTATTTACTGTCTACTTTATTTGAAGAAATCATGTAAACAGATGCATGATTTTTTTTATTTCGGTAAAAGTTTTTTGCAGAAGTTCATTGATTTCACGCCTGTAGAATTTCTGATGGTAAACGAAAAATAAAAACGTTTAATAGAAATATACCACCCAACAGCATATGCCAAATTATTCTTCTTGTGCCTAATTACGTTGATTAGATATACCTTTATTCGAGAAAATTTGAACGATTTAAATAGGCAGTTTTCCTAAACCGGAATATATTTTTTATTGCAAAGAAATCTCCAACTTTTTTAGTTAAAAAAACTATTACCTTCCTGAGTCAAATATATATGGTGAGTCAATTATTTTCGACTTTGTCAACTGTCAATCTTCGTCTCAACAATAGTACAATTAAAGTCATACTGTGTAATAAAACAAGATTATAATAAAAACAACTTATCTACTGTCTGGGTTATTTCCTCCAAAAAATTATCAAACTTATATGCAGAAGATTGTTGCTACTATAGTAAAAGATATTTTATACTTATATGTTGAAACCTCAATAATAATAGTGGTTTTCAAACTCCACGCGTTGAGGGTTAGTTTTAATTAAATATTACATAAAATTGTTGATAAAATTTAATTTATGTCTCCTACATTTATTAATTTAATTTAGTATTAGATTATTAAATATTATCACACGAATATACATATTATAGGTTATTATTCGAAAAGAGATATAAAAAAATTAAAAAATTAATATTTTTTTTATATATTATTATTTTTCTAAATTACATAATATTATTTTCTTGAGACTAATCACACTGTCCCAAATATTAATTACATACATTCGGAAATAAAAATTGTCTTTAAAGCCATGTAGAATTTTCTTCTGGGAGAACCAGCACTATTTCCTTTTTCGTAGAATTAATTAACATGATCAGTGAAGTCTTCAGCTCAGAGAAACACAGTATGCACTAACATGAAATTATCACTTATGATTAGTTTTCCGTTTTTGGTTATTTATTTTTATTTGTATTCTAAACACTATATATTGTATTATTTTATTTAATATGATAATTGTATATTTTTTTTAATAATTAGTTAGTTAGGTAATGAATGAATTTAATATTGAAGTATCATTAAAAATTAACTTTTTATTCAAATAAAAATAAAGATATTGTTGAGCACGAAATTACATTTAAAAAAATGCAAAGATAAGAAAGAATATTAAATCTAACAAATACAACATTTTTTAAATTATAAAAATTAAATTCAGAAATGGTAAATAACTGAATTAAATACGACAAGTATGATAGAAAAATATTTAAATCTTATGCCCAAAATGTTTTCATTCTCAAATTGAATACTTGAATACGGAAGTAATTTACGATATTTTTTTTGCTTTTGCTCCGTGTTGAATATATTTTTTTTAAATTTAATTTTCTTAATAAAAATTTTGAAAAAGTTTGAGACAAACGTTGAGTTTCAATTTCAAATAAGAGAGCAGCAATGCATGTATGAATATGAAAAGTTTTATTTAATTCTGTCAGGCGCATTCGATTGAAACAGTCATTATCAGGGCCCTACAAATAATTGCTAAATTCAACAGATAAAATCTAAAGTAAGTTGCTACTTACTGCGTCAAACTTATTTTTATATAAAAAGAGCCACAAACGTGTTGTTACACGTCTACGAAAAAAAAAGTAAAAAATTATTTAGTATTATTTAGTAATAACACTTTACAAATATAGTGTTCTCTCAATTAACGATGGTAACCATAACACAAGAAATTGAAACTAGCGACATTGCTAACTAAATTTAGATTAGAAACCTCTGATTAGACAGATGACGGAAAAGGAAACTAAGCGTTGTGGCTAAATCCAACAACGATGGAATTTTTAAGAAGAACCAAATATCGAGCTAAAAGAAATTTAAATAGAGGGTTAAAATTTCTATAGAAATTAGTAATATTTCTGATTTCCCTATAAATCTCCAAGTTCTCGAAGAAATTTATTATGCAGAAATTTTTGTTTGTAATATTTCACAAAATTTTACTATTTGATTAGCGTGAAAAATTGTTTTGTGAAATGAATGTGATGACGAAAAGTACTTTTAAATGTTCATTGATTCTAGTCCCTAGTGATCTAATTGTTATAGCAACATAAGCCACTTGACATTAACCACAATTAAGTTGATGTATACACCATTTTTTTTTAAGAAAATCAATCAAAGCCTTAGTTTTAGAAAATAAAGCTTTAACAGTATTATTGGTTCTGAAAGAAGTTTTGATATTATTATTAAATTTGTGAACTATTTTTGAATGTAATATAAAACTTTTCCTAGAATCAGTCCATTTGACCCACTTGATGAGAAGTTGCTAAATCTCTTCTAGTTCTCTGTTTGATCCTGACCATAGTCTTATTAACTACCTCAGGCTTAAGGCAATTGTTTAAAATTATTTGTTTCAGAATATTTAATTTTTCTAAAAAGTGTTCCTGGAACATTATATTATTCAAGAGTATATGCGTGTAACAATAAATTGCAGCCGTTTTATGCTGGTAAGAAAGATTGGAGTTAAATGGAATGATGTGGTCGGTTTGAGTAGGTTTTTCGTAAATTCTGAATTTAATTGTCCAATGCATTTTAAATAAAGTAAGATTTAAGAAATCCTACGTCTTCTCTTCTAGAATGAATTAAATTGTGGGATGGACTTAATTGATGGAGTCTAATATTTTTAATCCATCAGTGGATAAACCATTGATAGAAGTTAACACATCATTTCTTCTTCTTTGAGTGCCGTGCAGTTTACTGCGTAGGCGTCCTCCAAACTTTATATATATCTGTTATTCGCAGCGTCTCTAAGCGCACCAAAGTCGTGAATTCCAGTCCATTGCCGGATGTTGCGTAACCAAGATAATCTCTTACGGCCAATGCCTCTTTTACCTTCCACTTTTCCCTCCAATATCAGACGCTGAAACTCATACCGGTCACCTCTCATGATGTGTCCAAAATACGAGATCTTTCTCTTCTTGATGATCTCGAGCAGTTCCCTATCTTTTAGTTTTGCTCTTCTTATGACCTCTTCGTTACTGACTCTCTCTACCCATGATATTTTAAGCATACGGCGAAGGGTCCACATTTCAAATGCCTCGAGTCTGTTCATCGAAGCAGCCTTCAGAGTCCACGTTTCGGTACCATATAGGAGAACAGACCACACATAACATTTTATCATCCTGAATCTTAATTTAATATCTAGTCTGTGGTCGACTAAGAACGTACGTAGGGATATAAATACGGCTCTCGCCTGTTCTATGCGGCATTTGATCTCTATCTCCGGGTCCCATTTCTCATTCAGGTAGCAGCCCAGATATTTGAATTTCTGTACCTGTTCTATGTGCATGCCATCGATGGTTATTTTGCACTTTGGCAGGATGTTTTTAGAAATTGTCATAATTTTGGTTTTGGCAGCATTTATTTTCAGACCCCGAGCACAGCTTGCATCATTTACGGCTTTCAATATTGCTTGTAAATCATCTTCTGAGTCAGCTAAGATTACCGTGTCATCCGCGTATCTGATGTTGTTGATGTGGATGCCGTTTACTTTAATTCCTAAGCTGCTTTCCGTGAGTGCCTCCTGAAACGCTCTTTCTACATACAGGTTAAAAAGCATTGGTGACAGTATGCAGCCCTGTCTTACTCCTTTTTTTATTGGGAATTCTTCAGACACATTGCCATCTTGTAGCCGTATTTCGGCGGTCTGGTTCCAGTAGAGGTTGCGTATGATTCTTACATCTTTGTCGTCCAGACCTAAATCATCCAGATACTGCAGTAATAGATTATGCCTTACATGATCAAATGCTTTCTCGTAATCTATAAAGCATATATAGACATCTTTACGTTGATCTAGGCAGTTCTGAATAAGCATTTGAAGGCTGAAAATAGCCTCCCTGGTACCAAATCCGCTTTTAAACCCAAATTGACTTTCCCCACTAACTTCCTCACATCTTCTATATAGTCTTGTATGCAGAACCCGTAGGAACAGTTTCAAAAAGTGGCTCATAAGGCTTATGAGACGGTAGTCCTTACAAAGTTGAGCGTTTTGCTTTTTTGGTAACGGTATAAAAGTTGAGCGCCGCCAGTCAACGGGTATCTCCCCAGTGTCATATATGTTATTGAATAGACTGACAACTACATCCAGACTCTCTTCGTTTAAAAGTTTTATAGTCTCGGAGTACATTTCGTCTGGACCCGGAGCTTTTCCCTTTTTCATCATTCCGATGGCGTGAACTACTTCCGATTTCAGAATGCTCGGTCCTACCGGGTTATCTCCTATTTCTGCTAACGTTGGAGGTCTGTTGTCTTCAAACAAGTCGGCACCATATGACTCCCATATTTTTAGGAGATCTTCACGGTTTGTTACTAATTCTCCTCTGTTGTTCTTTATGGTCACATCATTAACATATCTAAATCAGTTAAAAATCATGCTTTTATTATGTTTTATAATACCTTTTTCTACATGATGCTAAAGTAAATGGGCTAGCAGAGGTGAAAAAGGGATCAATTTCAAGATTAAAATGTCAGTTTTTGGAAGTGGCTAAAGTACCAGTCCAAAACATTTAAATTTTACGGCTTACTCAATTATGACTTTTCTCGATGGCTCTATAAATTCTTTAATTTTTCTTGAAATATTGGTTTTCGTTTCTTATATTCAAACTTAACTTCTTACGTCTTCGGTTTTGCTTTGCTCCACAGAAATATCTTAAATGTGATACGACTTATTGATTTAGGAATTCTATTTATAAAATCAAAGTTATACTTAATTTACTTTGAATTGTCATGCTTGGAACGCAATTCTGTGACAATTTATTAAGTTGCTTAATTTAAATGAACATTAAATATTTTTAGTGGAAATAAATAAGTACTTGTCAAGGATTTCTAGGCCTTAACAATAGCGGATATTATATGGATTATTAATATATTTATTCTACAGTTTATAGTTTATTTCGATTAATAATATAAGCAACTACAGCAGCTAAATCTCATAGAAGCAAAAAATACAGACATATTTTAATTATCAAAATATAATGTAAAAAATTAAATATTTTTATTTGTTGTGTAAAATTTGACTACTATTGATACAAACTTATGTTATCTAGTGATACAATCAAATAATGCATTTCACTTGTATCCTTTCTCTGGACGGTTTGTTGCCTTAAACTTAACTTTTGAACAATAATTTCTGAGATACTTTCGACGTATTCCAAGAGGTTTCATTATCGATTTATATAACAGAATTGAATTCTGTAGAAATATTTTAGATTTTCAGCCCATGATCTCAAACATTGTCCTAGTTCGAGATTTACATTTTTACCGAAGGAGCACGTTACTTACGTGACGTGATTATGAGATATAGTGAGTGAATAACACTGAACATGTATTCTTTTATTATGACTGCAATTGCAACTTGCTTCCAGTAATCAAACATATCTTTAATTTATCTATATTGTTTCGTTTTCCTGCTTTCTGCTATAAAGTTAATCGTACTCATCAAGTGCTTTGCTAAGCTCTTGTGTATCCTTCCTTACCTTTCCATTTTAATTACTGTACTTTATATTTTAAACAAAAACACTTCTTCCCTAAAAAGGTTTAGTATTGAAATTATTATTGTACTAGATCTTGTACTGACTTATAAAGTGAAACTTTAATATTAATGGTAATTCATCTGTCGGAAAAAATATGTCTTTAATATATTGTCAAATCAAAAATTTTGGCTTTAAACAGGAAACTAAAGACTAGTTTGATTGTAAAACTCATCGATATTGAACAATAATATAATATTGCATAATTAAAAGTAAGTGCAAGTAATATATGTTTTGTGGCCTACAGTTTTTCGGTTTTAGTTTTTAGTTTATTTTTGTTTCAATATCTTCATACAGTGCGAACCTATAGTAGTACCACTTTTCCAAGCAGTAACGACTAACGTTATTATTGTTATCGCTGTGGTGACGTAACTAAATGGTATTTGTTATGTTATAATTCCCTAAGTGAGGAATAATAATTACGTAACATCAACGTTAATATACACTGTTCCTACTTTATTACTAAACAAAGACGTAACTACGTAATAATAAATATGTTCCAAAGAGTTAAATATAATTAATATTTATGTTCTTTTTTTACTGATCATATTTCTCATTTATTTAAATAAAATATATGTATTTGCATCTCCTTTATTTCCAGACAACTGATATATCCATTGTGAGAAACAGGAACATACTTATATTGATGTAATATCTATAACTTACGCTCTTTAAAAATGGGAAACATGAAAATTAATTATCAAATTTATATACGAGTTCAAGTTTACTGGGCAATGTTAACATAATATTAAAGCAAAATGCGTCACCTAAATACTGCAAATAAGGATAAACAACAAACAGATATATACAAATATTATTGATATTGAAGTATAAATAAATTTGAAGCAGGTATATAGCATTTATCATAAATCCTTTTTATTCTGAAAAATATTTCCCAATGTACTGAAACAATTTTAATGTTGTTAATTTTTTCATATAATAGTTTTACTTTGAATAACTTCATGGAATTAATTTGGTCGTCTTCAGCTTTTTTACTACATAGTCAAATATACCTTAAAAATAGAGATTGGAGTGTTAGTTACTATAAAGTAAGTAACATCGACTATATTTAATACCCTCAGAGTAACTGTTTATCTACAGTCAACTATATAAGTTATTTCGGGAACATACCTTTTAAAAAATTAATCACGATATTTTGGTTATAAACTATTTATAAATCGTAATACACAAAGAAAAATTAATGCATTTATTTAACTAACATTATTATCGATATCATACGTGAAAGAAATGGTTATGCTGCACAAAGATATCTTATTTGCCTTTATCGGGTGATTCACTTAGACCTAACAGTTTTTTGGGTCATTGTTACGTTTTTAATACTAGTGTATAGTAAATATGTACTGTAAAAAAATCTTTCAAATCATCTATCACTCGAACTCTTCTGCGATTTTTAAAGAAGTAACTGCCCTGTGTGGGGGTTGATATTTGCAATGGTATTTTTATCATAAATAAAAATCCACCTCTCCAAGTACTTCCTCAAGTATTTCATCATAAAGGTGTTAGTAATAGGATAACACTTTACGTCCACACTGTAAGTTTTTATGCTTAAACTATAACTCAATCTAGTCAGTTGCTTTTATTTAAATACTGATTAAATATAATTTATGAAGCAATTTGGTACTATTACATGAATTAAAACTAAATAAGCCAAATTTCCATTATTTATATGGATACATTGACGCTTAGCTGTTATTGATAACCTGTAAACATTACTAATTAATGTGTTTAAATATTCAAAAATCTGTTCAATTATTATTAAACATTATATTTACATTATAAACAATCTGGGGAGGATGTGTGTCAATAAATATATTCAGGTGCGCAGCAAATGTGTGTTATACAGGTTCAGAGATAAGATTTGATACCATACACGAACCCGTATGGGCATATGAGAATGCATTATGAAGAAGCGAGAATGCATGTCGGAGGTAGGAATAACGCTCCTGTCAATTCGATAGTATCGTACCCCTATCACAGTGCAGTACGAGAGGGTGGGGTTAACGGAGGGAATACATTATTGTGTTATCTCTAGTAATATAAACTAATAACACTTTAAGGGGTATCATTTTCAACAAACTGATCCACTGCAAAACTCCTGCTTTTTTCTGGAAATTTCTTAAGGTAGTTCAAGCGTAATGTAGTGTAGTGTTAACATTTACTACTGTCAGAGATTCAAAACCTCTGCACACTAATATCTATCTATATCTATATATCTAACTGGTGATCTGAGAATGTTGCAATTTTATTTTAATAGAAATGAATTAGGGTTACACTACTTGAGAATATTTTTAGTGTAGGGTTGCCGGATTACTATTGACCGTGAAAAGAAATAAATATTTTATTATCATTATATTTTGAATAAAAAACAGTGAAGTGCTTTTTTTAAAATTTATTTATAAAACATTTTTCTATTCTCCTAATTTTTATAAAAATGGAAGATGATCACGAAAATTGCTAACTTTGTTATGTTATTATTGTTATTAATTAACTCTATAATTTTAAAAAATCTATAATATTAATGAAATATTTTTACTAAACTAAAAAGAGTTGGTTCAGGAACAGAAAAAGAGCGGAAAGAATGTTAAAGATGTATAAATTATAAATACTTAGTTACCACGTTAAACATGCAAAAACATTTAATTTACATTTAATATAAATTTATACCTTTGCTTCTGTAAGTCTTATTTGCATTTGTATTGAAATTAAAAGATATTTTTTGCAGGAAACTGTACTAATAGATATTTCTAAAATAGTATATTTTTCATTATAAAATTCGAATTACTTTCAAAATATACTATATCGGCAACATCGCCACAAACGATAATTAGCATGTTTTACGTAAATAAATTGTAATTACAATTACACAGACGATATTAAATGAGATTCATTGGTTTGTCTACTGTTTGTTATGTTATTGCTTTGTGAAGTTCAATAGCGGTGTTACAGAAAACTACAAAAAAAAACATTCTAAAAACCCGAAAAGTTTATAAATCTCAATGGCGAATTGTCCGGATTGTAATGCCATCTATCTTGGCCAAATTCTTAGAAATTTTAACATAAGGCACTGTAAACACTTACGAGCTTATAGATTAAAATAACCAGATAAGTCACATTACGCAAAACACCTTATTGATAATAAACGCACAAACACTTAACAACACAATTGAAATAACAATGGAAATACTTCATGTAAGTGAGAAGAAAGAAGGACCTGACTTTTTGGAGGAATTTGAAATAAAGAAATACCTAAAATATATATTTGTTTAAATGTAGACAGTGTACATTTTGAGTATTTAATTATTAAAATCCTGTGATAAATTTCGTTTTAAACTTTAAATATCTCATAAATTTCATGATGTAAATAACTATTTTTTTTTACATATTCATATGAAGAGGATTTTGTTTATTTTTAAAATCAACCAAAAAAAATGGGTGTAATTTAAAAGCTTGGAGTGGAGGTGGCTAGGGGCAACGTGTGACGTGTGACCCGATGGAGTGGTATGAGATACTCTGTTTATTATCCTCCTACTTGCATCCTGAACAACCACGCAAAATTTGAGGTTTTTATACCAGAAATAATTAATATTAATTTTTCGTGTGAACCCCCACTATATTTTATTAGTAAAAATCGACGAATTATTTTAGATTTATTTGCGTTTAAATGCATATTCTTTATTTTAAGTACGCCCATGACATATATTATTAGCAGTAGTTTTTGTTGACAATTTCCATTCACTTATTCTTTTTTTTTTGGCGGACAGAAACTATTTTTGATAATAAACATTGTCTGTTGTGTTGAATTGAATAATAATTTTTATATTCGGCAAGTTAATATTGACATTTTTATCCTTCGCTGCTATTGCTGATTTTGAAGACCACTTCGTTTACAATTTTACGGTGCGAGCGGGTGTTTAGTACCTATTTATATATAACAACAATTTTTACTTACTTTTGAGAAGAAGGAGCGTTTTATTTGTTTGTGTATTGATGAGTGATCAAGAGTAGTAAAATTAATATCATGTTCTCCGTTTACATTTTTCCTTTTATTGGTAAGTAAAAGTGATCTTTTCTCTATTGTTTATTTTATGTACTTTTTTTTTCAAATTAAATTTATTTCAAAATCGAAACAGTCTAATAATTAGTTTTTATAATTCAAACGTATTCAAAAAAATTTGTGGAATGAGTGCTTTTTTTTGAAAGGAGTCAGTGAAGTTGAAAATTAAAGGCAGGTACATGATTTGGTTGGTTTTGAAATTCTTCAATAGAAGATTTTGATGATCATATGCGTGACTGAGTTTCTGTCTTATTATAGCTCCTCTCTACCATTATATTGGGAGTACAAAGGGCAAGGGAGATTTGCATATCATTGAAAGATGTAAGACGATCGTCAAAAGTTTGTTACGATATTTTCAGCAAGGAAAATTATGTTTAAATAGGTGTAAAAAATCTAAATGCCGAGCATTTCTATTGAAAAGAATCTCTTTTATTTATTTTATTATCTAATAATATATGCAGCAAAAGTTAACCAAAAAGTCGTTGATTTCGATATATATGAATGAGTTTATTTCCTTCAAACTACATTTCTTTTCCTGATTTTAAATCTGTGAAATAAAAATGTGACTCCAGTATTTATAAAATAATGAACAATAATACAATTTTTTTACATGATGTATGTTCAAGTAAATATAATTTGCCATTAGCAGCCCTCAGTAAATAAATAAAGATACTTAGTATACATATAACGATCTAATTTTATTTAGCAATGTTATGCTATAAATACCAGTAGTAAATCTTTGTAAAAACGCTTATTGAGATGCGTTTATATTTTCATCTTGTTAAATTTTTCCTACAAAATTTCCTACATTAACTCATGTTTCGTCTGAAGAGAAAATATTTTCATTTTTTTCCTAATATATAATAATAATCGCCGGACCAGATCCATCATGGACCAGGTGGCTGCTGGAAAGAACCAGACAGCAACTATGGTTGATCGTTGGAGTCCTCACTGGGCATTGCAGGCTCCGAAGACACCTGTCCTTGTTTGGGGCAGCGGAGGACCCAGACTGCCACAAATGTGGAGGGGAGGAGGAAACCGCCCTCCACTATCTGAGCAACTGTGCGATCTACCCGCATCTGAGGAGAGAAATCTTTGGTCTGGAACAGATGGAAGTGGAAGATCTACACGTCCTCTCATGGAACGACATCCTAACCTTCATTAAAAGGTCAAGGCGTTTTGAGTAGGGGCAAATATGAGGAAGAAAGGAGGGGGAAGATTGGGGATGGCAAAAAGGGCCTCAACAGACTTATTTGCCAGGCATCATCCTCCCCGCCCTTATACTAGTACTACTGTACTAATTTGTTTATAATTCGTTTAAGGTACTGTCGTCTCCAACATAAAATTTATTCAGAATCAATTAGGATTGAGTATCTGTCCATTTTTTGGTATTTAAAATTTAATTAATTAATTTAATTAATTAATTGGAGAAGAGTTATTTTTACATGAGTCTCACCTATTAGGGGTTGCATGACTTGTATTAATTATCCTTACAATTTTTCCCTACCCAAAACTGGGTTATTATTTTTTTATCTTATTGAACTCCTACTCTTGTGTATCCATGTTCCTGTTTCCAATTTTTATACCTATTATTACTAAACTTGAGTTCTTAAATTTTTTTCGCAATACCTTTATTTTGACATTATTACCTGTTTTTTCGTTTATCGGTACGATGATTTTCAAACTTTACATACATTTAAATATAGTTTCATAACTGTTATTTTTGGATTTTGTAACATATGCATATGTAATTTAGTTAAGTTTTATAATTCTGTTTAATTTTGTGACAGATTAGGAGAGTCTCCTTTTTACTTTGAATTTTAAAAAAATGTTGTTTTCACTGTTGTCTTATTTGGTTAGTTTACGAATGTATTTTATATAAAACGTTTATGATGTTTTTTATATCTTTTTCAGACCTGAAGATGACCTTAAGGGGTCGAAACTAGTTGAATATTTTTCTACCTAATTTAAAAAAAATCGAATGAAAGTATATATGCGTGTGTCGTTATTTCGAGATATTTTTTTACGATTTGAAGTGTATACTTAAATAAAAGCTAAATGTAACAGTAGTTTCTATAGTGTTGTTGAATTTTGTGATTTATCCTTAATTTTTTTTTCAATCGACCATATTATTAAATTATTAAGAAAATTCTTAGTGGTTTGGTTTTGAAAGGAGTAAAGATTTCAATAGGGTATTCCAAGAATATGAGGTATGAATATTTTAGTCTAATCAAAGGATATTGGTAATATTGACAATGGGTCTATTCATTTGGAAGTGCAGCGCGTATAATGAATTTTAATAAATACCCCAACTTGAAATAAGGCTTTATGGTGAGTAAAAATTCAATTATATTTTAATATCGTAGAAAAAACTGTGGGTCGTGACATGAATATTACATTAAGATGTTTTTTATTTATTGTTTATCTAGTTTGGTAACTTCACAAAGGTAATCTGTAATAACGATTTTTATTAAATATATAAAAATGGATAAGCATAGAATTCAAAAAAATTAAATGAGAAGAACTTTACTGATAACATAACTTTTAAGTCAAACTGTATAATCAGAGTTAATTTCTTAAATATTATTTTAACGTAATGAAAGTTTTATGAAGAAATATATTACTTTATTACATCAGTTTTGGGCCCAGTAAAATAACAGCTTAAAGAATAACCCTAAAATAAATAAAATATTAAGCGAATAAAGCAAATGGAATTTGATTATTTCATTAAAAAAGTTTGCTCTTTAGGTTTCACTTCTTTTAGGAAAATTAGATTCCTTTCGGCGTATGGCCTTTTTCGTCTCGGAAATAGAATGAGATAAGTATTTAAGAAACTGCCTAAATAAATAAAAAGAAAAGTTAAAATAAATATTCCTTGATAAAAAACCAAAATATTATTTTTTGCTGCACATATAGTTGCCGTTTCATTTTTTATTAATTTTTTCGGAGTTAGTTTTAGACAATACAGGCATAATATTTGTGAAAGTAAATAAAACATAACACAGTCCATATTAGCTCGTTACACACAGTATTATCCAAATGAAAGGAATAAATTCATTATTTCGTAAATCGGCTTTAAATCCTGAAACCCGTCGATTTTTATTTTTAAATGGGCGCATCGTGAGATCATCTTTTATTTTTGACGTCATCTCTGTGAGCGTGAGTATTATTATCAAAAGTAGTATTAATGACATTCGAACAGATTTCTTAATTTATAAAGTATTGTTATGATGTATTTATTGATACCCAAAAATAAATGTTTTACCTTTTTTTTTTAATAAAACTAATTACCTTATCAAAATTCCTTTATTGACATTCAACATAATTGTTATTGTCAAGTGGTTAATGATATATATTTAGGGCTGAAGCCTTTGAAAATGGTAAAAAGTGGAAAAAAATAATAGTAGGATGAAACCCATTGGAAAAGGAAGACAATATAACAAAAAAGAAAAGAAAAATAATTTACGGGCGATCTGAGGTCGGGAAGTGGAAGGGGGTGAGTTTTTAAGGATAGAAAACAGTTTATCTCGATTTCCGGCAAAACTACAAGTCCTACGGAAAAAAGTTACACCTAATCTGGTAGAATAGTAATTGTAAAAGTAGAGCAAAAGTTAAATACAAAAAAAAACAAAAATCAGTCTGGAAATTAATGTAGTGTGTTCTAATTTCTATAATGTTTTTATTATAATTGCAGTGACTACAAAAATCAGGTAATAGTCGTATAAAGTATAAAATTGGACTTATTGGTGTTTTATATTTTCATTAAATAACAGACTATTTTTTATGAATGTCGGAAAAAGATATTTATTATTTAATATTTTTTTCATTTTTTTTTTCAGTTAAAACCTATTTATGATGTGTAGGTAAATAGACAGAAGCAATTAGCTGTTATTGAATTAATCTATATTTTATCAAATTCACTTCAGTAAGCCGAAAATATTTATTATTAATTGACGTTATTTTGTGAACAGTTGGACAAAAAGTCTTGCTTGTATCGGCAATTTAAAAAAACATTGATTTGGCACACTTAATAAAAATTATTGTGAAGGTTTCAAATGGCAAGATTATTTACCTATCATTTAGTCCTGTGTTATTGTTTCTATAAATGTTAGAATTATTCTGAAAATTTATTACTAAAAACATTGGAAAGTAATTCAATAACAGAACTTAATTATATCTTTTTCAACTTTGACCATAAATTTAACTCAGAGTGCGTACATAATCCGTTAATCAAATTAAATGTTCCTCTCTTCCATTAATGTCTTTTTTTTGTTGAGTTGGGAAAATAAGAAAATTACCGACCTTTTTGTTAATTTTCTTAAAAAAGTGGAATTCCTTTACAATTTAATTTTCTCTATTCATAAAACTAATTTTCTAACCTTTTGAATATTTCAGGAATCGCTGGGAATATTTTTAATATACTTTCGATGACATTTATTTGTCTCACTCTACTTATAGCTTAATAAAGGACAAAAATTTATGTACGTTTAGGTTCCACGTAACTAGCTCTTACCAGAATATTTTTTCTTAAGGGCTTGTAAAGAATTATAGAGAACAAATATAAACACTGACTTAGAGAAGTTAAGAAATTAAATTAAGAATCGGCAATGAGTGGAATCAATTTGTGGACAGAACCTACAAAGACATCCTTTTCAACTATTTTTTTATCTTTGGCTCTGCGTATTAAACCTCACTTAAACCCCTCTTATGCTGCGAATACTGCTTATTCTTTGCTTAGTAAGAAATTACTTTTACTTTTTTCTTAATTAAGGAGGCTATTTGGAACTGTTTATTAAAATCCAAACATCTTGGTTATGCAGAGGAATATTAAAAAGCACCCCTTGTGTAATAATTTGTCCCATTTTTTGAGGACTTAATTTATTACAATTTTTTTTTCGTTATACATATCATTTTCTCTTTTCTGTAGACCGTAAAAATCGACCTTGTTTGGATAAAATATGATATCCAGCTGCAGCGTTTTTGTTTGTACATGATAAAAACAATAGCCACATTTATCTTCTCTATCACCATTCGCTTATTTTGAACCATATTCTATAATATTAAATTTATGTTTGGTAGATGGAACCTGCAAATTAGATTAAAATAAAAGGATATTCTGGTATAGAATTCTTTTCTCTTGTGTTTTATTATTCGATATCGATAGGGGAAAGATGAGATAAATTGCCGACCCGAAATATTGGCAAAACAGGAGTTTTTACCTGACTTGAATATATGTTCGTATTACGTAACTGTATGGAGTATGAACTTCAACCTCTAGATTTAAAAATACTTTTAATCTCTCTAAAAATTAATCTAATAAAAACTATTGGCTTTATAAAATACATTCCCTTCTTTTGAATTTATTTTGGTTTAAGGATGATACTTTATAAAATACAATTATATTCTTGTAAGGCATTTTGGTTTGGATAATAAAAATTGAGTTAAAGTGCTATCTTCTATAGAAATATAAATTTGCTGGAAGGAAAATATATTATTATTATGCAGAACAAGTAAGTAAGCAAATAAGTAGCCCTACGGTATCTTGCGCTTTAAAATAAGAAAATGAAAATAAATATTTTTACATTTTCTTCCAATAATATTAAAAATCTTCTACATCTTTCCTATTTATGGCTGATACATTTCTGAAATAAATTAACGTCATCAGTACCTACAAACTGTTAACGCAACTTATCGGTGGTTATTAATTAATAATTTAGATATTGTTCCATAGTATCTATACATACTAAATATTAATTAATCCTCTACGCCAATCTACGCAAATAATTAGAAATTAGTCCTTAATAATTGAAATCTATTAGTTAGAGATACCACGATGTTATTATACTAAAGGGAAAAAGCAGACATTTAGCTCTCCGCAATTTTTTTTATTAAAGTAAACAGGAACTTACCCTAGATAGAAAACTTACTGGGAATTCCCATATGACAAGATCATAAATAAAGCTAGGGCATCCCTTTGGAATATCAGAAGGGTATATGGCAGGGAAATTGATCCAAACAGATTTTCAGGATTTAGCAAGATTTTCAGGATTTAGCAAACAGCATCTATATAAACTTTCCCGCCAATGGCAATTGAAACAATTCTGGGCCTTGCTTTCTCTACATTTTGTTGGAGCAGAAGATTGACCTCCTCTAGAGCCACGTTTTTAACTAGAATTGGAGCATTTTGGTCTGCTGCGGGAGATAAGTATTCTGAAAATGGTTTTGGATATGCTCTCCTGTAGAACATATCTAAATAAATTTCCTGGGATATACGAATCGGAAATGGGACAAATCTCCTTTTCAGCGACAGCCTGCGTATTGTATGTAGCTGATGTGGCTAAGCAGGAGTAAACCGAGAGTTGACATTTCAGTAAATCTCGGCAAATATGCTTCCATCTTTTAGGAGAATGTATTCATAATAGATTTGTGTGCAAGAGAGTTGGCCCTTTTTTTTCAACTGACTTGTGTGGAAGCTGGTGTGAAACTACATCAAAACCTTCGATAACAAAATAATTTTATTCTTGGTATCTGGGCATAAAGTATATGGCTATGGGAAAGCCGATGCTCTTGCGAGAAAAGAAGTAGACCCTATATTTATTAGTCCGGAAAGATTCTTTGGGTTTTACCAAAAGTATGGCTAAAGACACTATTTTTAAATGGGCTGAGTGGAAAACTTTTCAGCACTGAAAAAATATTCCTGGTTTAACTCACTCTTAAGCCATTTATCTCCAAGCTCTTAGGTAGAGTTATATTGCAGATAATGGAGTGAAGTAGAAGAGATTTACACATTCTAATTTTATTCCTTAGAGGATACTGCCGTTTGTGATACTAACTGAAGTCTGAGTATTGCATCGGACTGTCGTTTCTGTATGCTCCTATCCATCTCTGGAAATTAATACGTTCCCTACATTTGGTTTCGTATAACTAGAGCCTAAGGACTTAATAATCAATCATTAACTTCATAAGAAGGTGTGGATTGTATGGTGAATTGTAACCTTTAGGTATGAGCCACAATAGGCTTTAGTTATGTGCAGAGGAGGGACGTCCTTCCGTTCTATTCACGTGGAACCTTCTGAAATGAAGTATTTTAGACGTATCAGATGTGGTATCCATAAGTTTATTTCAGTTATAAGTTTGTTTTTGTTAAATATTTTACGGTAAATTTTGTGCGCAAGCACTGATCCGATCACACTTAAGTAAATGTTTAATTCTGGGAGAGTACAGGATAAAGGGGCAAGAAAATTCTAAAAAGCCTTTTTGATTTCCATCATGTGGTAACTTTATTACTAATTCAAGTGTTTGTGTGTTCTATTTATAACTTTTTCCAGAAAAACCTGGAAAATCCATTATACTGGCAGAAAGAAGCTTTGCTTCATTAGGCTAAATAGAATAATGGGCTAGCTTAAAAATAATAGGACATAACTGGTCTTACCTTATCTTTTTTGTAATAGTTCAAATTACATCTTAGGAGACCTGATATTTTAGCACCTTCAGTAAGTAATTTAAGGAATATACTTAATCTTTTTTGATTAAAATTGTTTGTGTCACAAAATGTTGATAAAATAATTTAACATTAGAAAACATTGTATATAAAATACTAATACTGGTTATCAAAATATTTATCCCAATAAGCTTTCTTTCAGTTTTCTCTCTTAGTATTAGCCATTAAATCTGGATGTCGCAGAATGACCTTACTTGTTTTCCTGTATCAGGAAACGAGCTATGTCCGTTCGGAGTTGAAAGCAGATCGCAATTTAGATCGTCTTTTGACGGATAATAGATCATAAATCAATCGGTTTTGTTCAAGATGAAAAGCTGTATTATCACTGAGGAGTTTGAGATGCCTGTCTTTACACTTCAACCGAAAATAAAAGAACCAAAAGGCGTTTCTAATCAGGAGAGTGAGAGCAATAAGATGAAGGACGTCATATTATCACTTTCATCAAATATAAAATAAATAGGTATTATAAAGGTAGGAGTTAAAAAAAAACAACTTTGTATTTAAGCAGTTTTACAAAATTTTATATTTATACTAAAATCGTTTTTCTAGCTTGATAAATATGTCGCTATGTTAGGTTTTTCAAAAAAAAAAACTTTAAAACTCTTTCTTATCCAGTGTTTTAATATAAAATACAAAATATTAAACTATATCCAATTTTTATCACTTAAGAAAATATTAAATGATTAGGGAAGACGCGATGGTTTTGTTCTTAAAATAATACACATAATTACCTCTACCATTTGCATTAACAAGAAAATTAATTGCTCCCTTGTTGTAGATATTATGAACCTCAATTTTAGAGAGAATTCGTGTTTCACAACATTAAAGCTTAGAACTTTTGGAATATTGTTTGTGCACACTGACAAAAAGCACTTTATGCTGCTACATATACTACCGTTATTAGAGTAATCAAACGTAGAAACTGTATTTATATATAACAAATTTACATTTTATCTTTGTTTAATGTACTCTGAATGAAATCCGGAAAAGAGATTATTTTTAGATTTAGAAATTATTTTAACCAATACAGGTTTATAAAATCAAAGTAATTTTATTACACAAAAAATATAGTAAATTAAATTCTAAATTCAAACATCACTTTAGATAATTTAATTAAGTGTTACCCAATGTAGTGTAATTAGAACACTTTTTTCTACCTTTTATAAATTATTAAATTATCAACAAGCGGCAAAACGTTAACTTTAATACGAGACTTTGGCACATGTACTCATATCATTTTTCATTCTCCATTTTGTAGTTTTTGTTGGCTTTCGACATAAATGTTCCTGCTGCGTCAGTGGCTTGACGTAGCCGTTACAAAGCGATAAAAAGAAAAAAGACACAATTTGGTTTCTGGGCATATAACGGTTACAACTTCAGGTGTACCCTTTACAAGTGAAACGGATTCTATCAATATTTTGTATGCACATTTATTTTTTACTTATCTTTACAGTTAGTATATACAGAGTGATCAACTTATACTCCGAAGTTTGATATCTCCGTTATCTTGAGAAATAGGAAATAATATTTTAAATAAAAGTTATAGATAGAGTCAAGTTTCACATATTAAAATAATTTCGTAACATAAGGTCACAGCATATCAAAGTTACGTTTTTTTAATAGAATACCCCGTATATTTTTACATTTTTATAAACCTATTGCCGAGTTAATTATGTTAATAAAGGATCTGCAGCCACCTGAAAATCACATTTTTTTAAATTTAAATATCTGTAACAACCAAACTTGAAAATCAATAAAATCGGTTTACATGTCTCTATTCTACCTTTTTAAGTTCTATACTATCCCATTAAAAAATATTTGGTACACAGTTATTAAAAATCAGAAGGGATTTCAAATCAAATCAAAAAGTTTATAAAAATGTAAAAATATACGGGGTATTCCATCAAAAAAACATAACTTTGATATGCTGTGACCTTATGAGACACCCTGTATAATACGAAATAATTTTAAAATATGAAGCTTAATTCTATCTATAACTTTTATTTAAAATATTCTTTCCTATTTCTCAAGATAACGGAGATATCAAACTTCGGAGTATAAGTTGATCACCCTGTATAAATATTTCTCTAAATGCTAAATACATTTCCATGCCGTAGAAATAACATTTCATTTTGATTTTATTGCCTACCTATAACATCGATATGGAGATGTGTCTGGGGAATATATTTTACAATAAAGTTATTCGCTTGAAATATTCTGGAATCAATTGTAGCTCGGGTTTCGGATTACATATTTGTGGATAAATATTTTTTCTAGGAGAGTATATATTGGGTAAATATTTATTTTTGTGTTCATAAAAACATTTAATTTGAAAATTCCAAGCAATATTCTTTAATGTACGTATATATCTAGTTTAATAGATATCACTCAATAAAAATGTTTAAAAGGGCTTTCTATAAATTGATTTAAAAAAGTATTCGCACGTTTGATTTGACGGTTTAGCTTGAGTTTTTGAAATTAAACTCAAATTTAAATCAGACCTATTAACTATTTTTTGCCAAACTAGTATGATGAAATTTTTGCGTTGCAGGATGTATTTTCATAATCTAAAAGTGACGTGTTTCGGAATTTTTTATCGATGTACACAATAATTGAAACAATGAAATTTTTCCACTTGGCTGTTGCACACTGTAGAATTAAAATGTCCGTTGTTTAAAGTATATCTGCAGTATAATAATAATTCAAAAAAATCGTAGCAAATTTATCCATGGGCTAAATAAGAAACGCCTATGTATACTTAAAAGAAAAGGGCATCGTCAGCCATGTAATTAGCCTTCTTTCTTTATTATCAAGGATTTAGAATCCAGAAACCATCCTTTCTGTCTGTTCCATGTTTAATACAATTAGTATTTCATATCATTCTGAGTTCGAGAATTTACGTTTCGGCTATCCCTAAACATTGTCTGATAATCCGTGAAAATAATATCAGACTTATAATATATGCCAGCTTTGGGATTTCAGAGAATTAGTTGAATTACTAGACCATAAGCAATATATGTGTTTGGGCTCAGAATTTTTGTTAATCGAATAGAAAATAGTTTATTTATTTTATTGTTGTCAAGAATAAGTATAATTCGTGGTAGGTAGACAACATTTAATTAAATTCTTTAACACGAGAAAGAACTGCATGACCTGTATTATTTTTCGTATCTCACAAAACTGACTTTTTAATATTTCCATAACAAACTTTTAGTATGAATGCATCCGGCAGTTTGAATTTGAGTCAATAGAGAAAACCAACTAGTCAATCAATAGTGCTGGAAGACTGTTGGAGAGTGCCATTGAAAGAGTGATTGAAAAATTATTTATTAGGTTAGAGAAATATTTGGAAGACTGAGATTTGAGAATTATTATTTTTTTTTATTATTGAACATTCATCTTAATGCGGGCCTTTTACTATTTTGCAACTGATATATGAAATCTCCAATAAGTTTTTTTTAACTTAAAATATGATTTACGAACTGGGAATTTGATTTATTTTTTTATATGCCTAGATATAAAGGTTTAACGTCATTTGAATAGATTTTTGATGTTAATATAGAGGTGCCTTATAACATGCGGTTCATAAGCAATAGAACCAATGAATTATAAATGATAAGAATTGAAAGTCTTAATTTTGTTGTCATAATAACAATATTTTACTATTCCTCAAAATTCATATTTTTAAAATAAATATGAATGATATAATAATACTTATCTTGAATTTCCACAGTCTTCTAAAGTGTTTTAATATATATTCAAGTCTACCTACGTTTCGGTATTTGACCATACCATTTTCATGTCACAAATGTCATAAACCTGACAAGCAATCATTATTAAGCAATTTGCTTCTTTTTCTAAAAATATATTTGGTTAATACTATTTAGTTCAAAAGGTGATCTGAGATAATTGAACTTCCCAGGTTTTGTTAATGTATTTCATATTCCTCCAAAAATTCAAGTTCTTCTTTCTTGTCACTTATATGAAGTATTTCCACCGTTGTTTCTATTGTGTTATTAAGTATAGGTTTGTGTTTGGTGTCAATGAGGTGTTTTGCGTAATGCGATTTATCTCGTAAGTACTCACAGTAGCGTATGTTAAAACTTCTTAAAGTCTGACCAAGATAGATGGCGTTACAATCCGGACAATTTAGTTTGTAAATACCCGATTTTGAAAATTTATTAATTTTCGGTTTTACATTTAATAAAAATGAACCTACATTATATTTTACTTTAAAAGATATTGTAGAAGATGTACGAGATATAATTTTTGATATTTTATTTGAAATATCTCCAAAATATGTCATTGTTCTGTATGACCCGTTATCTTTAGGTTGTTTTGGAAAGATAAGGTTACCGGCAACCTTTTCCTTTCCTTTTTATTAATCAACCTATTTATTAGATGTAATGGATAATTATTATATTAATTTCCCTTTTAAAATCATCCTTGTAGATATTTCAATCAAAATATCAAAAATTATATCTCGTACAACATCTTCTACAATATCTTTTAAAGTAGGAAATAATGTAGGTTCATTTTTATTAAATGTAAAACCTAAAATTAATACAATTTCAAAATCCAGTATTTACAAACTAAATTGTCCGGATTGTAACGCCATCTATCTTGGCCAGACATTAAGAAGTTTTCACATAAGCTACTGTGAACACTTACGAGCTTATAGATTAAAACAACCTGATATGTCAAATTACGCAAAACATCTCATTGACACCAAACACAAACCAACACTTAATAATACAATTGAAACAATAGTAGAAGTACTTCATGTAAGTGACAAAAAAGAAGAACTTGATTTTTTTGGAAGAATAAGAAATAAAGAAACAACTTAAAATATCCCCAATATACAGTATTGAAAGAACAACTAAATCATGAAAGTTCAATTATCGTAGATCCTTTTGAACTAAATAATATTAACCAAATATATTTTTAGAACAAGAAGAAAATTGCTTAATAATGATTGGTTGTCAGGTTTATGAAATTTATGACATGAGTTTTTAAAAAAGATCTGTGAAACTTCTTTCTGTCTTGGAAAATGGTATTGTCAGATACCGAAACCTAGGTAGACTTGAATATATATTAAAATGCTTTGGAAGACTGTGGAAATTCAAGATAAATATTATTTATCTTTCCATATTTATTATGAATAATTTCTATAAAGTAAAATATGAAACAATTAATTTAAATGTATATTTTTGCTACCGTTGAATAAGACTGAACAAAAATTATATCTAGGGGTTGCATTTTATGTTGTAGGTGATATACAACTTTTTATGAACCTTTTTATAATTCTATTCCTAATTCCATAAAAAGTTTTCTATATAGTTTTAAGTAGACACTCGTATAAGTGGTGATAATAAGTATTAACAAAAGTAATTACAATACTAACTTTCCTAAAAAAAAATTGGCTGGTTATTTTAATATGAAATGAAGTCAAATATTCTTGGAATGTGTAAATGGAGAAGCCGTAAATACATTCCAAGCCATTTGTTTCGAGTAGCAAATTAAGATTTACTGAATGGGACAGAAATAGAAGAGAGTCGCAAATGATGGAATGCTTTTATTATGAAAAAATATACGTTGAATCTTCTGTATTCGTGGACCTATGAAATTAAATTTAAATTTCTAAATGCGAGATAATTTTAAATATACTCTTTTTTTTAATTATAGTTTAAAAACATTTCTATTTCGTAGCTACTCATATTGATTATTTTAAAATTTATAGAGTGAAATCAATTACTGCCAGTTATAAAAACATCAAAATTAGTCTAGTGCCTAGTACTTATTTGTATACAGGATGGTTTCAAAAATTCAAAAAGGGCTACAGAAAATCCATACTGGATGCAGGAGTACCTTAGTCAATACCCAGAGAAAGTGAATGTTTGGGCGGGAATAATGGATAATAGGATTATAAGACCATACTTTTTTAAAAAACCTTAACAGGTGCCCGATATTTATTATTATTATTATTATTATTATTATTATTATTATTAATTACAAATAAGGCCAGAGAAGCAAGCTCCTGTTATGCCTAAAATCTGAGAAGAAAGACAATATAAAACTATAAATGCAATTAATGTAAACTGAGGTCTCTGAAACCAAATGATCGCAGAGTGCGTAAGGAGATCTGTGTAACCTAAGTCGACTTCGAACTGTAAACACAATTTGGTTCAGCGACGAAGCCCACCAAAAGTGCTTGATAAAGTGGCCACTCAGATCGCTGATTTCACCCTTATTGGGACTTATTCTAGTGTGTCCTAAGGCTAAAGTGTACGATAGTAATCTAAAGGATATATCGGAATTAAAACAACATATTATGTAAGAAGTGAAAGTTATTTCCCAATCATTATAACAAAGAGTTTATCGTAATACAGTCGATAGAATCCATGAGCGTATTCACTATGGAAAATATTAAAACCACATAATTTAAAAAAAAATAAAATCCGCTTTTCTTATGTTTGGTTTTATAAGAGATAACTCATTATTTTTCATATACAAGGTCGATTAATTTCATTTATACATCATAAATATGCCACAGAACACCCTGTATACCTATATGTGAACCCTACCGTTGAACAAGTCCTATAAAGAAAGTGGGAATTTTAAGCAAGTAAGTTACCAATATTTTCTATTAGTAGTCATAATCCTTACAGGTCCCCGAAGATTTCTAAGTCATCTCTTCTTATTTCAATCAGTTGTAAAGCTACGTTTTAAAAATGCGTCAAGAGAAAAAGTCCGATTTTTTTTTTGTGTCGAGGAGTTTGAGTGAAAGGAAATGAAGAGGAATGAAATGTTTCGGATTAAGAATAAAGGATACTGGCAAGACAGCAGCAAGCAAGGAGAGGGAGAGACAGGACTTAGTAAAAAGGTCTTAGATAAAGGTACTGTAATGATCATAATATGAGATCAAACGGTATTTGCCATGTCTGTGAAAAAAATTTACTTTCCCCAATTAATTGCTATTATAACGAAAGATTTATAAAATTAATTAACATAATTTAAAAAAATATATTGATTTTTAGCAAGGCGTAAATATTTACTCATATGCCTAATATTCATAAAATTAAATAAGTGGTGAATTTTTGTTTATTTAATTGTGAATAACTAGAGAAAGTCGACTCTACTTTAAATTTATAAAGTCCTAAACGTGCAAAAAATTGTAACATACAAAGGAATATTGATCTACTTTATCGGGAAACATTTCAACTGTCGTGGGAAAGACTCTTTGATGCATCAAACATTGATGATCGTAAAGCCTCAATGTCGCATCTCAACATCGTTTTGTCTTAACGGTTCTATTATTCCACGCCGTTGAAAACGTTAGCTTATTCGTTTATGTATATAGAACGATGCAGTATTAAGAACAGTTTTTGCCTTTAAAATAGAAAACTGATTTTGTTTGTTACTTGACCTTTTAATGATACTTCCTTTCAAATTACTATTTCTTCTCCCCTACTTATGTTAAATATTTTCTCTCTCCAATATTTGTATTTTATTCATTATTATTATATGCCTAAATCATTAAAAATTAATTATTTATATTTATGATTTTATAATACCCTTTCTCAGTTGATTTTTGCCGTTTTATGTTTATGTATATAAATAGTGCATATAATAGTTATTTTTGATAATTGTCTCATTAATCGCAAGGCAAAGACTAATTTACTGTTTAATTATATAAATTATAAAGCATTTGACGCTCAATAAAGTTAACGAAGTGGTCAAAGCGTTTGCTGATCAATTGGAAACTTGTTCAAATAATCTTATTAGCACGAGTTCATTTAAATTCCCACGGGGAAGTTATATTAAAGAAGTAAGTTTTCTAATGATTCCAGCTAAGTACGAACAATTGATTTTTAATTATTCTTGTTAAAAGCACTTGAAAATCAAACGTTTTTGTAGTGTTGAATAAATCTGTAGTTCTACTAGACGGATGTTTTAAGTTAAACAACGAAATTGTAAAAATCTTAGGGATGCAGCTAAATTTTTTATTGGTGAAAATTGAGAAACTTGTAACACTTCTGTATTCTATAATGATGTATAGTTTTGGTAAAAACAATATCGATTACTGTAAGTAAAAGTATTACAAATCCATATATTTATGTAATATTTTTAATGTCCTGTAGAATAACTGATGAAACTCGTATTGAAGAGAAGATTCCAAAAATGACTGAATATACAGGGTGATGTATTTAAAAAACGAAAGTGGCTAATAATATCAGAGTAACGGCAAATCTAGCAACATTGCTAATGTTAAATCTGGAACTTTGTATCCCAAAATAGGCTTATCACAAATTTTGTAGAATTCGGACTAACAAATTACGAGATAGTTTGCCGTTTCCAGACTTCTGGTCCACTCTGTATATATATATATAATAACTCCATTTTCTATAAATTTACATTAATTTCATTTTTGTAAATATTATACAGGGTGTCCGCGAAAATAATGCATTCCTTTAGAGGATTGGTAGAATGTGTTATTAGCAACAAAAAATTCTAATAATTTTTTTTTCTAACATCAATAGTTTTCACAAAAATGATCAATAAACTTTCCTTCGGAAATCACAACGTGACAACACCGCGAAGATAGAAAGAATCGGAACTATTTTTTTTTTTTTTTTTTTTTTTTTTTTTTTTTTTTTTTTTTAATATTTTGGTAGTCACAAGCATAAGTAATTAGTCACTTACTAGATGCCACTGCCAGTTTTAACGTTGGGAGGTGTATCTAGGTGCTTATGGTACAAATTAATGTAAAAATATTAAGATGGCATTTTTTTCAACTCGCGAGTACCACGATATGCTACTTATTTATGGTGAATCACAGGGTAATAGTCGTGTTGCTGTAAGACTTTACAATGAACGATACCCAAATAGGCGGCAACCAAACTGTCGTACTTTTGTTTCCGTGTCTCAAAGATTGTTGGAAAACGGTAGTGTAATTCCTAAAAAAACTAGTGGTCGAAATCGCACGGATCGTGTATTAGCAGTGGAGGAGGATATCTTAGATATTGTTGCCCAAAATCCCACAGTGAGTGTACGATCTGTCGCAAGGCAAGTTAATGTTGGTAGAACTAGTGTACACAGAACATTAAAAGAACAACTATTACATCCGTACCACATTCAACGGGTGCAAGATTTGCATCAAGGTGATTTTGCAAGGAGACTACAATTCTGTACATGGTTTCAGAATAAAACAACCAGAAATCCTTTGTTTCCTTCTGAAATATTATGTACAGACGAGGCTTCTTTTACGAGACAGGGAGTTTTGAATTTCCACAATTGCCATATTTGGGATGATCATAATCCACACGCAACGCGTAGAACAAACTTCCAGCAAAAATTTTCCATTAATATGTGGGCTGGTATTATTGGACATACTTTGATAGGACCATACGAATTACCGAGACAGTTACGTGGAGATAGCTATTTAAACTTTTTGGAAAATGTTTTACCAGGGTTACTAGAAGAGTTGCCATTGAACATTCGTCAGGACATGTGGTTTCTACACGATGGCGCACCACCACATTTTGCTCGAGCTGTAAAATTATTTCTTGACGATCATTATCCTCGCCGTTGGATTGGTCGAAATGGACCATTTTTATGGCCACCAAGATCGCCTGATTTAAATGTCATGGACTATTATTTCTGGGGTCATATGAAGTCCCTCGTGTATGATAATCGTCCTGAGATTGAAACAGAGAATGAACTACGAAATCGCGTTTTCGCAGCAGCCGATACAATTCGTCATAATTTATTCAATTATGATATTAATGAAAATTGGGTTCGCCGCGTTAATGCGTGTGTGCGTGCAAATGGAAACCATTTTGAACATTTTTTATAAACAATATCGCAGTCGCTGAACCTAAACTTTTCGATATGCCTTAAATGTAGCTTGACGTTATGGTAAGTTATTTTGTGTATCTAGTCTAATTAAATTTTCCACATTTATCAAAATCAAAAATCAAAACATTTCAAAGGTCATTATTTCCAAAAAAAAGGTAGTACTTCTCAATTAAATTGCAAGAAAATAAGTTCACTTTAAACAAATTCTCAAGATACAAAGTCAGCTGTTAGCACTATTTCTTATCTATTACAAAAATAAAAGTTTTTTACTCGTATTTACTGCGATTAGCTATCATCGAATACAATAAAAACAAGACACCTGATTTTCTTTGCATAAAACCAACCCACTGACCTATTAAAGCCAGATATCAGCTGTTTTTCGTGGCGCTTCAGAATAGGCGGCGTTGTCGGTTTTAGTAAATTTACTGTAGATATCATACCAGGTATACAAAAATCAATGTTATTTTTTTGTTGAAAACCGTTGACTTTACAAAAAAATGTTATAAGACTTTTTTAATCAATAGCACATTTTATACCTCCCCCATAAAGGAATGCATTATTTTCGCGGACACCCTGTATTTTTAGAACCTTAGTCTCATTGTTAATAGATTATTTCAATTTTCTAAATATCCATTATTTTTTACAATCATCTAATTTTTCCAAAAAATTTATAATCGCTTAAGATTGATAGTTATTGTTTATTTTTTAAATTGGTTCAATTTTTTAAAAATCTGTCACATTATCTATTTTTTTCTGAGTTACCTATAAACACGCTATTTTTAAAGAAAATGTTCCATTGTAATAAAAAATTATTTTTTTAAATATCTAAGTTTTCTAGATACCAACTCAGGTTTCTGTAAAAAGATTTTTTTTTAAATCTTCTCATTTGCTAATTAAAAATTGTCCAAATTTTCAAAATATTCAAATATTCTCATTTTTCCAAAAATCATCTCATTTTTCTACATACATTTTCATATTTGTAAAAATTGTTCTGTTTTTTAAATACTATCTCATTTATAATTCCTTCCTATAACTATATAAAACATTATACAGGGTGTTATTGAAATACACGTACATATTAAAACTGGGTATTGCGCAGATCCCCACTGAATGTAGAAAAATATTATTTTTTAAAAATACCCCTTATTAAGGGAGTTAATTAATTTTTGAAAATTAATTCTAAAACAAACGTACTTCACTGATATGTTGAGGATGACCTATATAAATTAGGTTTATTTACCTATTTTAAACATCAACAGTAATTAATATGCAAGTTTTTGTCAGATGATAAGAAAACTAGTCTTGTAAGAAATAACCATGTTGCCAAGATTTTCGAATTAATTTCTATTTCCGAAGACTGGTTTTTACTACCCTCGTTATCAAAAAACTAGAATATTTGATAAATGATTGTTTTTAAACTATACATTTTTGAAACTATAGATTATTAAAATTTTAGTTGATTTACGAATCTGGCTAACACGAGCGCGTCATTTCCAAGTTGGTAAAAAGTGTTGTTACGATTACTTTTAAATATTTTTTTACGATGCCACTATTTACGAATATTGAACTAACCGATATAGTGCTGGTTTATGGGGCAGCTGGAGAAAATTCTCGGCAAGCACAAATCCTGTATCGCGAACGGTTTCCAAATCGGAGAATTCCGGACTGTCGTACGTTTATTTCAACTGTTCAGCATCTAAGAGACCATGGAAAATTTGAGAGTGTCAATGCAGATCGAGGGAGAACAAGAACACAAAGAACATTGGCGGCCGAAGAAGAAATATTGGAAGCTGTTGAAAACCGGCCTCAATTAAGTTGTAGAAGACTAGGTCTTGAAATTGGAGTGTCCTCATTTGTTGTGTGGCGGACACTTAAAGAACAAGGTTTACATCCTTATCACATCCAAAAAGTCCAGGCCTTATATCCAGGTGATGAAGAAAAGAGAGTGGAGTTTTGTGAATGGATGATTCAAAAATGTGTTGATATTCCTGATTTTCTAAAAATATTATTGTATACTGACGAGGCTTCATTCACTCGTGATGGCGTGTTCAATATGCACAATACGCATATTTGGAGTGATGAAAATCCTCACGCCATTAGGGAAACTGGGCATCAAAGAAAATTTTCAATAAATGTTTGGGCTGGCATAATAGATCAGTATTTAATCGGGCCTTATGTTCTCCCGAACAGATTAAATGGGCCAGGATATCTCCACTTTTTAGAAGATATTTTGCCAGTACTCCTAGAAGAGATACCGTTACAATTAAGGCAACGGATGTGGTACCTACTAGATGGCGCTCCTCCTCACTTTGATTTAAACGTACGGCAGTTTTTGAACATTAGATTTCCTCAAAAGTGGATAGGCAGAAATGGACCTACTAAGTGGCCTCCGAGATCTCCGGATTTAAATCCATGCGATTTCTTTTTGTGGGGTCACATGAAACAACTGGTTTATAATGAACCTATTAATAGTGTTGAACAATTAACCAATAAAGTTAATGCGGTAGCCGAGGAACTACGACAAAATCCAAGACTAATTTCTAATGTTCAAAGTTCTTTGGAAAGACGATTGCAAGTGTGTGTAAATAATAATGGACGGCATTTTGAACAATTACTGTAATAAACTTTATTTTGAATTAATTGGTTTTGCTACGGCAACAGTGCAATTTCTATGGGTAAGTTCAATTTCGATTTATTTTACTTCTTTAAATATGGAAACTAGTAGGTCGGAAAAGGGGACTCTTCCCCAATATTTAAATTTTAGAATTTGAAGTTAAAATTGGTGCCAATCGTTTTTGGTCATTACATACTATTCCCCATTTTAATATGTACGTGTATTTCAATAACACCCTGTATATAATATTGTCTGGTTAATACCAATTCAGCAAAAACTAGAAAAGCTTAAAATAATTAACCTAAACGGAGTGGGTTCACAAGAGGGGAACATTTTTTTATTTTTCGTGTTATCGAAAAATTTCATTCTTGATAAAAAGTTTTGTTTATTCTAAAACTCCAATAAATGAAGAAAAAAATATATTTTATCCATTCTGCTTCATTTTACACTCAATTTTCTGTGAAACCCTATGAACTTTTGCACTTCGAAACTTTAAGAGTAGTCTAGTAGGTGACGTTTATGTTATTACAAGTTAAATTCTTTCTTGAAGGGTTAGCCTTATAAAAGAATAATTTGAAATATTGGTCGGATAATGATATGAAGAATGACATTTCCGATAAAATTTAAAAAACAATGATTCTTCTCATGTGAACCCTATCCTTGGACACACTGTATAAGAGATTACTGAGAGAGTTATTAAATTTAAATGTTGAATTGTAATAACTACAATTTCTATAGGTTTTAAGAATGAATTCTTAAATATATTTTTATAGTCCATTTTCGAAATATTTGAATAAATTGGTTATAAAATATAACAATTTTAACAATTCAAAGATTATCATATAATTTTGTGCGACATACTCGGGGTCCACCTAATTAGTGGGAGAACACTTTGAATATCCATAGAATGTTTCTTTGGGGTTATTTTAAATCTGTAGTTCACTAAAAAAATTGAAAGATAAAACTGTAAATGAAAGTCAAAAATAACGCCTGTGAAATAATATATTTTAAGATATATTTGTATAAAATATAAAAAAATAGTGTTTAGAATGCTTATGTTTACCTCTATCAGACTGTTTGTTATTTCTAGTAATTTTAAACTTTACGTGTTTTTGACGTTGACGGTTATTCATTGGTTGGAGTAGCTCTTCTTTTCTGCCTTAATCTTACTGATGTCTCCTCCATGTCGTCATCCGAAGAAATCGTAAATGAAGTTGTATCGGTGAAATTGAAATTATGGAGTCATCAGTTGTAGTCAAAGCAGGCCCCCGTTCTTCATGGGGGCTCTCCAACATTAGAACGAAATTGTTTTGATGAAAGGACCCTTCTCCCTCTTAGGCATCTTCTCCAATTAAACAGGATGACACCAGGAAACCAGCAGTAACTGTGCTCGGGATGTTCAGAGTAGCTCCTCGTTGTCTCATAACCAAATCCATATTTTTAACAACGCCATCCCTAACACCCAAGAGGCCGAACAGTCACGTTTATTGTTGCTTCTGATAATTCTTAATATTAATGGTATATATAAATTGAAAAATATAAAATAACTTTACAGTAAAAATATATGTGAATAATAAAATATAAATAAATATATTGTTTGTTTTTTTCGTTGTTAGGCTACTAAGATGTATATGAAAATATATAAATACAGTGTCATTTACTTAAAATAACAGCCAAGGATGTTTGAAAATGTAATAAATTCTGAAAATTCTATGCATCAATACAAAACACTTTATATTTGTCAATAAAAAAGTATTGTTTAGTTAATAGTTTCAATATTAATTTACTTAAAATTATTTTGTCTTACTATAATTTCTTCTTCTTTTTCTCTTTTAGAGGGCTATATCCAAAAGGATAATTTAGCCATTATTTTACTTAGGAAAGAATGGTGTCTTGCTCTAGGCATTCGATTCTCTCATGAAATACTCTTAATTTAAGAATACAAATAATTTAGTGTTTAGCAGTATTAGTATGTTAGAAGTTGCGTTATTGGGAGATGCTGATGACGATGACATTGAAATCATCTCTAACAAATACTAAATCATCGTCATACGTAAGGCGAATTCTTATAACTTTTTATTTTTTGAAACAGACTCAATGGCTTCTGTATCATTTATGCACGCACAAAATCATCAATAACAAACAGACGAGAATATATAATAGTGATTTAGGTTACATTCTTCTTTTTCCCTCATTCTTCTTTTTGACTAGGTTCTTTTGTCAAAATAAGGAACAAATTTGTTAACCTTAAAATATACAGTAAGTGGTCGTAAATAAGTGTAAGCATTATTTTATTATAGTTTCCTTTATTAAATAATTTATGTGCGCATGCGTACCCCTTACTAGATGCTCCAATAACTCTATAAATGGAAACTTTGGAATTAACAAGTTAGCTTATTAGAATACAAAAAAGCACAAGAATAATTACGTTTATGACCAACAACCAAGCTTACATACACTTAAAAATATTACCTTCTGTTGATAGTAGGAACACCAAGATGTTCTTAAAATTGTAGTTATTATATTTTAACATTTAAATTTAATAACTCTCTTAGTAATCTCTTATCCAGTGTGCCTACAGATGGTTCACAAAAGAAGAAAAACTTTTATTTTCAGTTTTATCTTTATTTCATATTTCTCCAAAAAATCAAGTTCTTCTTTCTTGACACTTATATGAAGTACTTCACTGTTGTTTCCATTGTATTATTAAGTGTAGGTTTGTGATTGGTGTCAATGAGGTGTTTTGCGTAATGATAAATGATAAATTTTAGCAAAACAAGAGTATTTGTTTAGACAAATAAAACATTCTGTTGGTAATAAAACAGTGTTTTACAGATTCTTAAATAACTGAAACCATTTTTAAATAAAATACGACGACACTTATAAACACGCAAATTTTAAATAGTCTTGTCTATTTTTAGCAAATTGAAAAAATTGAGCAGATTTTTAGAAAAAGTTATACATTTTTGGAAAAATCAGACCATTGTAAAAAATAGTGGATATTTAGAAAATTGAAACAATCTATTAGTAAGAAGACAATTTTTATTTAATGAGGCGAAGGTTCTAAAAATTATTATTATTATTATTAATTACAAATAAGGGCAGACAAGCAAGCTCCTGTTATGCCTAAAATATGAGAAGAAAGACAATATAAAACTACTGACCAAAAAAAAATGAAAATTAATTAGTTAAAAACTAAATATTTAGCGCAGCGGAGTCCTACAAATAAAATAGTGTACAATCATGCCTGTTTTTAAAAGTGTTTACAGAAACTGATGTTATTGTGTCACAATCCAAATTGTTCCAAATATTGCATATTCGGTTGGACAAGAAGATAACCCTGGACCTTGCTATTGCCTGTTTTTTCTTCAGCTTAAAGTGGTGGCCTCTTAAACATTCGTCTTGGTTTAGAGTAAACAGTGCTTTCAGGTCTCCAAAGTTGTACTTAAGAATTCGGAAGGAGTCCTGCAGACGTCGATTCTCGAATATGGTTAAATGAGCCATGGACAGTCTTCATAACAAGGTCTTATTCGGCCAAATGCTAGTCTTGTGGCCTTACGTTGGACATTTTCAAGTAAAGTCTTTTCTCGAGTAAGATCAGGATTCTAGACATGTCCAGCAAATTCTAGAATAGGTCTGACATATATGGAATAGAGTTTACAAACCGGCTTTAGAGAGATGCGTGAAAAGCACTTCCGAAACTGGAATAATTTTGAGTTTGCACCTTTACAGACCGACACTGTGTTCCGACCAATTTAAGTCACTAGTAATTACCATTCCGAGGTCGTTGTGGGAGGTTACGGAGTTTAAATGTCCATTAATAAAATTTGTTAAGTTTGTGTTGTTCTTACCGATATGTAGAACAACACATTTTTCAGTATTAAGAGGAAGTAACCACTCTAAAGACCACTTAAATATTGAGACAAGATCGTGTTGAAGTACATGTTGATCAATAACAGGATTCACCGATAGTTTTGTGTCATCGGCGTAAATAAAAACCTTACTAGAAAGCATGAGCGGAAGATCACAAGTATATACAGAAAAAAGTAGTGGTCTAAGTACTGAACCTTGAGGAACTCCACTTCTGAGTGGTTTTTTTGATGAGTAGGCTTCACCAACGCGAACTCGGAAATATCTGTCATATAGGAAATCCTGAATCCAAAGATTAAACTTTCCACGGATGCCAAAGTGATCCTATTTAGATAGCAACCTACGTTTAGGAACACGATCAAAAGCATTGGAGAAGTCTAAGTAGACTACATCGACAGGATAGCGATTGTTTATGGATGTCGTCCAGTCGTTGACACAACGGAGTAAGTTTGAGATTGTTGACCGTCCTTTGATGATGTTGTTGGTAAGGGATCACACTTTCTTGAAGTAGAAACTCGGACATAGCTCCAGAAATAATGGCTTCCATGACTTTGCAAACAATAGGTAACAGGCTAATTGGACGATAATTATTACAATCAAGTTTGTTACCCTTTTTAAAAATTGGAGTAACTGAGGGTAATTTCCAGGAAGAAGGGAGATAACCCTAATTAAAAGAGGAATGCATTATTAGGGAGAGAGTGGTTGCTATAGAATCTACGCATTGTTTAAGCAAAAAATAAGTTAATCCATCCAATTCAGGCGATTAATTATTACGCACTTTTGGTAAATGTTGTTTAATTACCTCTGGTGTAAAATGAATGTTGTCGAGAGTTGCACAGAGACGTGGACACAGTATTTGAGGTAGATTATCGTTAGGCTCATTTGTGAAAACCTGGGAGAAAAACTTTTTGCTCCCAGAATTAAACAGGTTATTCCCAAACAGAAATGATTTCTGGCTGTAGCAAGATGATGCGCCACCGCACTATGCTTTCTTGGGCAACGTCTTCCCAAATCGGTGGATAGGCCAAAGCGGAGCAATTGAGTGGCCACCGAAGCCACATGCTTTAACTCCTCTCGATTTCTTTTTATAGGGCTACTTGAAAAGTAAAGTGTACATAAATGGACCATAAACTATTAATGAACTCAAAGAACGGATACGCATTGATATTGCAAAAATAACTCCGGAAGTTATAGCGAAACTGCGAGAAGAATTCCCTTCTCCTATTTCGCATTGTATTTTAGCTGACGGTAAACAATTTGAGCACTTGCTTTAAATTTGGTTGTACTTAATTAAAAATAAAAAGGTGATCTACCGAAAGGCCCATTTAAAAATAAAAACCGTTGGGTTTCAGGATTCTCCAATAAAATCGCCGATTTAAGAAATAATTAATTTTTTCCTTTTATTTGGACCATACTGTGTATTTTAATGAGAATCGGATATATTGTATTTTTTTTTGCTTAAATAATATTTGAATGCTCAACTGAAATTACATAACACAGTCGCTCACGCTGGTGCAATTCTATCGAGAAAAATTAGTTTACAGAAACTGAACCTTCATTAAAGGAACAAACGATTTTCTTGATAAAAAAGTAAATAATGTGTACTTAATTTAGAAACATTTTGTTATTAATAATGCGGGTGTTTCAAACTAGTGTCGTATAACGATGTAAAAATGCATGTGTTTAAAAACTAATATGTGTGGATACATTTTAAATGAGAAATTACTGTATTTCATCCAATTACTCTTAAATCTACAGTATTAGTACAAAAATTTCAATTTAAACCTAAACTGTTTAATATTTACGTATTTTTTTTTTATTCAAAAACTATTTTATATTGCCGAACTTGTTTGTTTATTAAAAGAAAAGCAAAGATGCATCACTTTTTCGATCTTCTGTCAATCTATCAAGAAACAAAATCAATTATGTATTTTTAGTGGAGTTTCATTATTAAAATTTGTTTTCATAAAATTGGCCATAAACCCTGAATTTAAGGAACCTATTTAGAATACGTATAAACGTATAAACTTTTTGATTTCAATTACAACTTGTTTTTCTATTTTTATGGCTAAATATTACATCAGCATGTGAAAGAGAAGTTTTCTAGAACAACACATTTTCACTTCAGCACACTACTAAGTTATAGATAAAGTTGTCGCTGTTTGTGCTTCCGTGTAGCTGTATCTAAAACGTTAAAACAAACCAGAAAGTCGAAATAACAGACCATATAACTTGATGAAATATTTAAACAATCTAAATGAAATTTCAGGCATTGCTAGAATGTAAACTAGGTTAGAGAGAATTTATTTTATTAATGTGGTTGATATTGTTATTTAGCTTATGGAAATATAGATATCTAATGATAGTTTATTCAGTAACTAAAATTCACTATCTGTTCATATTACGAAAGCTGAGCTAATAAAAAAGATATCAGAAAATGAAATCCGTTATTATAGATTATTTTACTTGTGTTTTGTAAAACTTTTACTAATATGCAAGGCTGTTCCTTCTATAATATACGAATATTTGAATATCGTATATCTTAACAGATACGAAAGCGATTAAGTAAGAAAGAGCGGATGGGTATATTTTGCTGTTCTTGAATTATAGAAGGTAAACTAAAATTTATTATTTCTTTTTGCGCATAAATCTTTAACTCAATCACATTAATAATTTGATAAGGAAAAGATAATTTGGTACGATATTCCACACAAATACAATATTAAATCTTCGATACGTCGCCGACGCGTCAATTCATCTCTTCAGGCCCATGAAAACTTTTTTATACAGTGCGTATGTAAAGTCACCTCTCCCCTTTATTTTCTGACTATACTGAATGTGATCAAGACGAAACTATATAAAAAATATTACATTTTGGGATAAGAGTAAACTCGCAAAGGCGTCGCGACGTAAACTCCGACATAATCGCAAAGGCGTCGCGTCTATCAAGTTGTAAATTTTAAATGGTATAAATGGTCGCGTGATACCTTTGTTTAAAGGTCTTTTTAACCTTTTTAAATTCATGATTTGTTTTTTTTAAGTTGAATAATTAATAACGAAGCTATGAGAGTATTTATATATATTTACTTAAGTAGATAATTAAATTTTTATTAACTCTTTAAAAATAAATGGATAATATTACTCTTTTGATAATTCTCTTTGTAGAATTGTAGAAAATATTTAGGAGAATTAAGAAATAAACGGAAAAACGGTGCTACGCCGCATTTTTTTTTATCAATATTTGGACCAAATGTATCATGGTAGATGGATTGATCGACGAGGAAGTGTTGAATAGCCCGCACGTTCGCCAGATCTGTCACCATTAGATTTTTTCTTATGGGAGTAGTTGAAAAGTGTAGGTTTTACGACGCAACTATAGTCACTAGAGGCTTAGAACAAAGAATTATAGGGAAGTGTAGAAATGTTCCTGCTGAAATTTTTTATAAGATAAGGGAACGCTTTACTATTCACCTTAGATCCGCCAAGATGTCGTTGAAACCTATTTTGAACACTTACTCTAGACAATATTTGTGTAAATTTATGATACTTAAAAAAAGGTATTGTTACGTACCTGGTTGTTTTTGTTTCAATAAATATATCAAAGAATCTAAATATTAACTTAAGGGGGTTTTAACCCACTAGGTAACTTGGTTAATGGAAATTAAAGAGGCTGAGTGAAACAATAAACATTTATTTAGCTACGAACAAAAACAACTCTTACAAAATATTATGGCAACTTACATCTTTCAACAACTAATACGTTTAATCGCAGGGATAGGCACTATCAACTTCCCGATTATTTGAGAACCCAAACTTGACTTCCATCCTTTTTTTATTGTCCCAACTAAGAAGACCCCAATTTTTATTAATTTTGATGACTTCAACAAAAATATTTATTTGTTATCCGATTGCGACCTTGCCCCAAAACTTTCGGTCACATAATATTAAATAAACAGTAAATGTTATACTTTAGAAAATATTAAATAAAAAATAAGTTCTATGTACAGGGCGATATTTAACTAAATCCCTGTACATACTATCTTAACAGTATTAAAATATAATTATTAAATACAGAAAATTAATTAATTCTTATTAATTTAAACTAATCTATATGAGGAATAATTCCTTTATTGCTTATTAACTGGAGCCTTCCAAAATCTCCTCAAACATTATTAGTTTAGCTAATTTAGAGGCTATAAAATTTACATTACAATATATCAGTGCATAAAAATAGTGTAAAATTGAGACATTTGAACATTATTTATAAATATAAAGAGAAATTTCTTTAATGGCAAAAAATTATTCTTAAATTCTGAATAATATTTTTGTACTAATTTAACAAAAAGTGAACTTTCTAAAACGTTTTCCGCAAATATGGAAAGTCTACTAATCCAAATAAACTTTTTTCATTGTTTTAAATGTTTTTGATCTTGAACAAATGACTATTTATTTAAAGCGGATCTAGATTTTAATTATTATTATTGCATTAATTATTGGTTGTTTTAGAAAAAATAACGGCGCTTGTCAAAAAATGAATTTACATGAAAAACTGCATAATACAAATTCTCGTGAATAACAGTTATACGACTTCGCGCTCTTCTTAACTACTACTGTCAATTTCCTCCTATTTATATCCTTTTTCTAGACTATTCTTGCTGTTTTCTAAATGTTTCTAGAAACTGTTACAGCTGTCAGTGGTTAGGTTAGGTTTCGGGACCTATTCCTGTGAGCTGGTCTGTACAACTAATAACAAATATATTCAAATGGTAGAGCCTCAGTCTGCTGATCCAGAGATCATAGGTTCGAATGCCGGCAGGGCCGAAGATTTTTCTGATACAAAACTAAAATGGATTTTCTAATTTGACTATAAGCTAGTAAGTCCATTCTCGCTCCCTGAAGGTGGTTCCCACTCGAGCATTCACTGTTGGTTTCAAATTACCATTGCTATTCCTAAAGTGGCACCGGGAAACAGTAACAAAGCTTACATAGAACACGAGACCAATGGTCCTGGTAGTCGAAGACAGAGAAATCTTACTTCTCAATAGAAACATTAATCTAGTAACGATTTTTCTCGGATTAGTAATAAAAAAATAATGAATAATTATTGATTATATCCTCATTACATTGAACATCGAAGTCTATACATATACATTATATAGAGACACTGTTTCTAGTAATTTCAAGCTGTAATTTTGTGCACTCTTTCTCTGGATCGATCCCGTTACCTTGTAATCGAGTACAACGAGTAGTTTTAAGGATCGAGTACTTTTCGATGCTTAATACTCGAGTACCTCATCACTAATTTAAACTCATTTCGGTGTCACACACTGTGGGGAGCTAATGGACAACCCTGTATAATCAAATCTACCTTTAATAATAATATAATAATATTAAATTCCACAAAAGAAACGAACCCTTCTTTAATTAAGCATGCCTACATCACGTAAACAATGTTTTTTTCATGTTGTTACTTTTAACATAATCCGAAAAAAACAGAACAAAAGAAGGATTTTAGGATTGACGATCTCGGCCAACAACAGAAAAATATTTTATTTTGCAGGCAACATCAGAAAAATATTTTATTTTCCCTGATTTCTGTGGTCATTATTTCAATATTTTACAACAGACCCATTAATTTGATAGAGAGTCCTGACGCTGCACTAATTACCTTTCGCATATTTACGACACACGAGTCATTTTGACAATTTTTTTTATTTTTTCGGTTATTCAGAAAATAAACTAATTATCATTCATCTCACGTTTCTTTATAATATATTCTGGAAATTTCTTTTGTAGGAATCTATAATACAATACAGAATCTTTTTTTATTTCATATTGTTACTTTGGTTTTTAATTTACGTTGGAGAGATGGTGTACTATGGTTTAATGGTCAATAAACTTAACCGTATAGCAGGAATTAATTACAAACAGAAAAACTGTCATTTTCCTTTTGACTTCACAAATGTGGTAATTAAAATTAAAATAACTTTATAAGTTTTAATCATTTTATTTAGTTTAATTTTCCTTTAAATGCATGAAACAATAATATTAATAGTTAATTATAATAGTTTATTCTTATCTATCACCACACAAAAATTATTCATCAAGGCAGATTTCTTATTCTTTTGTATACTCGATTTGTGTAGGAGAAATCGTCTTTGGAGCTTTTGAATAACATTTAAAGTTTATGTAGTCTTTCTTTCAAATTCAATAATTTCCAAAGATTACAAAGTAGTTCATTCATATTAGAACTAAAAAACTGAATAAAAAAAATATGTTCCCGTTTGGAAAATTAAGTCGCCAAAGGACAAGTTTTCAAAATTAAAAGATTTCTTAACTCGTAAATAGTCCCTTCGTTCCCTTTGCGGTGGTTTTTACAATTTATATTGTATACCTTTGGTAGCCAAAAAAGTTTGTACTTGTAATTTTCCTTATAAAATTTGCTACAAAATGGGTCGTTTGAATAAAGCGAGTATTTGGGTATTAAATTTATTATTTCTAATTATGAATATTTAAAAAAGTAAGTATGGTTAGAATAGAAAAGCAAATAGAAAAAATACAGTAGGAACAGTAGGAATTAACAAACAGTACATAGCTGCAATAAAAAAAATATGACAAGAGCTGTGCATCCAGTCCAGTGGAACAAAAATGTGATGAAAAAACAAAAAAGAATATATATATATATATATATAAGACTCAGGTAGAGAGTGTAATGACATACGCGTCGGAATGTTGGATGGTAAACAAAGGTATGTGTCAACGATTATTAGCGGTAGAGGTGACATAATGGAGAAGAAGCTGCGGTATTACTATATTAAACCACATAAGAAATGAGGAAAATCGTATTAGAATGAAGGCGGAATATTACATCTTGGATACAATACATGAAAAACAACTAAAATGGTATGAGCATTTGAAGACAATGGAGGAAGACAGGATACCGCTCAGAATATTTAATTGGATTCCAAGAATAATACAAAAAAGAGGACGTCCTAGAAAGAAGTGAAACCAGGATATCGAAAAATAAATGAAAGAAAGAGGATTTTAATACAATGACTGGTTAAATAAAAAACATGGCGTTTAGGATGCGAGAAGCGGTTGCGATAAAACTGCAAATACTCGCGTATATTGTTTTGCTTTTTGGACAGTAAAGTACATTTTTAAATAATATTAAAAATAAGGAACGGTTTATTTTACGTTTGCTGTACATCTGAACAGCAAAAATATTAGCACATCTTGATATCCAAGTTGTTCGTACTAAGTAACATCAACAACCAAGGCAAATAAACAAATTTTTTCTTGTAGGACATACCTCTGAAAATAGAGATATAATTTTACTAATATTTCTGTATCTATAATCAGACCCTCAACTATCATAATGTGGATTTATGTAACTTATTCTTGCCTAAAGTCTCCAATTCTTGCGGTCCTGGCTTAGTATTACTGCTTCCTTCCAACTTCTATCTCTACTATTTAATACCTTTCCAATTTATATGTTCCATGTACGGGGTGGCCTGCCGCGCTTCCTCTTTTTATCGGTACTTGCTCTCTAAATACTCTCGGTTCCACTTGAATAATTCGTCCAGTTAAGATGTCCAAACCATCCCAAGTATTTCTGATCAATTATTTTATTTATTGGTATCACGCCCAGCTTTTGACGCACTGCTTCATTTCTGACTCTCTTTTTTCTGGAGATGCCAAGTACTGCCCTTGGGTATTTCCTTTTGTTAGCTTGTATTTTGCTTCGCAGGGTGTCATTCTGGGCCTACGCATCTCACCGCGAATTTTAATTTCGTTTCCGTCGTAATTTATTTTTTCCTGATAAATGTTTTGTTTAGTGTATTGTATAAAATGGCGGTGTTGTTTATACCTGGCTCTGCGTTACCTTGTGCGTTCAGTATAGTTCCCAGTAATAATATTTTTGATATTAATTATAGGTAAGTCCAATGTAGAAGGTTGTTAGCAACCCTATCAGCTAGATCATTATCAGGGATATCAAAGTTTTATGGTATCTATATAAAAATGACTAAAACTCCTTGTGCATAAAGGTATTCTATATCTAGCGTGAATGTCTTGGATAATGGGGTGTTATCAGTAAAACTTCTGTATATCAAAGATCGTTGCTTGGAAATCAATAAAAATAGCACGCTAGTTTCCATTTGTGGTAACAGTCTTCAGGAAACTGTACAAGTATATTCATTTTAGGTGGCAAAGTCATTTTGAAAAGACGTTAGTATTTGGCGATATTGGACGTCATTTTTCCTTTCCAATTCACCTCCCATTGGTATCGTTGCGACATTAAAATATCTCATCCCGTCGACATCGATTTTTAACGTCACAATGACGTAATATATTGAGATATTTGTGATTTAATTTAAATACGTGTTATTGACGTGATTTAAAGATGTAAACTATACTATATTAAAAGAAACGACAGTAAAAATAAAAAAAAACATGTTTTTAAAATTTGTTGATTACTTATTAATTTAAGAATAAAAAAGACAAATTATATTAGCTCTACGACATACTAGATTGACAAACAAAACTAGTTGGGTATATGGATATACTTATAAATGAGTAAAGTTCTATCATTCTAATAAAATGAGCGTTTCATTTTAAATAAACACTTAGTCTTTTCTTCAGGAATTTGGCTGCTTTTCAAAGCCCTTAAGCCCTATCAAAAGTTTCTTGTTTTTTAAAAGAATGCCATAACATTTCTTTTCTGCGAGGTGTCAACCATTTTAAGTTGACAAAGAAACCTTTTTATTAGAAAACTAAACTTCAACGAATATGTGGCTTAATTGCGGTATTTGGATCTTAAATTATGAAAAATATATGAACACCGTAACACAAACACCAAAAAATTAGTAATGCAGTTATAATCGCGCAACTAAATATTTTTAGAAAGAACGCGGTAGAACGTTGGTAGAACTCAATAGAAATAAGTATCTGCTATTTGATCTTTAAACTAAATATCTACTTCAACTAAAACATTGTTCGAAAACGAAAATGCGACATTCTAGAGGTTTTGTGTTGCCAAACTTTGACGTTCAAAGTACCGTGTTTTGGTATCAAAGTTACTGTTCTAAAAATATTGTGCAATATACAAAAAAAAATGAATAATTAGTTAATTTACAGATCAGGAATTGATTTAAAAATAAGTTCGAAACGAATAAAAAATAAAGAAAATTCTAATAAGTATTTAGAATTATTGAATTAATTTCCGTAAGCATATGTTTTTTGGTTATTGCTGAAGTTACTGCCTCCATCCATACTTTTATCTGCAGACGAATTATATTATTACTAAATGTGCTGTAAATTATTATCTGTGGCAGAGATTGGCGGTAATTACTGTACGTCTGACATCAATGGCAAGTGTTAAAATTTTACTTACTTCACTTTTCATTGTTTTTACATTAACAGGGTACCATATTAAATTAATGACGTTATTGTCATTATCATCATCATAAAAAGCACCTACCTACGGAAAATATAAAATTTGAAGACTGTATGCCTTTATTGCTACGATACGATATTTAAAAAAAAGTAGTCTTCTTGGTAAAACAGAAAATATTTTGGAATCATTACACATAATTTAATGAAGAGAATTTGGATAAAACTTTTGTAACTTACAATTAATCATTTATGACCTTTTTGTGATATTAAACATACGTATTTTTGGGTACAAATGTCATGTCATTTCGACGTCAAAAATTGGTTGATTAAGTCTCACAATCACCAAATTTCGACGTCAATTTCACGTAATTCTGCTGCCTGGGAAATGCTAGTGTGAAACACCGAAATTAGTGAATGTCAACAGATACTAAAACACGTCGACAAAAGATCAACTATTTATCAAGATTTATTATACATTCGGACATTCGCCGGTAGATGTCGGCAAATAAAGATGAGCTCTTGTAAGTGCTGAATGACATGCCCGAATCGGATTATCTCGTCGATTAGCACGGCCCAAGTTGTGTTGTGTTGTTGATTTTCGTTAGTCTCATATAGAATCTCACAGTGTGTTTGCAACATTTGCTAATTAATTTTTTTATCTGATACTCAAATAAACCGTGATTTTTTAATACCAAAATACTATTCAAGAACAACTTCAATTTTGCACGTTTTCACCTCAAGCTCTCATTGAATGTTGTTTGACCACCTACCAAAGAATATAAATATAGACATAATATAGATCGCATTTTTAGACCAGCTCGATGCAAATTTGAATTTAGAAACTTAAACAAAGAGAAAATTACAGGTTTCGGAAACTCTTGCAGGCTCATAAAAAAATAATAGAGACATTTTTTAAAGTTCTTTTGATATTTCGTTTGATAGAGTTCAGTTACAATCAGATGAATTTAACGAAACGTTTTCAGCCCAAGAAGCAGTGGAACCACCTGTTGCTCAAAACTTCAATCAAAAATTAAAGGATGATGATTTGCAATGTTATATTAATGTTATTTAGTGATAACGAATATTTCGTACTTCTGAAGAAGAACCGACTGTAAGTTGTATGGGAAAGTCATTAAATTATGTAGATAACTTGAAAAGAAAGAGGTAATCCTTAAAGACTGGGAAGAGGTTATTACGAAAATGCATGTTCCCAAAATAGTTTCTAAAGGAAACCATTATAAATTGCATAGCTTGATACGGTTGGATTTTTACCATTTTATCTATACGTCAGTCACATCTTAAGATATAAAACATGTATCCCTAATGAGTTACACGAGGTGCGGAAATAAAATTGAAAAAATCGAATATCTTGAAGACAATTTCTTTGTAAAAAAACGTAAACTTATCATTTGTCTTTTAATAAAAAAATTACCTTGTTATAATCCCATATAATACTATTCCTAAAGTGGCACCGGGAAACAGTTAGAAGCGTACACAGAAAATATTTGATGATTCCTGTTGTCAAAAAAAATGTGTCTAAAATAATTTTTAAATTTGGTTACAGACTTTAAACACATAATTATTTATTAAAAATAATGAAAGAAATACTAATATCCTGATTTTCGACAACTCGCAATAAATTTTACATAAAAGTGATACGTTGTAGATAATTTTAACAATATTCGAGGATTCAGTTTCTTGAAATAAAATCCTTCAAAACAAAGTAACATGACACAATCCATTTTCTTTTTGTATGATTGTGGGTATCGAAAAACGTTTTATTTAAAATACTATACCAGACCAAGCTTTTTTGTAATTCAAATTTGATGATCATTTACACTAAAACCTCCTTTATATGATGTATTTTCTTTGAGTTCAAAACCCTAGATAATTTTATTTTCTTTAAGAATATTTTTCATAATCCTTTATTCTTTGCCTTATAACATTTTTCTGAGTAACACAACTAGACATTAAAATAATCCCAGCAAAAAATATACCATAAATCAGCTTTGCGTTCTGAGAACATTTCAAAAGATAACTAGAGAATTATTGATATTAAAGCTGCATATGACAGCATTAATGGTGGATCATTAAGTACCAAAAAAGGAATTTAACGTCTAGAGCATCGAGAATAGAATTATTTTTGTAGTCAACGTTGTTCCAAGAAAATAGAGCCTAAATTATTTTAAGAATATTAATGAAACTCTACTAGAAAACTTGTTGCCACACGGCTCTTTAAAAAAGTAAAATTAAGAGAGTTGTATTTAAATCCTGACCCGAAAATACCTATATCTGTATTATTAAAATTCTTATGAGGCTAACACTGTAAAAATATTATATTTTGGAGAGTTTTGCTTTTTTGTATGTATTTTTTTTAAGAAAAAAGTCAAAGAAAATACTTCTTAACGATTATATGTATAAACCTGCACATATAAAATATCTTTCTTATATTACTTAAAATAATAAAATTGAGACTTTACATTAAACGAATTATTATTTTTAAAATGACATAAAAAATTACACCAGTTGGTAGAGGTCCCAACAGGCACATTAAGCATTAATGTTATGGGGGTAGAATTACTATAAAGGCAGATGTAAAAGAGAGTAAAAAATTACATGTCAGAATTAATTATTCTAAAACAGCATATAAAAAATTGTTATATTTCTCAACAAAGTCATAATAATTCATGTAACAGAAAAAATCTTTATTGGCAAAGTCGTGACATTTTTGTTAAATAGCCAAAATATTGGTACAAGATTTTCCAAAAATGAATAATTTGATTAAGTAGTATAAAATTGTTGGTTGTATTGACAAGTATCCTCTCGAATATAGAAATATTTTTTTAATTTGTTAAATATATTTGTAAAGCTAAAAACTACCATTACTTTTTTTCTATGAAGCAAAATCATTTTATACCTCTCAGTTTTATCCCTAGAATGTTTTGTCAAATCTGGAATTTTACTAGCAAAAAAAAGTAACTACATCAAAATATAAGTATGACGAAAAAGCTAGATTAAAGATTTCTGCAAATAAAACTATTTCAAGTCAATCCTGGGTTTTCTAAATTTTAATTGTCAATTTAATTTATGAAACTTAATAACCAAGTAACCAGAAAATTAGGTATATTTAATACCACAGTTTTAATTTGAACCTTAAAGATGATTTCAGTAAAAAATAATATCATTCAATATTTACTTTAACTCTCTATCCATCATAGAGATATAATAAGTCGTCGTCGTGACTCACCCTGTTTAATATACATAGTGTAATTATTTACTTTTACAAAAGAATAAATATAAAAAACCTGATAATTATTCTTCATGCAATATGGGTAAGTTTCCGAATTAACATTAATTATACTAAATCAAGCACGTACAAATTCCGGCGGAGATTTATGCACAACCTACGTTCTTTATTAGTTACTAAACATCCGTTAAGCCCGATCAGATAAAGTTATCGAATCTTACGATTATATACGCTTTTTAGAGGAGGGTCCTACGAGATATGCATCGCTCTAAAACTTTATAGGTAAAGAACAATCTTAATACAATAAGTACATTAAGGGTATTGATGGTTTACACTTGCTTTCATGAGATAATGAACTGTTGTTTTTTCAATGGACAAATAGTTTGCTTATTAAAACTTTTTAATTAGTGATTTTTAGTTGACTTCACTTCACTTTTTTATTACTATTATAAACAAATTTTCAGCTTCGTTTTAGTTCAAAGATTATAACATGTTTTTTGTTATAGTTACGCTAACTAGATAAGTTGGTCTTAATCAATTTACTTTTAGAACTGGTACGATATTTTTTAATCAATGAGAAGACAAAACAAAAGTTAACTTTAGTGCTCTGTGCAAATTGAGCCCTTTAAAGCTATTTATTTATTTTCTAATATTTAACTTGAATGAGAAGGATTGAGAGTACATATAAAACCTTTGATAGATGTGGAGTGGACTTTTTAGAAACCTTTTTAACCTTTTTTTGCAAGCTGTTAGAGACAGGTCGGAACTTCCATAATTTATTGGAATATATTTTGTATGACTATTTGTGCTATAAAATCATTTATGACATTGGAAATAAATGCATTTTTAATAGAAAGCAGAATATGTAAGATATGAAATTATTAATTATTTTACCAGTACTGATTTCAAATATGTAACAAAATACAGGGTGTGGTTTATCATTTAAAAAACCTAACTTAAATGTTCAAATTTAAGAATATTTTTAGAATATAATTTTTAATGATTTACATGTAACTATACAAAAAAAATATGAAATATACTTTCCTATCAAGTAATCCCGTATATCCATTTAATTCTTTTATCAACATATGAACTTAGTGATAGGGAAACATAGGGTATAAATTAAAATCATACATCAAAATTTAAAATATATAATGCTACAGAATTTAAATTATTTGTTAGTTGCAGCATATTTTATAAAATGAAGTCCCTTTCTTTTTAGTTGGAATAAAAATTTTTAATTCTTTAATGATCGATCGTATACATTAGTAGGTTGTTTTATAAATTTTAAAAATGCAGACAGATTAAACGTATAGTATTCTATTTTTTTATTTTTAAATTAGTGAAATGTAGGATTAAGATGTTTCAAATAAAATTCTATACTGGTTAAAACTCCTTATGAAATTACAATTAATAAAATCTGGTATACACTGCTAGGAAATATTCAAAACTTTTCATAAAAACAACAATACACGAATACTAAAATTTTATAATGGGCTCAACAGATTAGCTAAGGAAAGTTCGCGGAATATCCTAAATTAAAATTTCGGTGATGAATACTAATGAACGTGCATAATGTGATACGGAAGTAAAAGAAAAGTTCAGTGTTAGAGTCTGTGGCATTTTAAAGTACTTTGTATTTAATAAGTTGTACTTTTATTTTATCACTAAAGTTTATAAATCTAACAATCGCTGAAAAGTAGTTGATTAGTAATTTATTAAAAAAAGTAAGACATTTTAAAATTTTAAGTTTAATTAAGTATCTCCTAGAACATCAAATAGTTAATCCGCTTAGCTAAAATTTTGAATCGTTGAAAAAGCTTAAAATTCGTTATAACTCCAAATGAACAAAAATAAAAATATTGTTATTTTATGTTAAATTTGTACGTAGTTTTTGCTGTAAAGATAGTAGAACCAATCTATTTTACAGGAGTTTCTTGAAAAACGACTTCCACTTTCTAACAATTTTTTTCCAACTGACTTTCCATTGATTAATTTCCCATTTGAAATAAGAGTAACTTATCATTTTATAATAAATTATGCAAATTCATATAATATATAACTTAAATTCGATTCATATTCTCACATAACAAGAAAAACGGGAGAGATTGAAAGATTGTTAAAAGATTGGATTAGAAAAGGAAAATACACTTACAGTATTTCCAAGAAACATTTTTCCATTTTTGTGGAAGTACCGTCCTAGAGATATCAGCATATATTTCAAACCACGAAGGACGATCCGAAGCGTAACAAACATTTTATAAATACTAGATATAACGCCGAAACCTTTTACACTCTACTTTTTCTGGAAAAAGTTTTTTGTTTGTTTTTCTAACTTGGTATATATGCTTCTTCAAATACACTTTCCTTATTAAAGACCTAAGTAGTTCGTCAAAAGATACAATAAAAAAAATGTTCAAAAATTTATTTTCAATGACTGGTTTTACATTAAAAAAAATTTTTACACAAGAGTTTGTGAATAAAATATTTTAAAATATAGATGAAAAACTGATGGAGATTACGGCATTTTATATTGCAATTGTTTTATAAAATATTCCTAGTTTTTTTTATACTATACTATGGTATTTCCAATATACAAAGTGACTAATCGTATATACCATTCAAAATTACTTTATTTTTGAAAATAAATTTTATATTCAAAATGAAGGATTACCAATGGGATGTCCAATGTCAGCAAGTGTGGCAAATATTTTTATGGATAATTTAGAACAAAACATTTTTGATTCAAATATCTCCAAGAATGTATTGTTTTGGTATAGATAGGGTTGATGATTTTTTGGTTAGTTTTACAGGTAGTAATAGAGAATTGGATGTTTTCTTTAATTTATAACAGTTCTATAAATTTTTTAGACAGAAATATGAAAAAAATAAGCTGTGATCTTCAATATTCAATATATCGTAAATGAACTCATACAAATATTACTATCCCTTATAACTCAAATCACTCTATGTCACATAAATGGCCAGCTTATAATTGAATGATACATAGAACCTTTTCAATACCAATGAGTAAGGATTATTTTAAAAGGGAAACTAAATTGTCCGGATCGTAACGCCATCTATCTTGGCCAGACATTAAGAAATTTTAACATACGCTGCTGTGAACACTTACGAGCTTATAGATTAAAACAACCAAATCAGTCACATTACGCAAAAAACCTCATTAATAGCAAACACAAACCTACACTTAATAACATAATGAAAACAACAGTCGAAGTTCTTCAGATATGTGACAAGAAACAATGACTTGATTTTTTGGAGGAATATGAAATAAATAAACACCTAAAATATCCTCAAACTACAGTATTGAATGAACAACTAAACATGGGAAGTTCAATTAGAAAAGAAGAATATTGCTTAATATTGATTGGAGGTCAGTTTTATGACATGAAATGTATTTACGTTTTTAAAAAGATCTGTCAAACTTCTATCTGTCCCGGAAGATAGTATTGTCAGATACCGAAACCTAGGTAGACTTGAATATATATTAAAACGCTTTAAAAGACTTTGGGAATTCAAGATAGGTATTATTTATCTTTCCATATTTATTATGAATAATTTCCATAAAGTAAGAGTTGAAACAATCAATTTAACGTATAGAGTTCGTTCGAATGGAAATACATTTTTTTAGCATGTAGCTTTATACGTGAAATATTAATACCTCCTTGTAGTATTTTCAGTACACAACACGCCAAAGGAACGGTTATTCACTTTGCATCAATGATGGAAGCACCATACTTGCTACTAAATACAGTCGCTCTTACTAATACATACAGTACATTTACATCGAAAAACTAATTACAGGTTTTAAAGTGATTATTAAAATGTGTGTAAAGTATTTTTATTGGAAACGCATAGCTATAAAATAAAAATTTAATACAAAGTTCGTATTCTCATTTTTCTCATCCATTCTAATTTTATTCTCTTAATCTGGAGATGGATTTCATTATTGTGAGAACAACGAGTTTTTTCTCTTTGATGTGAGCTTTCAGGTCACTGAATACTTATGTAGTTCTGAAATATCAGAGTATTAACAATTCAACAACTTTTATCTTTTTGATTTATGTATCTGTTTAAAAGTGCGTAGTTAGAAATATTTTCTTTAGGTTGTTTCTAAATTTCAAAAACCCTTTTTACAAAGAAAATATTATTGGATATAGTAACCCGTATCAAAATCATAAAAAATAACTCAATTCACAAAGTTTTAAATTAATGACATTTTTTTTGTCGTATAGTAACGTGTGGCTGATCTTTTTGGCTTCCAATTTTCTAAAATTGTGTCGCACAACAAAGCTATTTAATATTTTACAATATTTTTTTTTCAATAATTCATGCATTTAATATCATATTGGTAAAAAATGAGCAGAGAAAATACATTTTTTAGAAAATATAAAAAAGAAGTACGTCTCTAAAATTTTAGCAAATTTAATAGTTATTTTTTTTTCATATTTTGTTTTGTTGAAAAGTATGTCTGTATTAATAAAAAAATATATAAAATATTTTGAATCTTTTGGAAAATATTGGTCCATATTATATAAACTTTTTATTAAAAACTATTGCATATTTCAAAATTATTTAGTGTAGCTACTACTGACGAAGAAAATTGGCAGTAAATTAGTTAAATCTACGAGATTGATGATGAGAATATCCAAAACTTAGAAATATGAGTTTCTACCGGGTCAAAAAAAAAAAAGAAAAAATGAGAGAATTGTACTAAAAATTATTGTTTTAAAATATAGTAAATATTATTTTTTTCTTAAAATTGATAGATTTGATAGTTATTGACTAAAAACTAATGTGTAAATTTACTAAAAATGAAAACAAAAATAGAGTTTATTTATAATTTCAAAATGGGAAACGTAAAAAAAAGTTTATTAATTTGCTCTAACAATTCAATGTAAATTTTAAAATAAACTCCAGATTTAGACAACAATATTTTTATTTAATTTTTTGCTGATTCTCCAATTTCATAAATGTTTCCGTATAACGAAATAATGTAATCGATTTTTTAAATAAAATTAAATAACAGTTTTTTAATTAAAATTGTTTGTTTTTCCTATAAAAAAGAGCATAATTAGAAAAATCTTGAGCCCAAGGAAAAGGTCCACTAACTACTTAAGTTGAATGTATAATTCAAAATCAGAGTTAGTTTCTTTAACGACATTCAGATCGTTATTTTAAATTTTGTTATATGTCAACGGTATATAACTGCAACATAAACTTTGGTTAACTATACTTGCGTTAAAGTAGTGTTATACAACTAGACCTCAGTATTTAGTAGATTTTTCAACTAAATTTTAACAAAACCTTTACAAAAGTCCACGGATGGGGTTCACAAGAGGAGAAAACTTTTTATTTTTAGTTTTATCGATAAATGTCATTTATGTCATTATCCATGCAACAATATTTCAAATTATCATTCTTTTATAATGCTAAGAATTTGTCTTGTAATAACAGAAATGTCTCTCTCTAGATTATTGTTAAAGTTTCTTAGAGTTTCTTAGAAAACTGAGTATAAAATAGAGCAGGTAGGATAAAACATGTTTTCTTCATTTTATGGAGTTTTAGAATAAGCAAAACTTTTATCAAGAATGACATTTTTTGATAAATATTAAAATAAAGATTTTTCTATTCTTGTGTGTCTCTCTCCTCTCTCTATGGTTTGATAACTAATTTTTCTTCTTTATATCTGTCAAAGTATAATTAAGAAGCTAATGTTTTCAAAAAAAATCATCCCTTTCCAATAAGCTGCAGTTTTTATGTTCAAAAATACCCCAAATCAAACCGTCTCCACTCTTACACCACTTAGGATCTAGAGCAAACAATACATTTTCGACACAGGTTCATTATGTGGCCATTTCACAAAAAAAAAATTCCGTTTGGAAGATTCTGTTCTAGGAATTTACAAATTATTTTTTTAACTTAAAATCCCAACATTTCCAGTGAGGAGTGTCGTTTTTATGGCGATGTTAAAGAAGAAAAATTAATTGTGTGTTTTATTTTGTTATGTTATTTTTAGTTATTTGATGTTTAACCACGATTTTGATATTATTTAGGTTAATTTTGGTATTTATTAGTATTTTAATCTTATCTTAATTTATTTATTTGATATTTAAACAAGGGTAATTATAATAAACTCGTTATCGTAGAAAGGGAGCGAATTTTATTTGAACTTTTTCTCTAGCAATACGAAAATGCGCAGTAGTAAACTTAAGACTTTTATGTTCTAGATCAGTTGAGAGCTGCTGATCTAGCACCCGGTATGATTGATAAGATAATTGTTAGTTATTCAACATTATCAATACACACACAATATAGGTTCTATGAGCTAATTCATTGACTTCTTGTAGGGAAATGTTCCGCATCTATCGACATAGTCCTTTTAAGTATTGGTTGGTGTTCAAGCTTGTCCAAATATTGGTGGTCTTTTTCTCTAGAATTTATCAATAAAGGTTATGTCAAAATCTTGTGTGTAATATGACACATACCATAAGTAATTCGCAATAATTTTTCATGCCTTTGATTGATATCGTTGAATGATATTGTGACGTATTATAACATAAAAACAATAAAAAGCAAAAAATAAATAATCAAAACTTACCACAAATAAATAAGAAGATAACAAATTTCAATTAAACAAAATACAGCACAGACTGCAGTGTGAAGTGAAATTACAAATAATAAATAAAATTACGTAAGGTTACCACTAACAAACGGCGGTGGATAGACTTAACAACATGTCAAAATTAAAAATTCAGGATAAACATTTAAAATTTTTTAAAATTCAAAATTTAAAAGTGATAGTTAAACTAATACTAGCTACAAGTTAATTAAATAATTTTTGTGGCAAGATTTTGAGTTTCCTTCGATTTCATTATACTTGCCACATTTGAGTTCCATGGATAACCTGTTATATAAATAAATATATGAAAATATCCAAATATAATTTTTCAGGGGGGTTTAAATCCATTACGTAACTTGCTTAATGGAAATTAATGATTCTGAGTAAAAACGATAACAATTTATTTATCTAAGCAAAACAATATAAAATATAAGGGCAACTTACACATTCAAATAACTAATACATTTAATTGCAGGGGTAGGCACTATCAACCTTTCGATCATCCGAGAATCCAAACTTGACTTCTAATCTTCTTATGTTTGACTAACCAAGAAGACCCTAATGTTTATTAATTTTGATGACTACTAAAAATATTTATTTAACATTCGTTGGCGGACTTATCCTATAACTCTGGCTCACGTAATAATAAATAGTAAATATAATAATTTGAAAAATAAAAAATAAGTTTTATGTACAGGGCGATATTTAACTAAATCTCTGTAGATACTATCTGAACATATGCCTATTCCTGCGAATAGGCCTGCCCTCAACCCTGTTATAACCTTATCTAAATAAAAAACAATTACTAGAAGTACTATCCTTAAGACTTTATACAATACTAAAAAACAAATATATAGCCTCTCTGGTAAGTCAGGCCTCTTCCAAGGAGCTCTTCTCTTCATTTTCTAGTTTTGCTGGTTCGATCTTCCTTCTTTCTCTAGCCACCACTAGCATTTCTCTAGACATACAGGAATTTAGATTTACGTCGTTATGATATCCTTGCAGTGACAAACATTCTATCGACCTTCAAGTTTTTCCTCCCTCCAAGGTTTCTCCATAACTACGGCATAGGAACCTCCATTTTAGCTTTGGGGGCAGCTTACAGCTTACGAGGAATTAATTGGCATTGATTTTTGTTGCACTTTCTCAATTCTTCTAACAAATTTGGACATATTGAACAATGATTTTCTTCTACTATTAATTGTCCAAAGTCCAATGTAAAATAGGAACCTCTCTATCCATATGTTTGCGCCTTTGTTGTTACAGCAAGTGGATCATTCCATTTAATTTACTAAAACAGCCCTATACTTTTTTCTCATATGTCTATATAGGTTCACGATAATTATAAGTTAGTTCTCCAGGGATAAGGTAGATTTCTTGCCTAACAACTAATACAAATTTTTTATTTTGAGGTTTTACTTTTTTAGCTCTGTGTTACTTTCATGTTTAGTTAACCGTGTATCTATAGGCATATATGTAGCTTTGTTTGCGCTGGGAAAATCTTTGTTATTGACATCATAAATTTGTAATAACAGTACCACCTCAAAATTATATTTGTCCTCAGGGTAAAACATGTAGAGCACTCATAAGGTTTTAGTGTGTATATGTTAGTCTGGTTTACCTCTATTTTCTACTTAGTTTACCATTCTGTCGGTGTATTTAAGTGTAGTTGTAGCCTTCTAGTAATCATCTGCGCATTTTTGTGAAGATGTAATATTACAGTCTCGTTTGCAAATATTCCCAGTTTTATATTTTTTCCCATTGGATTAATTAATGTAAATAAAATATTTTAAATTTAAATTATAACCTTTGTTTTTAAAGAAATTTGGGACTTCTCTTCGCAGCTCAAAAGATGTGCTAGAAATCTTTACAGTTATTAATACGTTGTATTTTTTATATAGTTATTTGTGGTGATAAAGTTACCTAATTTAATATCTTTTTCTACTAGATTTTCGTCACTCTCTTTATACTGTCATTTATTCCTTAATTTAATAAATTTGTATATAACTCTCCTGTTTTCCATTTTCATTTTCATTTCATGTAACTCTCCAGGTAGTCCTACAGCGACCTCACATATCTACGCAGTGAATAAATAGATGGAGAACGTGGGTGTAAGACTCAAGCATGACAATATAAACACGTTATTCAGTAGTGTCGATGTGTGGAATTTCTAAAAAAATATACATATGTACAGAAATAAAGCTATATTTTTAACATTTAGATACGAATTTCTGTATCCAATTTATTAATGTTATAAAAGGAATTTACTGTAAAACTTTATCCCCTATAATTTATAATTTAAAATCAACTTTTAAACGTCTATTCATGAGGAAAAGTAGTACTATGTATATATGGGTGAGTCATCGTTGACACGGCGATCTATTATGGCTAAACAATAAAAATTGTCAGATTTTCTCTATTTTTGAAATATACACACTGTCCCAAAAAGTGTGGCGTATCAAAGTTATGTTTTTTCTTATGGAACACCCTTAATTTTATTGCATTTTCAGATTATGCGAAATAGATAAAATGAACTTTCTCGTATATTACTCTCACCTAAACTTTGTGGTTCTCAAGATATTTTGATTTTTCATAAACTGGAAGGTGAAAAAAAAAAAGAAATAACATTGAAATAAGTGAATTTAGTCAAATTCAATTTTAGCTTTTCATATTATATTAGTAATAGTTATAATTTATAGTTATCTAAAACACTCTAATTTTATCCATCCATCATGTAGTAAATTTGATTACTTTTCAAAAATGATAAAGGTTTGTCATACCTAATTTTTTTAGTTCAAATTCTACTAGGATAGCTTATGTGAGCCCACCTGTTAACTGTTAATGTTATTAAAAAGTGTGTGTAGATGTACCAATTTCTTCTTAAAATTTATATATGCTCCTTTCAGTTTACGAAAAATCAAAATATTTTGGGAACCACGTTATTTAGGTATAGCTTATCTATAAGAAAGTACATCTTATTTTTTACGCAGTATCTAAAATGTAATAAAATACAGGGTGTTGGATAAGAAAAAACATAACTTTTTGGGACACCTTGTATTTTTCAAAATAATTTTAAAATATATCCTTTATTAACGAACATATTTTTATATATACAAAAATATTTAATTATTTATCTTCATATATTTGGTAGTTAGAACATGTGGTTTTATATCCTTTTTATTTCCGTAAGGTGTATTTCCAGTAATATTACTATTATTTTGTACATATTCTACTTAGAATATAGAGAAATTTAATGAAATGTTTACATCAGAACGTTTTGTTCTTTTATGCTAAAAGAAAGCTTAATCGGTTTGAGTTTATTAAAAAAAAATAACCATATATGTAAGCATAACTTATCACGTTAGGGTTTCTACCCTAAATAAAAGTCTTTATACGGGGTTTTACGTTATTACTTTATTACTCTAACATATATATTCTTAAAATTTTCTTTCTTTAAATATTTTTCTCTAAATTGGTATTTTTTTATTCAGCTAGACATTTTTAAATATTCCTTATTTAGATTTTATGTAGGTGCTCTATATTAAATTTATTATGCATTTTTTATAACCTTTCGAAAAGTCCCAATAAGAAAAAGCTCCTACAATTTCCATATAATGAGATTTTTCATCTAGCGCTTGCTTTTGATTGGTTATTTTTTATGTTGGGTTGTTTTGTATTCAAAAATATAAATTAAAAATTTGATGATAAAGTGCTTTTGATGTAGCCTAACACCTGCATAATCATAATCCAATATTGCTGTAATGTGATTAAACTTGTGCTACACTTGAAGGCTTTTTTTTTGAATTTCTGCTTATTCATTATTTTTGTTGATTTATAGAGAAGTCAAATTGTTTAAAATTTAAAGAAAAATAATAAATAGAACAAAAAATTCCTGATATATCGGGTAATTCTAATTTGGATACAATATATAATAAATCTAATTAACTGTCGTTCGATAACAACAAAATATCATAAAGCTTTATGCGTTTCTCTATACAGATCTAGAATATAATAATAATAATAATAATAATAATAATGATTTTAATAAATAATAATAATAGGGTATGCATTTCCTCAAATTATTTTTTTAGTCAAAATTTTTACTCTTTCTACATGTTCAGTTACCACAATATTATCGTTATTTTTAATTTTTAATTATAGTTTCTTTTTATTTTTTTTCCGCTATTTTTTTGGCCCTAGTCGGGATTTACTTTAATTTTAATTTAATTCACTTTACTATTAGATTATTTTCTTACTTATTACTTTTTATAGATTACATCGTACTTTAGAAAAATGGTTACCTTTTCCATAAAGCTGTGTGCTTGTTTTAATTCTTCTTTTAAGACTTTTAATAAATTAATCATTTTTTCCAAATCCACTATTTGATTTATTTCTTTTAATAAAACTTTAACTTCTAATTAGATTTCTATTTTTATTTGTTCATTCTTGAATTTTCTATAGATACTTTATATCTACCAGACCAGGTTGCATGGATCTTTACCGCTTTTAACACAATTAGATTCTGAGTTTCAATTGTAAATGTCCAAAACGTTGACAATTAGAACATTGTGTCACCTTATTTTTTTTTGATATTGTTCCATCTTACCATAATATTTTATAGTTCTTTGATTTTAGATAGTTCTTTAATGTCATCGTCTTTTTTAATTGTTAACAAGTAGCTATAGCTTTGCATTTTTGTATCTTTACTTTTCATATTGATTATATCTATTACTTTTATTTTAGATAACTTCTCAATCTATTCTTTAACAAAAACGGAATTAAAGGATTGGAACAGCAAAAAAGTCAATTAAACATTCTCAATATTAGTCCATTTTTTAGTTTCTTTGGTTTATTTTAGATAAAATACAATTTTCTATTTCTAAAAAAAACAAATAAAAGCATAACTTAATGTCTTCTTGTAATACTTTTTAATTTTTAAATTTTCCTCTGCTTCGATAATCGTATTTTCTTTTTCTTCTACACGTTTTACTAATTTTATTAATTTCATTTCTCATTTATTCATTTGAATTTTATTATGCACAAGTATCTCCATTATATATTTAAATTTAATTTAATGTTTTATATTATTTTATGTATTTTGTGGTACCATTCTACTTCTACATTACTCTCATCACTTATTTTTTAATATATTCAAATTTCGGTGCTCTTATTTAAGACGTCTCTCCTTGTCTTACTTCTTCTTCTTCTACTGTTGGTCCAATTTTTCTCTTCTCGGTTCAATTTTCTTTCTATCCATAATTTTTTAGTATTAGGTACTTTTAAAGCCCCAAGCTAGAACTCAGTTTACTATAAAATATTAATAATTTTATAAACTTGTTTTTCTGTTTGTGGCATCAACCTCTGGGAATATTAGCCGTTTATAAACTTTTATTGATCTTTTTGATTGACTTTATTCAAAATTTAACATCAATTGACAATCTCCTTTTGAGATAAAAATCAACAACGAATGCTATACAAATAGTTAAGAGAAAATATGTCTCGCTATTTTTAAGAAGGAACAGAGGGTTAGACGCAGAAGTAAGGGACAGCAAAAAATTTGGAAAAATATATATGGATGGGAGGCATTCAACAAACAGAAGAAAACATATTATAGAGGAAAAAAGTATCCATTGTAATAAAATGTTTTGATGTGGGAGTACAATTGATTCAGATAGGAACAAAAAGAGATACTATATATATATAAAAGAAAAGACAACTAAAAGTTATAAAAAATAAAATATGTCAATTGTTAAAATCACTAAAGAAAAGTGAAATTAGAATTTAGAAAAATATTACGCCCAGAGTAACATAAATTTGTGATATATGGAAATTAAATAAATTAAAATCATGGCAGTTACAAGAGTACAAAAAAGTAAGAATAAAATAGTTAGGTATGTAAAATAATATTGATAATACTAGCGCATAGAGAAGATTCTACAGAGGAGACGATTGTTGGAGAGTGTTTAGAAGCTAATAGAAAAAAATAGAATGGAAACGCAAAAAATTGCAGAGAATCAAAAAAAAATTGAATGGAAACTCAAAAAATTGCAAAGAATGAAGAAAAATCGTTTATCTTGAATAGAGGAAATATGAATAAAAATGCATAAAATGTGATTAGGGTATATTAAATAACACCATTGTATCATAATCTAAAATATTAATATTCATTTCATAGGTCGAAAGGCTTATTTATTTAAAAGATTAACAACAATGACGGACAAAAAACTTATATTATTAAAACAAAATATATTTTTTAAATGGTCATGAAAGAAAAAACAATGAAATAACTTGAATTTTGATAAAATCGAGTCAAAAATAAGCAGAAAACGTTGAACATTTCTAAAATGGCTTTAAAATTATTTTACTAATTTCATTTTATTTTCGTCGAAAGCTTTGAAACGGATATATTTTTTAAACCAACTTTGCACTTTAGGTATATCCCTTATTGTTAGTGAATTAAACACTGTAGTACTTACATTCGCTACTAACTGATATATTTTATCTTCGGTTCTTGTTACATACTATATTAACTTAAAAACAGCCCAAAAATAAATGTAGTTGAATAAACTTGAATGGGATACTAAAGGGTTGTTTCAAAACGGACACAGTATCGATATTCCCTTATCAACAAAATGCATTTTCATAACCCCATAGTTCGGAAGCAATAAATTTTACTTTAACTGCCTATTTGTGAACAACACTAAAGGAAAACATTATCTTTTCATTCGAGGACATAGAGAGATGAATAAAAATGGCGAGTAGATCCAAACATAAATATTTCCAACGTCAAGTTGACCTTGCTTCTGGGGAATCGCTGGTTCGGAAAAAAGGAAATAAAAGAGGTCAGAAATAAATTTGTCTTATTTTTTTCTAAAACTGTATTAAGCAGTTTATTGAAATTTATATGGATCGTTAGGTACGTTAAAATATAACAAAACTCCTAAATAAAGATAAATTAATTACATTTGCACTAAGGGAAATTTTTAGACTGAGAGAACCGTATATTTTTGTTATACTAAATATGTTTATGTGGACCTGCTTTTTTCAATAGTACTATCGTTTATTCTTGTGACTCAGTCATGTAATTTATTCAAGTCTTATTTAATTTTTTTTTATCAAATATTATTTCAAAAATTTGGTATGAAATTCGAAGGAATTGTTTAGTCACTTTATCGGAGTGGACCTGATAAGTCGATATGGTGACGTCGTGTCGCCTCGCAGGTCGCTGGATCTCACCCCCATGGACTTCAGTTGTGACGACTTTTTGATTTCTAAACTATTTAGAGTCGTCTCATTTGTTCTTTACTCCAAGTTTAAAAAATATGACACTGAGTCAAAAAATATTTTTTAACATAAATTCTCAGATTTTTTAACAAGAAATGACTTTATTTGAAAGACAAATACCCATTTTTTATTTACTTCTTCCGATATATCTAAATACGTATATTTTTCTGCAAACTTAGTAAAAGTCTTCTTTAAATACCTAAATCTAATATTGAAATTGCTGGTTTCTTTTGAAGGGAGATAAAGGTAACTAATTTTAATACCAACTGCAAGTTTTACCACACTAATTTTAATATTTAAATACATAAAATGTTTAGGCTATTAGTTTTGTATGTTTGAAGTAGAACATTTTGATACAGCTGTTGCATGAAAAATGAGTATTATATTTGGTGAATATGGATAATAAATTTAAAAATAGAAGTGGTAAAAAAGAAAGGAAGTTTATGACCAGCAGAAACTATAACTAACATATTACTTTAAGTACCCAAAACTTAGAAATAAAAGTAAGAACCAACAAGGCGAACTTGTGAGCAAAAGGATCCTAAATAAAAATAATCTATCTTTATTCAACCCGGTTACAGGTGAATTAAGTACTAGTAGGATTTTTGACCCGGTAACTAAAAGAACGAGGAAATTTCCCCATGTCTTGCTGTTCTTTTTAACTACCTTCGGTTCTATTTTTATTTTTCCACGTCCAATACGATATCTGATGCAAGTAGTTAATATCAAAAACACACATTTAATTTTTATATTCTTAGTTGAACAGAACTATGCGCAAAAACAAATTGCATTTTTAATTATCATAATACAATGGATTATTCTAAAGAAAGGAGCTGACTCCCATGCCAATTTGTGGAGTATCTTTTAGTTTTCCCAGAGACACTATCTGTGAGAAACTTAGCTGCCAATTTTCCGAAGTTTCAGTTGTTTCCCTGGAGACAATCTCAGAAGCATATTGTTATAATTATAACCTATACCCGCCTATGGAAATGTCAAGGGAGAAAGGAGTTTGTTATATAGATGACGGGAGTAAAGAAAAAACGCCATAAAAAGTATTCCCTATATTTTTAATATTTTAATTATAATAGTGTTTTAATATTGACATAGTTATATTTTATAAGTTGTGAAATAAAGTGTTTGAAAAGATATAACAATATTATTTATTTACTAGGAATATATGAATAGCTATCCTCCCATAAAAGGATCCTTTATTTGAATAGATAAAAAGATAGATAAAGAACTGTTTTGAATAACGTTCACTATTCTTGTTTTTAAAATTTGAGGTCTCAGCTACCAGGGCTATTCAGTTTGAATAACTTTAAGGTTTGGTCATAATAACGTTTTCTCACCTATTTTCTTTTATATGCTTTAAAAAATGTAAACACCACCATTTTCAATGGATTCGCTTTCCCGTAGTTTCACATTATTGAAAGATCATTTCCGAGAGAACCAACAAGAAATTTGACGAGAACCTGGCTGAAAACATTCGCGCCTGAACTGCGTCAAGAAATTTAGTATGGGGAACAAATGCTTAATTTTCTTACAATTAAGGTGGAAATGAGGATAAAAAACATAAAAACAAAGGAATGCAATTTATATCTGTAGCATGCGAAGGGTGGGAGCCACACAGCACTTATACCAATTGGAACCATTTTGCAAAAAAGAAAAGCAATATTAAAATATTTTTTGTTCAAAAGAAATTCAATTATGAATTTTTCTAATGTTGAATACTTCCAATAATACAAAAAATTTGAAAATAAAACATTAAATATTTTTAATTTTTGAACCCCGACTAGAGCCTTCTCTCTTCACTCCGTTCATCAGTGCACCTCTTATAATTGCAATTATACTACCAATACTGACGGAAGATCACAAACGAGTTCATTATTCGCGCGAATTAATTCTCAGCTATGTAAATGAAAAGAAGAATTTTTTGTAGTCGATTGTTACAGGATTTCTGCTTTCCTTCTAAAACCAAACAACAATGACGTGATTGATGGCATTCCTCTTCGCACAAACCCCAAAATTCTAAACAAATACAGTATACCGGTAAAATCATGACAAGTGTGTTTTGGTATTCACTTTATGCCTATATACCTGAATCATAATAAATACTCACAGTAATGATCTATTAAAAAAGAATATTGAGCAAGGGTCCAAAAATGCTTGCTCATAGGTCACCTACAAAACTGTTAAAACAGTTTAAATGGAAAAAATCACATATGTACACTATGCCCCTTCCGGTGGCTAAATAAAATGTGTTTTCTGAGTTGAAAAATACAATTACCGGGAAGGCTATTGATGACGAGGTTCAACGCTATAACAAAAAGTGTCAAAGTAAATAAGTAAGTCAAGTAAATATCTTTAAAATTAAACGGACGATATTTATGAAATTTTGTAGGTATGTGCAATAGGCTAAAATGCATGTGATGTATATTTTTCCGTTAATAATATACTTCTGGTTTAACCGGAAATACCCTTAACTTTTTTAATTTAAATAGGCTACCCTGTATGTTTTTGCAGATTTTGAAAGAGCTTGTTATTTCTCGAATTTGTACGTATCTCCTGGATTTAGTGGAAATCATTTGTAAAAACGAGAAATAACTCACTTTTAATTGTAGAATAAGTAAATTTATTTACTTTATACCAACGAGAATAATAATTTAAACAAAATTAATGTAAATGTTCAAAATGGTTTCCGTTCACCTCCTGACAATATACCAGCCTATTAACAAATTCCTGAGCCACTCTTTCTAAGATTTCACGTATTAGTTCACATTCATCAATAATTCTTTGTTTCAATTCCTGTAAGCATGTTGGTCGTTTAACGTAAATACGTGATTTTAGATAACCCCAAAGAAAAAATCTAATGGGCTTAGATCCGGAGAACGAGCAGGCCACTTTATGAATCGATCACCATAACCGATAATCATTAATATTTCAATACGATCTTTTCATTGTATTTACTTGTAAAATTTCATAAATATCGTCCATTTCGTTTTAAATATATTTACTTGGTTCCTAACTTTATCCCAACCATGTATATGCGATTATGTAGAAAAATAGACAGATATTTAACTTTTAAAGTAATGTAAATTTTAGAGAAAATAAACAGATTTTAGTATTTCTACAAAATGGGAGATCTTACTCTTGGAATTAGCCTTCTATATAATGGTCATAAAGTGAAATAAATGGAAGAAAACAATATAACGAAACAGGTTAAGGGAAAAGTTTTGTAAGAAAAATAAAAACATGCCAAAAGGGAGCCAGCTAGAAAGATAGAATAAAACTATGCTAAAAACTTTAATATATTTGGGAGAGTAAATATTTCAAAAGGCTGGAGAAGAACAAATATCAGATCAATGGAATTCGTATACAATGAACGCGGCATAACTTGATATATAAAATTCCAAAATTTGCTTGTGTATGCCATTAAGAAATATTTAATTATATTGAATAAAGTTATGTAAACCTCAAGTTTTCCACAATTAAACTAGATAAGGAAAACTTATTTTAAAGGAAGACTAATTATTTTTAATTCATCACGATTACTGGAAGATGTAATAAATGATTCAGGATAATAAATTCCTTGATTATTTCGACTTTTGTTTGTTTCTTGAGAAGTTCTGTGTTTTTCTTTTAGTTTTTACATTTGGAACTAAATCTTATCAATCACCTGAGAAACCGTATAAGTTTGGATGATTGATGAAATCCGTTTAGTTGGAAAAATATTTCCGGATAACAAGAAACTGAAGTCGGAAAAACATTTTTCGGATTATCTTTTGTTGAAAGAATCTAGTTGGAAGTATAGAACATATACAACAAATTTAACGAGCATTTATTGATGGTATTCTCTACTAACTTTTGATTGAATATATACATTTTCTTATACTTGTAATTTATAAGTCGAATTTTCATATTGCGAATTTTATTGATACTAAAACATTGAACTCAAATATGTATTTTTTCTGTATTCTTTTGATTAAAAATCCATTTCTAACACTTTGAAAAATGCAAATTGTGACACATGCTTGACAGTTGAATTTCCCATTTATACTTTATGATGATTACCATTTGCTTCATTTGTTAATACTGACTTTCCAATACCCTCGTCATATAAGGCGGCTGCAAACGGGAAACAAATCACGCAAGACAACAATTGTGAATCTAGAATTTTCTCGAATCACTTGATCTGCTCGCTAAACGAAATCATCAAAGTTCCTGTTCTATTGTCGCACTTTGTAGTAAATTACAGCACACACTTCACACTTGGCGGGATATTCTATTGTTTTAGGTATTTTTACGTGCTCACTGCGACTTACAACCTAGAGATACTAGATAATACAGCTGCGCAAAGCTTCATCGGTTTTAATTTTGAGACCGACCCGACTTTGGAAAAAAATGCCATCGCACATTTACAGATGTAATCGACTGATGTCCTTACCTTGCAGTTTAATAAGTTAAAACAAGATTAAATTGAACAATGTGAAGGAAATAAAAACAGTCTAGAACTTAAACTCAGATTTTTATTTGTAATCATTGTTCTGACTTTTCGATTTGATGAGGTAAATCAGATAGTTAAAGACTTAAACATGGTTGATCACGATCGAAGACAAACATGAATTAAGGCAGATACGGAGTTCATAAACCAAATTGTTTTTTCTGATGAAGCCATACTTTATTCAATACTTATGGTCAATAAACGAAACTGTCTATATTGGAACAAAGAAAATTCTTATTAGATGAAGGAAGTTTACACATAATTTCTCCAGGAAGTAAACAATTATGCTGTTGTAAATATTAACCAAATTTTTTGCCCTATATATATGGGTAGGCTGAAAACAAATTCACACTTGGTTTTAAAGCCTGAACGAAATAATCTTCAGAAGCGTAACATGTTGAACGGAAGTAATATACTACATATTTTTAGAAGTAGAACTAAGAAGACGTGTTCTAGTGATGTGTAAACCAGATATCGAATTGCTGTAATAGCGGTTGCTACTGAGTTTCGTCGTCATTTAAAAGATGTTTATGGTGACGATACTGTTAGTAGATCTATTGTAAATCGATGGGTCGTAAAAAATTGTAATTGCAAGATTGGAAAAGTCATAATTGTTGAAACGTCGCAAACTCGTGAACGATTTAATTCTAAATGACCGGCTAATCATTCAAAATCGTATCGCAAACCATATTGGAATATTCCAGGACGTCTGCGGCTCTGTTATTGAATAATTGGGATAACTTAAAATCTGTTCACGATGGATACCACGCCGTTTCGAGAACAAATAGCATCGAATGGAATGTTGCAAGCAACCTATACTAGTCATAAGAGACCTCAAGAGTAACTAATCATTATACCTCGTATGATGATGTGAATGCAGCTATTAAAATCAGTTGAAAATGCCGAAAAAAACAATTTACTTTTTGTACTTTAAACTGGGTATTTGAGAAATTAAATTGATCGAGCGCTTTCGGCTTTTAAGGCCATCATAAAGATTCTGAAAAATGATTTAATTCAATATCTAGAAGGAGATTTATGAAAAAAAAACTTACTTGTCAATTTTTATTTGTCAAAAAATGGAATTTATTAATAATTAATAGTCTGTTCAGTTTCCTTATTTGACTCTCTTGAGTAGTTTTAATGGGGATATTTGAAATAAATGACCAATGATGATATTCATTCATACAATTTTGCCGATATGCAAAATAGAAAAACTGTACAAATTCATAATATAAGCCCTGAGGACATAAAATATTAGTTGAGAAAAGTACAAGTTTGTATTACAAAGTAAAAAAACACTAAATTATTATTAACCTATTTTTCAGCACAATAATTATAAACAATATGTTTAACTGAGTTTACAAGAGAATCAAATTTTTCTGTTCAAAATTACTGTTGAGCTCATTTTTGTGATGAATTGTGACCTAGTCCGTCTGCCTTCGTTTTTTTAACGCAGACAAACTAGCGTAATAGAGGAATGTTGGATTACTCTTTATGTTATTGAAAAATACCAAACATGTATATTCGTGAAAAAATATTGCATCAAGTTGTAGTTGAAGCGATAGTACATAATTGCAGCTACGACCTCTGGAACCAAAAACAACGTAAAAATAAAGACCAAAAACAAATAATCTAGAGAAACTTGCTTCTAATTTCATTCTAGCCAAGTTGCTAAAGTAAAACTGATCAATCACATAAAAAGCTGCTGCAACATAGCTTTATACACACTACAAAAAAAAATAGTCTAATAGTCTACAACTTGGCGAAAAATTAGATATCCTGCAAAATTTTAACTTTGGCGAAAATAAGTATTGGAAATATTTTTTTATAAATTTCTTTTCTCTACAACCATTAGTGGAAGGTGCTAGTTCTAAAATCATTTTTAACAATATAATGCAAACATGCTCACTCTTGAGAGAGAATATTCATTCCGTAACATTTGCCTCTTACGTGTTTTGCATGTATTTTCATTCTATAACTAGAGATGGAATAACTTTCCGTAATGGTTTTAAACAATATCGACAGCGGTGGATAGTAGTGTAGCAAAGCGGGTTCTGGAAAAGTTCCCGAAACTGCCACCAGGGGCGTTTGTGGCGCTAGTGTCGCTGTTGCGCGGTAAATTTGAATTTCGAGAGCGGCCATTTTTAGTCCAGGCTGCCATGTTTAGTCCAATTATGTCAAAGTTCCACAAAGTGTTATTAGATGGCGTTGGTGGTGCCAAAGTTCCACAAAGTGTTAGTAGATGGCGTTGGAGAGCGGCGGCGGCGGCCATTTTTAGTCCAAGAATACTGGTCTTGAACGTGTTGGCAGTTCAGCCAACCTGTCATCTGTCACTAGAAATACTGGTCTTGAACGTGTTGGCAGTTCAGCCAAAAAAAAAAGAAGAAGTCACCTGTCATCTGTCATCTGCCACATGTTGTCATAAGGGCATTAGCGCTTAACTTCACTGTTATTGGTCCAATTGAATCGCGGAAAAAACAGGCATTATCTATGAGTGACGTAGATGTCAAATTTAAAGAAAAGCATGCGCAATGAACGTTGCCGAAAGGGCATTAGTGCTTAACTTCCTTGTTATTGGTCCAATTGAATCACGGAAAAAACAGGCATTATCTATGAGTGACGTAGATGTCAAATTTACAGGAAAAATTGCTTGATCATGATTGGATAATTATGTCACGTGATCTAGAGGGGGTTATTATATAATATTTATTAATAACGCTGTGGGGGATTAGTGCTTTAAGACATGCGTCGTCAAGACAAACATATTTGGGAAAAAGTCCTTAAATTTGAAGAAAGACTCAAGCAACTTCGTAAAGATATTAAACTGTACGAAGACAAAGAAAACGTTATAAAGCAGATGGGCGATTTAAATTTGGACAATACAAGAATACCTAAAAAAGTACTATGTTGCTGTTGCCCCTTAAGACGAATACAACCAACACCAGTTCCTACGACACCAAGGATGGACAATTAAATGGCGAAATTAACAAGACATTTACAATATCGTGCCTCACGTTATCTGCTATATGTATTTTGTTACTAAAATTTCTTTATAAATGTATTCAAAGAAGGTTTCGATCCTCATGTAATGTTGCAATAAACAACTAAGAAAATATACAGGGTGTTTCATTAAAACTCAAAAATTCATTTCATTTCATTTATTAAAACTCAAAAATTCAGTTATTAACAATAAAGAAATTATATTTTTTTAATTTAAACATTTAACCACTTCACTTAGTGGACGGTGCTCCATAAGACAGTCGTGAATTATGATGCAGTAGGCTTTGCTGCCTGCTGGAAATCCAATATCCGTTTCGAGTTCGAGTCTCACGTCCACAGTGGAGGACTTCATGGATTCTTCCTGTTTCGAGCAATCTATGATAAATAGGGCTCTGTTCTTGAACTGCTTGTACGTGAGTATAGGATGTTTTTCGGCGGCGGCTGAGCCGTGCATATAGCTAGGGTAAAATTCCGCATAGTTATGGTAAGCCATGGCGTAGTCGTTTTTGACAAAGTCCAACATGTTTCTTTCGTTGGGCCAATACTCTCCGTTCATTGACAGCCTAATGCTGGTCACATTGACATTGTCGAAAGCCATTGGATCTTGTGTAGTATTGTTTCGTTTATTCGTTTGGAAGCATACAATAACAAATCTTGGGCGTTCAACGGCCTTAGTAGTTTTAACAGCCCAAATTTCTCTTCGTGAACCGCTCGTAACTGCAGGCAACTCATTAAGTTCCCATTTTCTGAACGGTATCAGTATAGGTGTATCGCTTCTAATGGCCTCCATCAATTTTATTTTAATTTCATCATTGGGATATATATGTTTGATTTTCAAATCAATGGTTTCGATCTTAATTGTTGCAGAAGTGGTTGTTGTCGTTGCTGTACCACTAGAAGTAGTTTTTTCTTTAATCAAAAGACAATCACTATCATCGCGAGCGCGAACCAATCGAATTGTTTGCCTTCCACAAGTGATCATTGGGTAATCGTTGAATATGTTGAAAATATGCTTGAGCGGTACCAAAAAACTAAACGATTTTGTGGAAGTGTCCATAGGAGGGTTGGAAGTGCCATTCCAACCGGCGATAGCCATGTGATTTGCATCTAATGCGCTGTAGTTGAGAAGAGCTCGTACAGCGCTCACTACTCCAGGATCACGAACCGTTTCAATCTCTCTGGCGCTCTCGCTGTACGTGCACGAGTCGAAGAGAAAGGCACAAAAGTTGGGTACTAGGGAAACTTCTCCTCCCCCTGTTACCTCCAATTTACCCTTGATTTCGATCAATGACTCGTTCATGGCAAAAAATGAATCCACTTGATTGACAACAAATTCCACCACATCATTGTTGTTGAAGGATTTGATGAACGGTGAGCACGTTCGATATTCCATCCTTCTAATAGACTCATCATAACGTGGTTGTTGGTAGAGGTTAAAACTCGGATCAATGCTTTCGGTACGGGGACGTTTACCATAGTCTCCCGCTTGTACGTATTGATTTGCCATATTTTGTTTTTAGCGTAAATCCAAGCGATTGAAGAAACAATTTATTTGCGGGTGTTAGCTCTCGTTGACGACCCGGAGGAGGTCTAGCAGTGAATGGTGTTATTGAACTGACCGCGTTGTTCTTATAATCTATCACCAAACCCATTTATGATCGTCCTACTAACTCTAGATGAAGGACACTTTGTTCTCCTCGAAAATTTATGGGCTTAAAGTTTTGGTCTACCGCCAGCACTGTGATGTTGCTAATTTCCCCGGTATTCGTAACAGGTAGATATATTGGGTTATTAGGTCTTTCTACAATTGCGTAGCCTGCGTCAACTGTAATCGGAAATTCAAAGATGGTGTGGACAGGCCTGTTTCCGTAGAAGGCACCTTCCGTAATGTTGGACTCAAAGCGAATGTTTGATACTTTTATAATGTTGACGGGGAGATCTGAAGAGTGTACAACACCGGGGGCCAGTACCCTGTTGTTGGAAAATCCCAAAATCTGTCCAAGACTGCTGTTGTAGTGACGACTTTCAAAAGTAATTGCGTGACGTTTGCTGTATATTTCACACTTGAGAGTGTTGTTGTTTGGCTTCAGCGAAAATAGTGTATCACCCGTATTTGGAGCAATAGAATTTTGAATTAGCTTCTCAATGTCCGTTATTTCGTAGCAGCCGGTAGGAATCGCGACTTCTCTCAACTTCCCACTATCGTTGTTTTCGTAGTAGAAAAATTTCTCACCGTCAATATTGGGTATCGAGTTGTATGAGTGGAAGCCAAGTACTGCTAGGAAATATCTCTTTTCAGAATCGAGCACAATTGGAGGCTGAGGTGTGAACGAAAACACGTGAGTTTGATTCGTTAGCGTCAAAAGCAAAGACATGACTAATGTATATCAACGGGGAGGTAGTACTTAAATAAAAAACTGCTTCAAAAAAATTATTTATTTATTTATAAGTAATTCCACAAAATAAACATGTTGGTATCTCATTACCGCAAACATCACTCCATCGATGAAAATCATAATTTTGACATGGTAAAAATTGTGTTAGTTCTTTTCGGTATTTCTGGGGAATTTCTTCATCAGGAGTTTAATAACGTCTCTCATTTCATTAAACTCCTGATGATGATGTTGCTCCATTATATAGGAATTGTAGGCAGAGGTGTCCGCAGTTGATTTGTTGATAGTTTTGATATTGGTCGTTGTTGTAATAGATTCGAACATTCTTCCCCACATAGTTGACGAGTTCTTTCGGCGGCTTCAAGTCACCAAATGAATCGAAATATTCAACAACATTGTTTTGCTTTCTATAAGCTACCCAATGTGTGCCTGGATTATTAGAGTCATCCAAATTTATGATGGCACATTCGCGTTGCCAGGGCTGCTGCTGATGTGGTAGAGAGTCGCGCATGAAAACCCCTCTAAAATGAGGAATTTTTAAACGTTTGACATATCGCAAAAGGTCCACTTCATATAGCGATCTATTGGGTAGCTTTATTGGCAGTTTTTTTGTTTCTTCATGTACAATACAAAGCTTCCGCGAGCGTTCTTTTTCATATACAAGCCGGATCCTTTTGCCCCAATAACTTCCATAGCTTTATTGTGACGTTGATCTTCTTCCAGTTTCTTTTGCGCATTCTTAGCATCGATTACGGTTTTAGCTATTCCCGCCGCCCCGCCACTGAGGGCTCTAAGTGCCGAAAGGCCCGCAAACAGGGGAATCAATGGTAGAAATCCTCCAGATTTTTTTCCTTCAAAAGGTATCGTCCTGGGTAGTCGAATTTGCTTTTTACCACCTGCTTTCCTTACGGCGATTTTCGCGGCTCTCAAAGCTTGCGAGGCGGCCTTCTGTAGCGTTGTGGAAGGACTTTTTTCATAGCCTTTTTAACCTTGCTGATTACGTGATTTCTAAAGGAACTCTTCGTCTTCTTCTGCTGCCCCACCCCCATTCCAAGTTTACGTTTGATCTTCATGCCACCGGTCACCGCCAAAGCAGCTGCTCTTTCTCCCAACGTCGCGTCCTTTGATTTGACACGTGTCCAAGCTTTGTTTTCGAGTATTTGATCTGCCTTGTGTCAATCGTTCAAGGACTTGTGTTGAGCGTATGCAATGTCATGCTCCTTACAGGCAGCGTCTAAGGGATTAATGCCCGAATCACCGCGTGCTAAGCGTTTTTGTAGCTTTGTGCCCGGACCACAGTATTGATAGGTCGGAATGTGGAGCTCAAAGGGCAGATTGTTTATGAGCGAATTTAAGACACCTTTACCTAAGTAAAGACTCATTTGAACTGATGCCATATCATCACGTGATATATTTATATACATATACGTACACGTAAACGTCTCGCACGTCACGTTTTACGTCACGCACCTCACGTTTTACGTCACGCACCTCACGTTTTACGTCACGCACCTCACGTTTTACGTCACGAACCTCTCGTTTTACGTCACGCACCTCACGTTTTACGTCACGCACCTCACGTTTTACGTCACGCACCTCACGTTTTACGTCACGCACCTCACGTTTTACGTCACGCACCTCACGTTTTACGTCACGCACCTCACGTTTTTATATATTTATACACAACGACTTGACTAAAAATGCCATACAATGAAGGTCATTCAACAGAAACAAACGCTTCCGACTGAAAACTTGGACTTTACCTCCAAGCATGAGAAAAGTAAACATGGCGAGTTATTACCAAACTCGTTTCGTGCAATCATATGTGGACCGAGTGGGTGTGGTAAAACAAACGTAATGCTGTCATTACTGTTTCATCCGAATGGCGCGAAATTTAAAAACGTTTACGTTTACTCCAAATCTTTGTATCAACCGAAATACGAGTTGCTTCAAGAGGTGCTAAGTAACACGAAAGGAGTAGGCTATTTCCCGTTCAAAGATAATGAGGAAATAATAAGTCCCGCTGAAGCTAAATCAAATTCCATATTCATATTTGACGATGTGGCTTGCGATGGACAGCAGAAAATTCGGGAATATTACTCAATGGGCCGTCATAAGGATATTGATTCGATGAGCACGTGTCACCTGACATGAGTTTTTACCGCTTCAAAAAACTCTGTTCTGAATGTTGGAGTGATCAATATGGTTCTATTGTTGTTGTAAAAGATTTTGCTCTCAACAATGGAAGGTATCGCAAAGGATTCGACTTGTATATAAAAATGTAATTCCATGTGGTGTATGATTAATATGCAGCAAGATGTTAAACCAGCAGGATGTTCGTAAACGTAAAGTTCTACAACTCTCACGCGATATACGTCGAAAATATCTAGCTCTCAAGTTGGGTAGATCTGAGCAGGATCGGACATTAAATACATTATTTAAACCCCTAATAAAACCTCTAAAAGAAATTGTTACAACGTCCCATGAATCTGCGCAAGTTTTAAAAAATATAAAGAAAGAAGAAGAAGAACCCGAAGTAGAAGAAGAAGAACCATTAAAAACAGAATATACAAGCCATCCCACTGATTTTATTCCGATGGAAGATGTAGCTCAGACTGAGGGTGATGATGATGATGATGAGAGTGTATATTCCAACGGTTCAGAACCAAACCCAGAACATATTTCGGATGAGGCCTTCAGAGAGTATCTGGAGCAATATCCTGAAATATCACATAAGTATATGCTTGATTACTGGAATAAGAGTCCAAATATAGACCTAGTTTACGGTCCAGTTTACGATTTGACTCACTCTAAATGGCTTCTCGGAGGGAAAAATATCGACATTGATCGGAATACTGGAGCTATTATAACGGAGGGGGAACATGTTAAAGGGACACCTGGTCTCTACCAACTGATATTTTATGATGAGCCTGAAGATTATACTGATGATGATAAATTGGCATACAAGACGATTTTAAATTTAACTAACGCTTACAGAAACACAGCTGGACGTCTAAAAGGTACATCGAGATCAAAATATCTAGATATTATTAAACCTATGTTTCCTCCTCCACCGAGAAAGCCATCGAAATCGACTAGCAGCATATCATCAAAATCTGGAGTTGGACTTGCAATGGTCTACAATGAGAACCCTATCGATTACGTGTACTGGGACGATGTCAATGAACTTGTGGAACGACTTAAATTGCTAGTAGCTTACAAACACGCTGGAAATACATCACACAACAACGAAATAGTTGCAATCATCAATGAGCTGAGAGAAGCCAACGTTATATACTAGTGTAACAAATCGTTTTAATGTTATTTGCAAGATGAGTCTCGACAAATTCGGACGTCGGTCAACGACGATGTCAAATAGACCGCCTCCTCAATCTCTCCTCCGTAATATGTTATTAAAGTTTCCGCAAACGGCTGAAGGTAACGTCGATATTGGCAATGTGAGGATAAGCAATGTGTTACCACCTTCAGTTAGTTCTGATGCTGCCAGTAAAGAATACGTTGACTCGCAGTTAAATCAATTGGCGAATACTGTGAAAGTTTTAGATAAAAAGCTGACGGGAACCAATTCAAATTTTGTTCAGTTAACTCAACTTTATACTAATTTAGAAATCAATATACCCAAACAAATTGCCAGTGTGACAGACACACGGTTTGCTGAAATCGAGCGAAAAATAACTGCTGATGAAGGCATTCTGAAAGATTTGATTAAAACTCACCAAGAAACCGTCGTCGTCGTCGAGTTAATAAATAATTTGAAAAAAGAAATGACTGCTAACCAAGAAACCGTCGTCGAGTTAACAAATAATTTGAAAAAAGAATTGACTGCTAATGAAGTTATTTTGAGAGATTTATTAAAAGCTCACCACGAAACTGCCGAGTTAGCAAAGAAATTGGAAAGAGAACTAAACCGATTTCATTATACTACAACACCATCAAATATTCCTTAAATACTTCAACACACTTGCACTCGCTTTAGAGCTCTTTAAGATGTCGAAAGAAAAAATTCAAGTTGTTAATGAACTCCATGCTCCAACACGTAGGAATTATCCGCGACGTAGAACAATCATTAAGGGTCTCGATAATTTATGGCAAATGGACTTGGCTGAAATGCGACCCTATGCACACCAAAATAAAGGTTACAAAATGATTATGGTTGTTATTGATTGTTTCTCAAAGTACGTGTGGACGATGCCTCTAAAGACAAAGACTGGAGTTGAAACTACCAAAGCTTTCTCCAACATATTAAAACACAGCCGACGGCATCCTAAAAATCTTCAAACCGATCAAGGTACAGAGTTTTTCAATACAAATTTCCAAAAATTAATGACTCAATGCAATATTAATCATTACAATACGTTTAGCGTTAAAAAGGCTGCGATGGCCGAGAGATGTATTAGAACTTTAAAGACAAAACTATACAAGTACTTTAGTTTGCAAGGCACCTACCGATGGATCGACATTTTACCGAAAATTGTGGAAGAGTACAATAACACTAAACATTCGAAAATACGATGTAAGCCTTCGGAGGTCAACAAGTCAAACGAGAAGGAAATTTCTCGAAAATTTTACTCGCATTTGAAGATTGCTGGACCACGCAAACTTAACGTTGGCGACATTGTGCGCTTAAGCAAAGCCAAGCATATTTTTCAAAAGGGATACACCCCTAATTGGAGTACCGAGCTCTTTAAAATTACTATAGTCAAAATAACCAATCCCGTGACTTATCTGCTTGAAGACATGTTGGGTACACCAATCAACGGGGCTTTCTACGAGGAGGAATTGCAAAAGACGAAAGCACCCGATGTCTACCTCGTAGAAAAGGTGCTTAGAAGAAAGGGAAAGAAGGCGTACGTGAAATGGTTGGGTCTCGATAACAAGCATAACAGTTGGATTGAAAACACTGATTTTGTATAGAATCTTATGGAAAATACGAACAAATTTAGCAATTCAAGGGGCCTTTTTTTTAATAACCTTCAAACTTATCGTTGTCCCTCATAGTGGGGGTATATAAATACAAGTGTGTGTGCGAACCTACATTTTATTCAGTCGTGTGCACCTGCAATTTAAATCAACCAACCGACAACATGAGTAGTCAAGATAGTGGTTATAGTTCTTGTGAAATTGTTTTTGAAAGTGACTCGGCATCGTCGTCGTCTTCGCCGTCACCGTCGCCAACACCTCCTTCACCTTATGCAGTGTCGCTTAATGATTGTGTTGAGGAAATCGACCAAGCTTTAATTTCATACGAGTATGCTGCTAAATTGGAGCGATACCATCTACTGGAAACGAACTTTCCCCTAAGAAGTTATGCACTTTTGTGCGGAATAAGTCCGACCAGAACCTTTACTCCTGCAATAACGCTAACACCTTTACTTCGACCCGGAAGAATTTCGTTTGGTACATTTGAGTGGACTACTTTTATTGAATTGCTGCGTCAGAGATACGATGACTTTTTTCACGAGAATCTACCGTCACCTCCTGACGAATACGATCCTGTAGTTTTCCCTTGTGGAGACTTTTGTAAAGTTACTCAATTAGTGTACGACGATACCAAGTTTCTACTTGCAAACAAACATGGAGTCGAGTTCTATCTGGACGAGTATGATGTTTCCGACATCCTTGAAGCAAATTGCAATTTGGTGAAGAACTACATTTCGTTGCTAGAAGACTTGAACTTTAATACATTCTACTGTAATTTAATAGACTCTACACGAGCTTATTTTGCTGTTAATTTCAATAGTATTTGTGACACTAGTAGATTTAATACTTTAATTTTAATTTGTGCTGTTATGCCAAATTGTTTAGAAAAAAATGCTCTACAAGAGTACATGTATTACTATAAAGATGATGTAATTAATGATATATTAAATCATTGTTCAAATTAAAAAAATGTACCAAGTTTTTTGAAATAAAACACTTCTTTCTTATATTTTATTTTTTATTACCCAAGCAAACTACAAATAATACAGTAAGCAAACATATATAACTAATACATAAAAACTATAAATAATTTATTAGGTACACATAGTTCAGTCTGAAAATCGCACTCGTTTATTTTCATGTAAATCATATCGAAACCAAGCACAATATTTCTGCATATTCAATAAATATTTCAAAATTATGGCAAGCTAATAATCAGTAATCACATCTTAATTTATTAAAATTTTGAAAAACTTTCCCCGTTAAACTCCACGGTAGGGCAAAAAAAGAAAAAATTAACTTTTATATCCCCACGGAAGGGTATCATGTGAGTGGGGAAGTAATTGACGCTTATCATCATAGGGGCTAAGTCCAATTTTAGTCTGACTTATGCTATATACATCATGCAAATAAGATCGATTAGTGTGTTGTGTAATATATTTTTTATTATTATTTTGCAAACAATTTAGGTAATCCTCGAATATGATTTTATTTTTTACGACATTGGACTTAACCCCCTTTGATTTTTTCACTACTTTGCCACCTTGCACTTTATAACTGTACATTTTTGATCGTAATCCCACAAAATGTGTCATTATTTTACCATTAGCTTCATCCTTCATTAAACCGGGAATTTTTTTATTTACTAAAGGAATCTTATAGGCGTTATTTGAGGGGTAATCTGAAGTGTCAAATTTTTCTAAATGATCTTCAATAAGACTTTTGTAAACGTCATCGCAATTTAATTCGTAAATAAAACTATCGGTGTCAGTGTACATTAATTTTAAATTTTCCACCCCCATAGTTGGTAACATGAAATTATAGTGAACATCATACATACAGGTTTTAGAAATGTCCAGGATAGCCATGCCGATATACAGGGGTTTGTTGAAGAGTAGTTCAGCCTTCTTTAATTCGATAGCCATGAGTTTGTCGTCAAAAACTCTTCGACTATGAAATCGTGGGCTGGCTATCAAATTTTTTGCACCGTAACGACCCTCGTAAGAAGTAAGTAATTTCACTACCCTATGGAGTCTGATGTTTTCCATAGTCTTACCAAATACCGCATTATTAGCGAGTTTGAACTGGGTTTTTTTAAAATTGCTTGTGGCTACAGTCCTTAAGCGAGTATTCAGCTCGATATAGGACTGCAGCCAAGCCGATTGTTTGAATTTTAGTACTTTGTGAATTTTCGTTAATTTTAACCCGTGTTCGAGGGCTTGTTTTAAATTACGATAATGCAGAGTGTATTGTTTTTTCGGGTAAAGGGTGGTCATTAATTTGGACAATTTGGAACCACCGGGAGGTTTACGGTGTTCTGGACAAAGTGGGAAATCTTTGTGCTCGTCATGTAAATATTCGGGATACTCTAAATCAACTTGTAAAATGTATCCGACGGGTGAATCGTCGGGAATCTGAGTAATGTCGATGTTTGTATTGGGCTCCCATTCAAACCCCCCATAGGGGAGGAACTGTGACATTGCCCACCCATATAAATTGTTTACGTCAAAGTACATAAGGTACTTGGACGGTTTAGAAGAATCATATTCAGGCATGTATTTATTGTTAGCTTCAGAATATCTGTTTGAACAAACAGATATTCCTCCACGTATTGATGACTCGACAAACAACAACATGTCGACATCTTTTAAAATTTGCAATTTACATTTCGTGTACTTGAGCATGCAATCCCAAGTATATCCGGGCATAGTATAGTACCATGATCTAGTTGGTAAGTTTCCAGAGCAGTTGTTCGAAAGTTTTCCATAACGTCACAAAGAAGGAGAATGTCGGTTCGCATATACAAATCTGCATATTCGCCTAAATTTTGAATTTGGAAAGCTTGCCAAACGTTTTGCGCATGAGTGTAATCATCCGCGGAAATATGACAATCATTTAATTTGTTGTAAAAACTCTCAATTGCTGGAAGACTAGTGGTATCATTTAGCTTATCAATACTATCAATGTAATCGTATGGAAAAACACCTTTCCTCGTCAACAGTTTGAACGTTTCATTAGTCAAGTTACCAAATTCCCCTTTTAATGTGACCAACTCCTCTATTTTTAGTGTAGACACCAACTCATCGAGACTGGTACCCAAAAATCTAAAGGAGTCTATATATCTGAATTTAATTTTAGTTTCTGGTTCATACTGCGTAAAAGAAATGTATTTTTCCATGTTCACGGGTAGTACACTCAAAGGTCCACGTTTAGCAAGATCTCTAATAATAAAATGACTGTCGTATCCGCTAAGATTATGGAAAACTATGGGCACTACAAATAGTTTTTTGAAGTTCAGATTGCACGATTGATGTGCGAACCCTCTAAATAATCCCGTAAAATGATCATGGTCTTTAACGATGATGTCTTTTTCTTTAAACCTATTGTCGCAAATGTGACAGCAGACACCGTTTGCGATGACAGTAGGCATACAAATAGGAACAATATTTAATAATTTAGATTCAATAAATTTCGCGACTTCTAACATTTGATTCGCAAACCAGTCCATGCAATCTTCCCCTCTATAACTATTGTAGTAGGAAATCTTATTATCGTAGCTGCATTTTAAGTAGAATCCTGCACTAAATGTTTTATGATGCTGATACTTTGTAGTTGTATGAGATATCTTTTTATCACACTTTTCTAAAATAGACTCGAAATCGGCATAAACGACAAAAGGACATTTCTGCTTGTATACATGATTTTTAAATTCGACGTTATCATATGGGGGGAAAGAAATTTTGCAATCGTTACTGTTTATACATAAAATTTCGTGGTCCGTTAGTTTTTTTTCGCTTTGGAAATAATTTAAGCATCTATCACAAATAAATTTTTTATTTTTACTTTTGTTAAGTTGGTTTGAAACTAGTCTAGACATATTTTTAATCCAACAATAATGATATTTAATTGTGGTGGTAGTAGTGTCCTCGTTGTTGACGGGAGGAGCCTCATAGTCGTTTAATTTTGGAAAATATTCATTAATATTAAAAGTAAATTTACATGACGCGACAGTTTATTTTTAGTTAAACGTGCAGGTACCACTACGTAAAATGACTTTTTATTAGTTTGATTTAGTTCTAAAGCGTAAACGTTTACAGAGATATCATTTAACTTTTCAAATTTTGATATTTGTGCTAATTTCATAGGCAATTCTAAACCATCTGTATTAAAAACTGTACTATAATGGGGGTAATTAGATGTGTATGAAGGTTTATTTTAGCGGGCAACAAAAAACTCGTTACGGCCCAGTAAAAACACGCCAGGTCCGCATTTTTGACGTTTATGCATGCCTTTTTCGCTAATATTTCTTTTGGTAGTGGAATGTAGGATGAACCGTTCCCAATTTCAAATTTGTTAATAGCTACTTCTAATAAATTTATTTTTGACAACGCCCACTCGCTGTCTTTTTCTTGAAATTCCGAAAGTTTATTTAAAATAAAATCTACAATGCTTTTATATTCTTGCGCTAAATCCGTCCCCAAATCAACAACGAAATTTGGGGATCCAAAGTATTTAATGTCAATTACTTCCCCGCCATCACTATCATTTTTTAAAAAATCGCCACAAAATGTAACATTTACTTTGAGCGACGGTGTATCATTTTTTAAAATTTGTGAAATTTTTGACTTGAATAAATTAAAAGCTGCCTTCAAAAAATCTTTTATTTCTTTGTGTTGTAAATTTATAATGACCCCCGTTCTAATTCGATTGTTAAAAATCGCGTTGACGTCTTCCCATTTAACGCCCCCTTTAGTGCCGCGCCCCTGTCTAATACCCTCCCCTACTACATGAGAAGACGCTAATTTAATAATACACCGTAACCTTTTCAACTGCCCCATTTTGGTGTAAATTTTCCTTTTTTCCCCTACCGTGAAATTACATTTTTTTATCGCTAAAGAACATTTCCTAAGGTGATTACTGATTACTGATAGCCATTTGTTTTTATCTGAATATGTCGAAATATTGTGCTTAGTTTTAAGTAGGTCTTCGATTTTTTTAAAAACGTGTGCGAAATTCATAATTGAACTCACCTAATTTTTTTTTTTTTCTATTTTAAATAGAGTCCTCGGAGCACAGCTCTTGGATATCTCGTGCAGGCCAATAAAAACTAAACTGAAGCCCCCTTTGTTTAGATCGTCGATGTGGTTCTTGTAAATTTCGGTAGACCTTTTGGGCAGAAAGGTGACGACGTTCTCCTCCAATTCCACTAGGATGGATTCCCCTCCAAATTTGGATTTAACAAGCTGAACGCGGTGAATTTTCTTTGGGATGTTGGGTTGCAGGTCCTTTAGCTTAATTATGGGCTTGTTTTCAGTATCTGTAGATGAGGTAAATTAGTTTAATTTTTCAAGAAAACTCATCTAAAATAATAATAAAAAAATGGAATACTAGCATGAAAAAACCACCGAAAAAAAAACACTTACTTTAAAAGCTTAAAGATGTGGATGCCAAAAAAAAAAGTCTTAGCCGGATTGAAGCTAACAGCAAAAAAAATGTGTAGCACTGGTACAAATTACTGAAAAAATCAAAAATTTTTACTGTTAAAATTGCAAAAAAATTAACTTATTTAACACTTTGAAGTTTAGATTTTTGAAAATTTACTACAGCACTGGTACAAAAAAGTTTTTAAAAAAATTAACATTAAATGTACTTACAATAACTCCGACTGGAAACTGTTCACTGGACACTAACTGGCAGCACAATGTAAAAAACAACTGGAAACAGCTCACTGAATTCTAACTGGTAGCAGCAGCAGCAGCAGCACTGTTGAAGAGACTTTTACGACTGAATTGTCGATTGATTCGGCTTCGGCTTTTATAGCACTCGAGAAAAACAACAACATTATCTGTGGGAAGATAACTAAATTCGTTTCGTGGAAATGTTGTTGTGTTTGTCCCCTTATCAGTCTTATCTAATTTTTATCCAGGAAGCTACATCCTGTGTGAACGGATGTAGATGTTTGTGCTAGAATTTGTTTTCTGTAAATGTGGTTTTATTTTCTTGTTATCAGGCTTATCTAATTTTTATCGGGAGGCTTCATCCGGTATAACCGTTAAAGTATGTTTTTAAATTTTTTTAGAAAATGTAGATTGCAGGGCCGTATTTAAAAAATTTTTAGTTCAAAAAAGTTTAAAAAATCTTGAATTTGGAGTAATAGAATTTTGTGCGTTATTAAAATATTTATTTAACACTTTGAAGTTTAGATTTTGAAATTTACTTAACTTAAGTAAGCTCAATTTTCGGAGGAATATTATAACAATATTGACAAAAAATTATATAAAATGTAAAATATTATATAATTATCCAATCATGATCAAGCAATTTTTTTCATAAATTTGACATCTACGCCACTCATAGATAATGCCTGTTTTTTCCTCAATTCAATTGGACCAATAACAACGAAGTTAAGCGCTTTGTGCCCTTATGGCCACGCTCATTGCGCATGTTTTTTCTTTAAATTTGACATCTACGTCACTCATAGATAATGCCTGTTTTTTCCGCGATTCAATTGGACCAATAACAAGGAAGTTAAGCACTAATGCCCTTTCGGCAACGTTCATTGCGCATGTTTTTCTTTAAATTTGACATCTATGCCACTTATAGATAATGCCTGTTTTTTCCTCAATTCAATTGGACCAATAACAACGAAGTTAAGCGCTTTGTGCCCTTTCGGCAACGTTCATTGCGCATGCTTTTCTTTAAATTTGACATCTACGTCACTCATAGATAATGCCTGTTTTTTCCGCGATTCAATTGGACCAATAACAAGGAAGTTAAGCGCTTTGTGCCCTTATGGCAACGGTCATTGCGCATGCTTTTCTTTAAATTTGACATCTACGTCACTCATAGATAATGCCTGTTTTTTCCGCGATTCAATTGGACCAATAACAGCGAAGTTAAGCGCTTTGTGCCCTTTCGGCAACGTTCATTGCGCATGCTTTTCTTTAAATTTGACATCTACGTCACTCATAGATAATGCCTGTTTTTTCCGCGATTCAATTGGACCAATAACAGTGAAGTTAAGCGCTAATGCCCTTATGACAACATGTGGCAGATGACAGATGACAGGTGACTTCTTCTTTTTTTTGGCTGAACTGCCAACACGTTCAAGACCAGTATTTCTAGTGACAGATGACAGGTTGGCTGAACTGCCAACACGTTCAAGACCAGTATTTCTAGTGACAGATGACAGGTTGGCTGAACTGCCAACACGTTCAAGACCAGTATTCTTGGACTAAAAATGGCCGCCGCCGCCGCTCTCCAACGCCATCTACTAACACTTTGTGGAACTTTGGCACCACCAACGCCATCTACTAACACTTTGTGGAACTTTGACATAATTGGACTAAACATGGCAGCCTGGACTAAAAATGGCCGCTCTCGAAATTCAAATTTACCGCGCAACAGCGACACTAGCGCCACAAACGCCCCTGGTGGCAGTTTCGGGAACTTTTCCAGAACCCGCTTTGCTACACTACTGTGGATGTCAAAACTGTCAATGTCAGATGCGCAGATGCAAATGGCGGCGCCGTAATAACAAATGTTAATTTAAATAAAATAATTGTTAATCGAGTGAATTTTTTATCGTGGAAAAACCACACTCTGTCACTCGGTTAGAAAAACAAAATTCGATACTCGTGGTTCCTCACATTCGCTAGCGCTTGCGTTCGGAACGTTCCACTCGTATCAAATATTTTTCATTCTATCCTTACGAGAAAGGTGAATTATTCCTGATAGAAAAGCTAAAACTATTTTAGTTTCACTAATCCGAGATATATTACGATAGATTGTCTAATGCTTTTTTTTTTATTAGTTATCTATTAATGGAAAAACAGAATAAACCAGTGACCTAATGACTTGCCTCCCGAATCACGAATTAAAAAGTCAGTGAAATCAGCTCACGTTTCTTCTGAATTATTTTTGATTGGTTAGCCACCAAATGATCATACATGCTCATTATTGACATTGATCTATTGAAGTAGTATAAACCAATGATAATTTTTGCAGTATTTTTTACCAAATACGTCACATTTTTAAAATTGTTAAAAGGAAACTATACGAATATTGAAATGGCATAATTCAACCTAATCTAAATAGGCGACTTTAGCATGGAAAACTCTTAGGAGAAGTTTAGAGAAAATCAGCAACAATTGAAAATGTAATTAGATTTTAGTGTAACACGTTATTATTTTATATATTTGTTTTATTTAACGTCGGGCTAGTTCTGCGACCAGGGCTGATCACCGACGCCGGGAGAACGCTACCCCTAACCGGAAATTTTGCCGAAACCCCGGGTATTCCAACCCGAGGTAGGGATCTTTAACGAGCCCAACATCCATGGACTCGGACTCGGGACCGACAGTTTAACGTCTCCTCCGAAAGACGGCATATCTCCACTATACCTCGTGGTCATTGATATAGTGCCTACGAGCTATGATATGCTACTAGTCGCTGCAGGCTGTACGGACATATTACGACGGTTTTCGCTGGTGGTCACCCATCCAACTACTAACCGCGCGTGACGCTGATTAACTATAGTTATCGCATCACAGGCATATCCACTATAGAGCTGGGCCCTTGCCCAGTGTAATAAGTCTTTCAATAGAAATTAGTTTCTATTCTACCTTTAAGAGAAAAACTATCCGGAATCAATTCAAAATGAACTTCAAAAAACAGTGGTTAATTCAGTCAAATCTTCAAACCCTGGACATTCTGATGTTCAACGTAGTTAAATAATTGCTGAGTAATTAATTCTGGAAAAGCAATTGCTCTACAGAGTATATCGAAAATAGTTTTTTGACATTTGAAATTATTTTTGAAATGGAATGGGTTACAAAACATTTTATAAAAGTTTTTGTTATTAATACTTTCATTCTACATGTACATGTGTATAATTAGAAAAGATTATCAGTAAACTAATGCTGAAATATATACAAATGATTTTAAAGAAATTTAAACTTAATTCCTCCTCTTGACAGTCCACAATTTCATTTTTGACGTCTTATCTTGTCAAATTTACTATTTCATCACTAGAGCTGTACCTCTTATTAAATGTCTGCAAAACTTGTGGTGTTACGTTACTAAGCAAAAACAATAAATTGCAAGGTACATAATTTATATTCTACAATTTGCATATCTCCTCCCTAAAGTAGGGGAGATGAAATATTTTTTACATTTTTTTTTGAAATATGTGTTTAATGCTTTGCTTTTTAAATAATTAATAATTTTTAAATAAGGATCCGTGTTGTATTTTTTACTACTTATAATATAAATAATGTTGCATTTTTTAAAAGTCGTGAACCTATTTTGCTTTACTTTATAATTTTTATAAATGCATCATACATGCACTTGTTGCGGGGACTTACTTTATTATCATTAATGTTTGTTTTGTTTTTTGTGACATTTAAGAATTATATGGACCATTGTGTATATTAAATACCTCCTTCAAGTGCCAGTAAAATGAAGTACATATAATAGTAATTTACTTAGTTGCTAAATAAAACAGCAATTTATAATTTTCTAATTTTTATTATTACAACATGCTCATGACGCCATCCTGTTTAAGGCAATATAATAATGTTTTGAAATAATAACAGTCTTAAGGAGATTGGGAGGAGGAGATTGGGTCATTAGACGAAATTATTGAGAAAGAGAAAAACAGATTTTTAGAACATTTTTTCTTGAAGGCACAAGATAAAGGCAGAACAACCAAATTTCAGTATATTATTTTCAAAACGTTAACGATTTTTTCATACAATCATTTGAGTTATTAGATTTTCAATTTTTTGCAGACTTAAGTCCTTAAATACATTTTCTATAAAGTGTTTTGCAGATTACCAGCTTGTTAAAATTCACAGCGTTGGCGCTTCAAATGGGTCGAAATTAAATGATTTCAATTAAAAAAAATAGTTTTACTTAAAAAAAATTAGGCTATTTATATTTCTTGCATCACTTCTTTATCGTTAACTTCGATAGGAAATTTATGATCACTGATCAAAAAAATATTTATTTAACATTAACATTAAAAAAAGTGAGATGATTTAAAACTGCCACTAGTATAACCAACCCAGGTTTTTAAAAAATTTGAGATGGGGATCAAAAGTTACAGCAGTGGTCTATGACCCGTTTACACCCGGTACCTATTTGTAAAAAATATATTCACTTTCAAGTGAATATTTTCCGAAAGAAAATACATATCTTTTTGTTTACTCGTTGGATATTTTTTCCACGAACAAAAGGATTTTCTCCGATCTAAATTCTATATGTTTGGTGTCACTATCTTTCGATATGTATATTTATTACATTCCATTATTTTCCACATAAGAACGAAAATAGTAAAAATTCCCATTCTCCATTATCTAGTATATAAGTTACAATTTACGAAAAACATAGAAGAAGAAAACAAAAACATAGAAATTTACTGTATCTAAAATTTTCGAAAGTATATTTAATATACAATTTGAGGGTAAAAATATTTTAGTATTTTAGAAAACAATTAAGAAACTTTATAATTTAATAACATAAGCTCTTATCCAGCACAAAATCAATTTAGTAAAATAAGTTAGATGACAAACTCCGTAAATTCTTCGTGTTGTCACTGACTGCATCTTATATTTGAAATTGATTTACTTTTAAGGAGTTTGGAAATAATTTTATGGAAAATTATAAATGAACGATATAAATTTAGTATCCAAGAAGTACTAGAAGGCATGGTCTGGTTCATCAAGGCGTAAAAAAAAGCAACCTGGAAATCGATAAACCATAACCATAAATATACAAAGTAGGTAGGTTCAGTCCTTTTGAACTGAGTTTAAATTTTAGGACGAGCACTTCAGTGATTTCTTCCAAACTTTTAACACAATGGATTAGTTGTCTAATTTGACAACAAATCTGGATTTAAAGAAATAGCGCATTTACGAGAAAAATATCTTTTGTACGCTAATCTTTATCAGCACCTACATCATAACGTACTTTTTTATGCATAAACTACAATACTACAAAAAGACCCTTATTATTCACTTATTGAATTATTATTAATAATATTTTAAAGGCAATGGCAACGTAACAAACATTTTGTTTGTCTCTAAATATTGGTGGATTTTTTAAGAGAAATAGTGCAGTATTCAGAGATTAAAGTTAATATTTCCATATACAGGGTGTTTTATTGGGAAACGGCCTGACTTTTACTGTAGATGGACTTCACTTTGGTGGTTCCAAATAACCTACATTTAATGGGTTTTCCACACTTTATAACTGATATACAGAGCGTTTTATCAAGTTGGCCTATTTCTTATTGAGCTCATAACTTCCGAAATACTCTGTAAATTATTATTTATATTTGGAACCTACACGTAATAACCATTATCTCTAATATATATAAAAGTATTACCGAAACGAAAATCCAGTATCGTCTTAACAAAATATTTGAATTTTTTTAAATTGCTATTAAGAATTGGAAAGAGTAGAAAAAACTGAATCTACTCATCTACTTTTTATTTTTCCGCAGACGATTGTACTATGAAATTTTACCTTCAAAGTGTAATTTATACCTTTTTGGGGGTTATGAAACTAAGATTTTTGTTAATTTTTTGGTTGAAATAAAATTTAAATAAATTGAATTGAGTTTGTATTTTTACAAATACAGACCATTGGAAAATGTTACTACAAAGGCGTACTTAGTATATAATCATTCAATATATTTCGAATGTTTCGAACATCCTGTATAAGGAAATTATACAATTACTACATATTTAAAGGAGCAGTTTACAAGAAATAAATTTCTGCTTCCAAAGGTGATAAAAATACCTATTTGCGCCCTTCATGGGATATATACGCTTCTAGTCGTTTCATTTACAAAACTTAAGTTTCTACATTATTGTTTGAATTTTTCTCGTAATTTGTGTTGAATACATTTCCAAAATATCACATCTGGTTTTCTATCATTTTTGTTACATTTTTTTATTAGGGGAGCAGTCGAAACCTGCTTACTGCTCTAAGCAAATCACTGAATGTTCGACGATATTTTGATTAAAATGAAATGAAATCGACGTGAGTAAAGAATTTAAGTAGCTTTGGTTGTTAGTTTAATAAAACTTCTAACACAGAACGTACGAATGATCTAATATCATTATTATTCATTGGACCTAATATTTCTTATTTAATATTATTATAGCCTACATAACTTTAATAAATTCATGCATAAGAACATAATTTTGTTATCCAAAAATTTTAAATATCTGCAAACTGTAGATACATAAAAATCCTAATAATTATTTATTTTTAAGAAAGAATTGTTAGAAAACGTTACTTATCAGTCACTTTTTGACTGTTTTTTATCTGTGGAAACCGCTCGGCGACGGTATTTTTTATGTATATTGTGTATACCGCCGGCGGTTATTTATCCAAAAATAGTTTCAAGTTACTCTTTCATTTGCCTTTTATTATATTTTAACTTTTTTATCATATCTACCTATCTATGTTTGAGTCACGAAGCTTGGAAATTTATTTTGACACCGAACTGAAAACGTCTCCCGTCTAATGGATTTATTTTCCCTCGAGGGATGACTTTATTCATCCTGAGTTCCAAATAAAAATACCCTTTCAAAAAAATAAGAACTGAAATATAAAAAACATGATCATAGAAAACCACTATTTAATATTTATGTGTCCACATCTAAAACACTGAAAATATTTCACTTTTTATACAGGGTGATCTTATACTTATACTCCGAAGTTTGATATCCCCGTTATCTTGAGAAATAGGAAAGAATGTTTTAAATAAAAGTTATAGATAGGGTCTCAAGCTTTACATTTTAAAATTATTTCGTAATATACCTCATAAGGTAACAGCATATCAAAGTTTTTTTAATGGAATATTTTTATAAACCTCTTGCAGAGCTCATTTCAACGACGTATAATATTTGATATCTACTATGTTTAATAAAGGATCTATAGCCACCTGAAAATCACATTTTTTTGAATTTAGATATCTGTAGCATCCAAACCGTTGAAAAGTAATAAAAACGGTTTACATATGCCTATACTAACTTTTCAAGTTCTATGGTATGGCATTAGAAAATATTTGTTACAGAGTGATTAAAAATCAGATGGGATCAAAAGTTTGAAATCTGACTTTTAATCACTCTGTATCAAATATTTTTTGTGTCCTAGTATAGACCTTGAAAATTTCTGATAGGGATATGTAAGTCGTTTTTATTAATTTTCAACGGATTGGCTGCTACAGATATTTAAATTCTCATGCGGGGTTCACTATAACATTAAAAAACAGTCTATTTTAGGGTATGATGCTTTTTTTGTATTTTTATTCGAATAAATATCCCCTAAAATATTTTCCGTATTTTACATAAAAAAAATAAACATTGAGACTTTTATTCTAAAAGAATTAGGAGTATTTTAAAAAAGTGTATAATAGTACATCGGTCCGAATCGAGCTCACCAAATTTGCGGATGCACTCTACGAATTAGTTCACAGACGTACAATAGTGGCGGCGAGCAAGAGGGTCAAAATTGTTTTGGTTATGCTGATTTTAGTTTATTATTTGTAAAACGATATTAAAAAAAAATATTTTGTGGATGTCTCTACAGGCATACCAATATTCTGGGGTTAGAACGGCAATACAAGAAGACGTAACAGACCGTCGAAATTAATATTTCTGAAACGGTACGTAGAAAAATTATTATTTTTAGTAAAAAATGTTAACAAAGCCATACTAAATAATAAAACAGGTGTTAGAACTCCCCCAAAACACAGGGTTATGCAAGAAAGTAATTTGTCAGAAATTTTTAATGTCTCTAAAACTACACTTATCAAAATTATAATATTTAGAAGTAATTAATTAATTTAATTAATTAATTAATTTAATTAATTAATTAATTTAATTAATTAATTAAATTTTTAAAATAATAATAAAATAATTAAATAATAGTTGCAAGTTTGGTACAAACGATTTAATATTACAGATGTATATTAGAAGTGCAATAATATCTAAGGCTATAAATTAAAAGAAATATTATGCAGTACTATAATTTACGATATTAAATGTTAAAAATTATTTGTTTACGGAAATTACTTTAAATAAAATGTAATATTTATTAATTTAGTAAAATCGATATTTTTTAATACTACCTATTAAATTATTTAACAGAGCAAAAAGCTATCTGATGAACAAACTAAAAATGCTTTGTGTGTTAATTGAAAACACATGTGCAACAATATTTTATTAGTGAAAATAAATTGTTTTGTTGTCCGTGTATTAAATAAAAAAATCAGATCTCTTGAATCAAATAACGTATTTATTAAACAAACAAAATATTCCGGGTTGCTTTGTTGTACAACCAGTAATATTGTTATTATTAAAGTCAGACTATATTCTGTGTTAAAAATAACAACCTAAAGTACAAAGCATGTACAAAAAGTAACATAATTTGCTAATATATCTATTTCTAATAGGTTTACAAAAAAGAGTGTTCAAGAAAAGTTTCTTCAAATAAATCAAGTAATCTGTACACATTAAATAGAAATATACTGGGAGCACCGTTGCTACAAAACAACGTTAAGATAATTTTTTTCAAATAGTACATCCATTATATTTTTTCAATTTTCCATATTTTAAATTAGAATCACAACCGTCGAAACCGCATAGTCTAATTAATTCATTTCGAAGTTTAGTGGTTCGAAACTAAAATTATAATAAAAGTTTTTATAGCAAAAATATCTACTAGGCACTTTCTCTGTCATTAGTTAATTTTAAGTATCACTAGTGAAAATAAAATTTCCAGTAATTTTATCTTCATTAGATATTTGTTATTGTTAGTAGCAAGAATACTATTTTAAACCTGTTTCTGTATATTGTTAGTTTTAAAATTTCATTATATTTACGGAATAGGAAAGAATAACGAATGTAATGATTAGCTTTTACGGTAATCGTAAAAGAACTTATAATGAGAGGGCTTAATTATTTAATTATATATATCCAAATCGTAACCCGATTACTGAAATTGCAGTTTGTAGGATTGTGAAGCGTTTCGAAGAAGTGGGTTCAACGAAAAATCGCCCTAAAAGTGGCCGGCCGTAGACTGCAACTAATGATGAAAAATTCGCAGGAAATCAATTGCATCGATTCGAAAAGCCTAGGAACCGTTCGTAATATTCTCAATAAAAAATTGTTTCACCCTTATAAAGTAATGCTGGTTCAACAATTATCTGAAGATATTTTTTTCTGATGAAGCCGTATTCATGGTAAATGGTACAGTTATTTACCACAATTGCAGATATTGAAATGATACTAATCCCAGAAGGATGCGAGAAAATAGCACGCAAAGGACTTTAAATGTAAATATTTGGGCAGGTATTACCAGTACCTCTATTATTGGTCCATTTGTTATAGAGGATAATTTAGATGAACCAAAGTATTTAGATTTCTTGTGAAATCAAATAGTTCGTACAGTAAGGATTGTTAGTAACCATTTTCATGACATTTGGTCTCGACAGAATGGTGCTACACAACACTATATACTAACAATTAATTTTCATATGAATATCTTAAAACTAGGTACTTCACTAAGTTAGCCTAATGATATCGTTTGGTTTGTACCGCTGCTATTAAACTTAACATAACCGAATATGAAATAAAATAATGTAGTTTTGATATCAACCCTTCTAATAAATGCAAATACTTGAATCTCCAACAACAAATAACACAATTGGTTGAAATGCATATACTTAGACGAATACGAAATACGAATCAAATATTTACTTCCAAATATCGAACTAAGCTAGAGGGATTAAACGTGATTATGCAAGATGTTTGTAACAAGGGCTCTCAAAATTTACAATACCTCAGGCGATTTTCATAAGCTTTTTGAAACCAAACATTTTCCAATGTATAGTACAGAAGCTTTGTTTTAGTTCAAAAATGTACTTTGAAATTTGACAGCTTAATTAAAATGCTTTGCAAAATTGTTCTATTAGTTGTTCCTCTTGGTTTTAAAAGAGATTTAATTTTTCGATACACGTATTTTGCATGAGCGCTTATATTCTGTATAACATATTTAGCAAATAGAGAGATAAGTGTACATACCTACATGAATCCATTAAACCTCTCTTGTCAAACGAAAATCACGTGTACGTGATTTTACGTCGATTTAACAAAAAGTACCTTAATGCAAGAAGATTTTCTAAAAATATCAGAATTAATGCAAAAAATTAGAATTGACCACTGCTAAAACCGATTCATTAATGCAAGATAAAGTTTCCTATTTGCCAGGATCAACAAATATTTTAATGTTGTGTACATAATTTAGTAACTAACCGCAAGTGTGTGCAAGGAACACAAAATGTTTAAATTGAAAAAGAGTATATGTAGTTCCTGTAATGACACTGTAAATACATATAATATATAAAGTATTTCTGAACATAATCTCTGGATAAAAAAGTACAAATAATTAAATTGAATAGTTGTGAAACAAATATTAATAGAAAACAGTGAGATTATTTGTGATGAATCTGATAATATATACAAGAAAAACAGAAAGAAATAATCTTCTAATAACAACTTTTATTGATGAATTTATTTTATCTTTAATTTAAAAATTTTTGTTGCCTCTGTGTTTAAAAGAGATATGGTTCATATCAGAAATCAGAAATCTCGAAAGAGAGAAGAAAAAAACAATTATAAACTGGATCGGGAACCAGTGAAAACTAGGTTTACGCAAACCAGTGCGAACGAAAACAAGGGATTATTACATTTTGTTGATAGACTAGAGAGATTAAAACGGTATAGGAAATTAAGAAAATCGGTAAAAATTTAGGGGACGGCCGAAAAAGACGTGGGACAACAACATCAGCAAAATTATCGAAGAAAGAGGACAAATACGGATCCAACTTGCTTAGAAAAATTAAAAAAATTATAGCAACTAGTTCTTACTTTGAATCTCAGTAAGACTAGATTAACTCTTTAGCAAACTAAGCATTTGCTTAGAGTTTTGGGTACCGTTATTCCTTCATTTCTTTTTTCTAAAAGAAAAAGGAGAATGAATGGGAAAAAGATACATTGGAAGTTGAGTTCTTTACAAATTACGTTGAAATTTTATACAAATTATAATATAACGTGAATTTTAATTATTTAGAGCCTGTCAGGCGGTTAATCCGACCCTGAATCTAAAATAATTGAACTTCCCAGGTTTAGTTCTTCATTCAATACTATATATTGAGGATATTTTAGGTGTTTCTGTATTTCATATTCCTCCAAATAAATCAAGTTCTTCATTCTTGTCACTTATATGAAGTACTTCCACTGTGGTTTCCATTGTGTTATTAAGTGTAGGTTTGTATTTGGTGTCAATGATGTGTTTTGCGTAACGTGACTTATCTGGTTGTTTTAATCCATAAGCTCTTAAGTGTTCACAGTAGCGTATGTTAAAATTTCTTAATGTCTGGCCAAGATAGATGGCGTTACAATCCGGACAAATTAATTTACAAATACTCGATTTTGAAAATGTATTAATTTTAGGTTTTACATTTAATAAAAATGAACCTACATTATTTCCTACTTTAAAAGGTATTGCAGACGTTGTTGTACGAGATATAATTTTTGATATTTTGATTGAAATATCTACAAGGATGAAATGAATGAATATACAGGGTGATGTATTTAAAAAACCAAAGTGACTAATAATATCGGAGAACGGTAAATCTAGCAATATTGCAAATGTCAAATCTGGAATCTCGGTATCCCAAAATGGGCTTATCGGACTAGCAATTTACGAGATAATTGGGCGTTTCCAGACTTTTTGTCCACTCTGTATAAGTAACCAGTTTTCATACCTATAGATTAGAATTTCCTTGAATATTGTTTTGTATGTTATTAGTTTTCTATTCTTTGAGATTTTAAGATTTCTCTCCAAAACTCCGGCCAAGTTTCTTACAAGTTTTTTATTTGGTTGCTTTAAAATTTACCCTACCTCTGGCTTTTTGTTTTTAGCCTTCTCCACTATAAATAAGCATATTTTTTCCTTTATTAACTTTTCCCCATTCTCTTTCACCTTAGTTTTATTTTTTTGTTATGCTTCTAATGTTCAGTATTCATTTTTTCCAGTTCTTTTCTTTTCCTAAAGTTTTCCTTTGTTCTGGATTTTTGTTTTTGCTTAACTGTTCCAGCACTTTTGTATTCTTGGTTTTCCAATCTGCTGTTCATTTCTTGTTTACCTTCCGTTCTTCGTTATTTTCGGTTTATTTTGTTGCTGCCCTTTCAAGTCTTGACGCTAGAATATTTCGCTATTAATTAAGTAAAACTCTAAATCTTAACGATAAAATAAATATTATTAAAAAATTCAATTAGATGATTAGTTTCGACTTCCCTAGATTCATCTTCAGATCTATAAATAATGCAATATAGCTGAGTTATATGAGAATCAAAAAAAAACTTCCCTTAAAATTATAATTGACATTAATTAAACAATATTAAAGAAATACTATTAAAAAACCAAAGGCTTAAATGAACAAAAAATTAGTTTTAAATAAAAACTGAAATTTAGTATATTTAATACAAACTGATACATTAAGCTGTGTGTTAGAGCCAAATGTGAATATGTGAGACTGGAAAACCCCAGTCTGATAAACGACAATAAATTGAAAGTAAGTGTAACAGCGCTTCCACAATGAGGACAAGAGCTAAAATTAAAATTACAAAACATAGAGAGACCTAACAGGAAGGAGAAAGGAGACCCGGATTATTAAAGGTAGACAAGTGGTCACCAAATTCGCCTAAGCATCCAATATGAAAGTTCGGTCAAAACCGTTGGATGACCAAATGGGTGGAACAGGGAACTTGAGGTGAAGCTCTCTCAAGAAGAGCAAATAATAAAGGTAACCCACTAACTGTGGGAAACTTATAGGTAACATCTAGTTCTAAGTTGAAGAAACAAGTCAAATTGGCAGGAACTTAGGAAATTTAAATTGTTGTATCTTATTAACGGTTTTGCTTCTTCCTTTTTTCAAATCCGGTGGTATGCGTATTTTCCTTCTAGTATTTCCTTGCTGAAATCCTCTTCTACCCATATGTTTGTTTCTTTAAATTCTTTTGTTTGACTTAATATTTCTCTTATTTCCTGAATTTAGTTTCAATAATATCTATCTTATTATTAAATCGCGCACTTGGATAAATGATATATAAATCGAATTTATCGATTTGCTATTAGAGGCTAAGCCATTGTGTTAAGATTGAACTTTTTCTGAGATATTTTGAAAATAATTTCTTCAATGCGCCATGTTTAAAGAGTTCCAGCTTCTTTAACAATATCTGTGAAACAAATACTAATGAACATCTTATATTAGTTCGATGTATCGAGGAAATTCTTTATTTCGTACACCTACGTGGAAATATTTTCATATATGTCTAGCTAAAGTAATGCGTTTATTATTAAAGCAATCTCGAGCGACTAGGAAAAATTGCATTATTGCTGACTTCATATGTACATTCTTTTACCAATGTCATTTTTTGTTTAAATTCTTTCTTTTTAAAAGAAAATGAGTTTCTTTAATAATTTTATTTTGCAAAAATATACATTATAGTTTCACAAATATAAATTAGGTTTGAGAAATCTAATCAAATCTGAAGGGGTGGTATATTTAGTTTAAATTTCAGTTAATTTTGTGGTTAATTAATTCTCTTTTTTTCAGAAATGCAACTTTTTAAGAAATCTAGTATTATATACTTAATAATAATTTTCAGGATAAAGTATTTTTAATATTTTACAAAATTATAGTATTTACAATTTTACTTGATAATCGTATATAAAACTACGAATCGTAAAATTAAAACATTACTTTGTATCTGGAAGTAGAAAATAACATAGTTCTTTCAATTTAAGAGAAATTTGTAGTTCAGTTATAAAAGAAGAGATTCGTTACAAATGTGTCGATCACCTTTTGAACTAAATAATACTAACCAAATATATTTTTCGAAAAAGAAGAATATTGCCTCATAATATACTAAAACGCTTTGGAAGACTGTGGAAATTCAAGATAAATATTAATTATCTTTCCATATTAATTTTAATTATCTTTCACGATGGTAATTTTCATTTCAACTAAACAAAATCTTGCTAATAGATACCAAAAAATTAGACCAATAAGACGTAGTCTTACCACATCTTCGTCAACTAACAAAACGTCGTCGCAGTCTATCGCCAAGCATTAAAATATTAGGTCAAACAACTCCGCTTTTAAATAAAGTTGTTGCTCACCACACGCTAAAGTAAAAAATTGTCTTTCACTTTCAAGTCTAAATAGTTAATGACTCTTCAATAACCAAGATAAAAGGTCTGTAATTTAGTTGAATTAGTGAATTTTTAAAATTGCAGTGAAAAATTTGTTAATAATGAAGCTAGAATGTCGTAACAGTTTAACAGCAAATTTAAGCAAATAACATTGTAATACGAATAAGCAATATAAGTGAAAGTGAGTTATTTCATAATTTTTAAATAATATATGGACCTTTTTTACATTAGAGTTATTTAATAAACCTAGAATTATTCTGGAGTTGTAAATTTTCTTTAGTAATGCTAAAAACTATAACAAAACCAGTTACGTCAAGTAGTTCATTTTTTATCAGACTTCATTTGGAAACCTTAATACCTTTTAGTGACAATTTATTCTCTATTGATTACTCTATTTCTTGTATATTCTAAAATTCTAAAGCTCTGAAAAATCCATGATTAATTAAACTAGTAAATGAATAGGTTTGGAGTGGTAACGTGTCATTGTAATAAAAAATAGAAACCCTAGATTTAGAGCATTTATACAGAAATCTGAACTTTACTTTAATTAAAAAGCGTCATGTGGCACTAATGAACTAAATTAATGCAGTCTTTAATTAATGTCATGAAAGAGGAAGCATTCGTGATGACTTTTTTATAAGATAAACAAAGTGATAAAAATGACTAGAATTTTTTACATGTTCGCTTTTTGTTAACTAATAAGAATCTTGAAATGTGTTCAGCGAGTATGAGGAACATCTTCAAGTTTTTTGTTTTTACTTTTTATCTTATGCTACAGATTGTAGACCAGCTTATTAGGGTTTTTTAAAAATGCATATTTAAATTTGGTATATATATATATATATGGTTTTTTGTAAAAATAGATTCGCTCCGATGCCACTCAACTTGCATTCATATTGTATACATTTTCAGTTTTCTTTTCGATGATTGCTGCATTAAAACATAGAAGATCAGAAAATTTTTAAAAGGATAATTTAGATCAACCTAAAACTAATAATTTTATAGTCTACAAGTATTCTGAAAACATTTCTTATTGAATAATTGTTTATTAAATAAAATTATTTAAAGCATTTCTGTATAAGGAGTAGACGCAAAATATACAGAGTTTAAAAAACAGTTTTCTATGAAAATTTTTGTAAACTTCTTAAAGTACTATCATAAGAACAACTTGTTCTTGGTATAAAACAGGTCTATAAAATAGATAATACTTTGGGATGTGCTATATTATTTATGTAACAGTTTTCTTTTATACGTTACGTTTACTAGTTTAGTAGTTCTTTAGTCCAAAATAGTTTTATAATGATAAGAAACACGTTCTTATAGATTTCTTAAGTTCTAGGTGTAATACATTAATTTTCAAAGTGATTGTTACTTCTTTTAAGTTATCCGATTTGACTTTTACTAACTCAACTTATGACATCGTATGCTATAAATTAATTATTACGCGTAAATGTATTCTACAAATATTATAGAGGGTTTCCCAAAAGTTCCGGAACGTAGCGTTAAGTTTCTAACGAGTGAAGAAAAAAATCTGAAAATTTGTAGATCACTAAAGGAACATTAAAACTACATTTTTAGATGGTTTAAAAGTTTCATACACTGGGGAATTAGTGGGTGATAATTCCATAATTTTTAAATTGCAACCCCTATCGAGTTTTACTTTATTTTAAAGGTAATGAAAAAAGAAACGTATCTCCAAATCCAAAACCCGATATTTTGACACGTTGACTGACATGTGTATCAAGACTGATACACACTTGTTGGGTCCCGTACGCCGTCCTGTATCATTTTGTAATACAATAGTATGCTATCAGTTTAGCTTGGCTTTTATGCAATAAAAACAAAAATGAAAATGTAAATTTAATAAACAGTTTGTGACAGTGACTATTTATTGATTGTTGAATTATTGTGTTAAATTTGAGCCTATTTATTTCCTTTTTTAAATGAGTTAAAATAATCTCTTACAAATTACCCAAAAACTCACCGAAAAAGACATCAGAATTACTCTTTTAATGATTCGTGACTTTGGGGATAGAACAAGAACTGTTTGAGAATTTCAAGAAGAGGGAACTGTGAAAGATCTACCCGAGAACTGGAAGACCGAAATCTGCAACATCTCTAGAAAAAACCGAAGAAATGTTACTGTCTTTTGTTTAAGATCCTTCAAGATCCTTATTAAAAGCGTGTCAGGTACATGAAATCACTAAAAGTACTATTCACAGCATTTTGCAAAAACATAATTATTTCCCCTATAAGTTTCACCTAGTTTAGAAATTAAACGAAGATGACCGATAGAAGGTTGGAATTCTGCGAAATAATGCTTGAAAAATATGATGGTGATATGAATTTTCTTCTCAATATTGTTTTCTCTGATGAAGCTACTTTTTAATTAAATGGTAAAGTTAATAGGCACAATTGTCGTTAATGGGCTGACGAAAATCAACTTTTAATAAAAGACGATCATACTCAGACACTGTACAAAATTAATGTGTAGGCTGGAATTATGGGAGATAGAGTAATTGGTCCTTTTATTATTAATGAAAATTTGGACGTAGACAGATATCTAGAACTGTTGGAAAATCAAGTGTTTCTAAGTGTTCGTGCCATATGCCCTAATGGTATTGATAATGAGTGGGTCCAACAAGATGGTGCTCCTCCACATTTTAGCCGAGCAGTCCGAGATTTCTTACACGTTTCCAAACCGTTGGATTGGGAGAAGAGTTGAAATCGAGTGGCCACCACGATCGTCGGATCTTACACCACTCGATTTTTTCTTTTGGAGGTTTCTAAAAAGTAGAGTGTATGCAACAAATCCAGAAACAATAAATGATTTGCAAAATCGCATACTTGAAGAAATCACCAATATTACTAGAGATATGCTCCAAAGGGTTCAAAATTCCATTTATGAGTTTTTGGGATATTGCAAAATCGAGAATGTTCGAGAATTTGAAAATTTATTACAAAAATCGTAATAAACATGTTTCTTTCTCATTTGGTAGTATAACTCTTAAAATAACTAAGATACCGGGTTTGGGTTTTGGGGAAGTGTTTCTTTTTTCATTACCTTTAAAATGAGGTGAAACTCGATAGAGGTTGCAATATAAAAAAGCTCCCCAGTGTTTGAAAGTTTTAAACCATCTAAAAATGTAGTTTTTATGGCCCTTTAATGATCCCCAAATTTTCTGATTTTCTATATATTAATTTCGATTACAAAGTGTGAATTTAATACCTGAATTTTTTTATATACATAGTTGAATTTTTGCAGCAGTAGATTATTGATGATGTTTTTTGCATATATAAAAAGTTTTTATCATGTGTTTTCGTTGAATTCAATCATATTTTAATGAATATTTAAATTTTTAGGATAACTACTGAGTATTTGACAATTTTGATACAATTTTTAAATTTGGTAGTAGTTATGGAGAAAATATATAGGATAGTCCTAATCTGGATTTTATGTAGAGCACAAGAAAAATATACTAACATTGTCACACTAGCCATTGTTAAAGCTTTTTTTTAATTTAATAAGAGTACATGTTCTTTAGACCTGCATAATTCTATAAATGTTTAGAAAAAAGATTTTATTATAAGATGAATAGTGAATATTAATATCTTGAAATACCCCAATACTTACTTAATTTAGGTTTAAATTAAAAGAGCATTATGGAATATTTCATCTGTAATATAAAATAATAGTTGTTTCACTTAAAATAAGAAAATAAAAGTTCCGAGTTTCAAATCACTCTGTAAACAAACCACAAATTATATCAATAGGAGAAAGAGAATCAGACTAAATCATATTCCAAAACTCAAATAGTTTTTTTTGTAATGACCTAGAGAGCACTGATGTATGTACAATTTTGATAAAAAAAAATTATATCAAAACTGTCAAGAATATGTGAGTTACCTGAACTCGAAATAATGTATTTGGAAAAATATGTTTATCATTCCGAAATTACGGAATACCCTGTGTAACTCATAACTCCCTTTACCATTTCCGCTTCCAAAATTTTTGGTATCAACGATAACAAAGGAGTTATTGAATTTTGTTATAAAATTTGTATTCAGGGGTCTTTTGCTTGAAGAGACGAGATTCTTTTTCAGTTATCAATTTTTTAATCTTGGACTTTAGTGTGAGCAATTTCATTATCATTATGCAGTTAAAAAGTTAAAGTTAATTCTGGTCTTTTAGAAGTGTTAGTATTGGCTAACCAAACAAGCTGTAAATGTAATTTTACTTGCAATGTCTGAGCTAAAAATATATAGCTAGTAACTTGGTGCTTAAAAAATTTGAATTTTAATTAACGATTTCTTTTTAATCAACACAGTAACATCATTTACAGTTGATTAACAACCTCTACAAAACTTAAACAAACAACTTATAGCAGCCGTTGTAGTTTTAATATTAAACATCAGATGGCGTATTGGTTTTCTTAATTCGCCTAGAATGCATTAATGATATTTACAATTTGCCATCCAAAAGTTCTAGAAATGTTAATAGTACACGCTAACAAATTATGGAACAACGGTCAGCCGTTAGGTGGCACATATGTTGTATTTGGGGAGTCAGTGTGCCAAACAACGTAGTTGGACAAGTAGGTTGAGCTGAGAATAAACATTGATTTTGGCTTGACTATATAATGACATATAAGAATTAATGCGAGTAATAAAGAACATATCTTATTTAATAAATTACAAAGTAATGTGTTCGATTGATAAACGCAACGTACTATGCATGAACTACCCTGTGACGTTTCTCTAACGTAGATTCCTGTTTCAGAAATATTAACAGTTTCGCTAATAAAGATTATTACTCACCTTTAAAAAACAAAATTGATGAAATTAATTTCCGATATGAACAGATAATTGTGGTACTTAGTCGATAATATAAATAGTCGACAGATAATAAATGCGCTATTTGGGATAGAGGTTGCTCAAGACACAGTTACACCCAGTGGAAACATTTAGATAGCTGGCGATTAAATAGATAGAGAAGTGCGTCCATTAGAATCTGTAATTACGGTGATGGAAACCTGTGTGAATGATGCCCATCTGACAGAATTTGCACATCACTTCAAACACATAATGGGGCTTGTGCATTTCAAAGTAGAGACTGTCAAATTACCGTGCAAATCCTACGTAATATAATTTATAATGTAATGACTGAAATTAGTTATATATTTACTCAAGTTAACGCTAAATTAGTTTACTAATTGCTTTTATTTTTTAAGTTGGAATAGTTTAATTTTCAGTCTTAGTTATTAATAAAAACAATAACCTTTTCAGCTCAAACAAATAAAAGCTTGTTAATTAAAATAATTAAGACTTTTAAGAATCCGCTTTTGTTGTCGTTCAATTTTATCAAAAATTCAGTTTCGCATAAATTTAGGATCAGATTTCCCCGTCAATCATGTTTACTAAAAGAGCAATCTAAACAAAAAGCCGAAATAAAATTTCCAGTTGTTTCTAATTTGGACTGGCATCGCGTCTAGGGAAACGATTTAATTTGTGTTGGAATGAAGATTAATCTTTTATGCCACTGACGCGGTCGAAAGTTTTTTTCTATAAAATTTTAATGAAAGAAAAAGTCAGGGGGAAGAATAATATAAATTGAATCAATTATAACAATGATACCCTCTTAATAGTAAAAATGAACTCTGGCAGTTTCCGTTATTTCATTATTTGGTGTATTTTGGTGTATGTTCATTCAATTATTTTCCTAACTAGTCGAAAAAGTTTATTTTTCCACACTGGAAAAAATAAATAATCTCAATAAGTATAAAAAATTAATTATAGTTATCCTTAATTCTCATAGTATTTCAAAGGTATTTTATCAAATTATTTTGTGACTCCAGTTTCGTTAGTTGTATTTTCATTGCTTGAAAATCCAACTAGCAAAACTCGAGTCACAGAATGAATTTGATAAAAAAGCTTTGAAATACTGTGGAAATTAGAGATAATTGAGGAAAAGTTCGTCTAAAAAATATGAGTAATTTACTTTCTAACTTCTTTATTTTTAGCAATAAAATTACATTTCAAATAATGGAAAAAATTAGACAATATATTGTACCCATACTCTAAAAATTGTAATTTGGCAACAGGGTTGATGTATTTGGACAGTTCAAGCTTTCTTACCTGGAGGTCTATCAAACGTTCTCGGTAGAAGTTGAGTTACTATCTGTATAGTTTCCTTTGTGGAAATTGTAAACATTTTGAGTCAAATTTGAGTAATCATGGAGAATATGAATAAAGTACTTGCACCGAGAATGATAATAAAATAAAATCAATATATTTTTTTTAAATTTTTATTGTGTATTTTTTAATGATCAATTTTTCAAAATTTGTCTAAAAAATATCGCGAATTTAAAAACCTACTATGATTTTTTTAGAAGCAAATAAGAGGTTTATTTTTCGGTAAAATTTCAATTAATAATTAAACCTTGTTTTCATGAAAATGTATAAAACTATTTTCAAACATCACTCGTCCTAAACGCTTGTGATTTTGTCACAAAAATTAATTCAAACATTTTTATGAAACCAAGTTTTTATTGTTAACTGGAATTTGACTGGGAAATATCGCCCAATTTTTGTTGTAGCTTTTAAATTTTTATTACCATTAATGTTATGATTATTGAAATATTGAATAAGTTTAATAAAATTGACTCTTGGAATCTTTTAACTTCGTACTTATCCTTATTAAAATAATTCCAGCGATTTGAAATTATTTTCATTTTTCTTTGTTTATTCAAAAAAGGAAATAAAGTAATAACACTATTTAACTTTCCCCTTACATCATTTGAATAATTATACATTAATTTAGGTAGGTCAACTTAAAGTATCGACTATATTTTTTTAAAAAGATAATTTTACTTAAGTAAAACTTGTTTTTAAACTTTAAGTCTTATTTTTCACTTGCTCCGTATTTTATTGAGGTCAAATGAAAATCTATGTTGAAATAATTCCATTTGTGGTCATTGCTCTCTAACATTTACCTTTTAGGGCTTTTTCTTTCATCACGAAAAGCGGCTTTCCCCATTTCTATTTACTATAAGAATAATTTTAAGTTTTCTGTTATAACTAAAATATATTTTTAAAGTAAGTCAAAGTAATATATGAATTTTAATAGGCAGTTAGTATATTGTCACTTTTTAATAAACCTATTTTAATGTTGGTTTTAAAATAAAATTCGTATCGGTTATTTTAAGTTTTAAGTAACTAATTCTGTGGGTTAGACAATAGGTTAAGTTTAAATGAATGTTTCTCATGTACTTTGAGAGTTCAATGTGTTTTAGAATCTATAAAATAAAGATACCGTAATCTACTATAATAAATGAAAAAGAAAAAGTAACTACATAAATTTTCATTTAATTTGCTGTAATTTATTGTAAAAATGATAAAGCTTTTTCATAATTTCACATTCATTAGGAAATTATAAAAAATAGTGAGCGTAAGATAACGTCGACAACTGAATTAACTGCAAAATACGAACAAATTATTAATTACTATATTACAAAAAAGAAGAGAAAGAAAATGAGTCAGTTTGGAATTTACTTACAATTATTATATTTTAATATTTTGTCAAAATTAAAATATTAAAACGAAGAAGGAAGAGACTTACAGATTGAAAGGTGATTGCTCATTGTGATTTTCGAAACCAATAATTTTATCTACTGTCTCTGAACTATTTTCAATATAAGAAAATGTGTTTACGAAGTACCAGCGTAGGCCAAGATTTCATAGTTAAGGTTACTTTCAATTAATGAGCGACAAAAATTTGTCGAAATTTTATAGGTACCATGACTTTTAATACTGAAAATCTACGAAGAATACTTCTCATTTTATCAAGTAATCAAGTACATAAGAGATGTAAGGCTTCTGTTTGTGGCTAATTATTATTTAATTCATTTACATAAATTTCCATAGCTTTAACTTGTTTAAACATTTTTATCATTTGCAGATTATCTAACTAGATTTAGATCTTTGGAAAGATTTGTTACGTTTCTATAAATTACGTTTATTCTATTTCAATTTAAAAATTACAGACGCAATAAGTTAACTTTTTTGAATATTGTCGTGTAACTGAAACGTTTGTTCGTATGCTTAAAATTATTTTAGAATAAATTAGTTATAATAGAATGTTCCCTTTATGACTTATTTCGCTCATAACTCCATTTGTTCTTTCTCTTACAAAAAATATATTTCCTTCTATCCCATGTTACACCTTTAAAATAAGGAATATTGCTACTGTTTTTTGTTTAACACCCTTATTTTTTTGACCAGGAGCGATATTCCCACATTTTCAAACTCCATTGATCTATAGATTTTTCTTTCCGTCAGGTAATACAGTTTTAGCATCCTACGGCTTCGTTTTCATATGTACCCTTTCTTATCTTCTTGCCAATCGTTCAACCCAAGCAGTAACCATTGGAGGCAAGTGGTAAAGATTTTTTCTATAACAAATGCCTAGCAGACGAGCAGTGGTGGAGACAAAAATAATTTGTATATACAATAAATACAAACTTTTAATCCAATATAGATATTACTAGTAAAAATGTGAATATTGGAGATTTTAAAGTGTGGTACCTACTGCGGTGACTGCACTTCCTATTATTAATTAAAGATAAAGTCTACCTCACTGTTTCTTGAGAACTTAATTATTTTACAATTTTGTAGAGAATATTATTATTACACTAGTTAATTAAAAAGTTTTTTGGTAAATTACAGGATCAAACAAGAGTACTTTTTTGTGTAAATTCAAACACGTCATCCTTTAAAATTATTTCTACTTATACAGGTTGTCCCAAAAAAGATATATGTATAAAAGTTATGGCTTTTTTGAATATACATAAAAAAAGTACTTTTACAACATTTTCGTCAAATGCACCGTTTTGGAAATATGGACCATCGCATCTACGGTGACTCATCCGGTATAAGTTTTTTAATAAAGAAAATTGCTTAGAAATTTGTATTTTAATAAAAAAAACAAACATTTCTCTATTGTTATACAAGATAGTCTATAAGGTCAGTTTTAGATTATGGGGTAATTTTTTACAAGAAAGAGGCAAAAGTACATTTAGTTAAGATGGATAAGGTGTCCAATGTGCTTAATATTATCCATGGGAGTATTTACAAGCACTGCGATAAGCAATTTGTATACAGAATGTTGTGCAATGCCCTTGGAGAATAGAAGAAAATATTTATGGAAAATAATGGCCAAAATAAGCACTTTAATTGATAACTTACATTAACTATTTTATAATATGCATATGCTTTTTAGGATCCAAAAAACAACTATGTCGTAGCTAGAAAACTATCCACCTTATTTTTATTATGTACAGAAGAACAAATAGCAATTTTAGAGGCTTTAAATTATATTAATAATACATTAGATAACACAAAAAAAAAGAAAATCATACTTCAAAACTGCTTTACTGAAACTCAAAAATACAAATACTAGAGACAACATAAATTACTTACACAAAAATATTGTTAAGAGAAAGTTGATATTTTAGCAAATAGGGCCCTGCAATTAGAAGATACTAACAACTATCCTTATGTATAAAGAGTGAGCCACTGAAAACAATCCATCCTGATATTTGGCAGTATTCATTAGATTTGAAGAAAATCCTGAAACATCTCCATTATTGTTCCAAAGGGGATACATTTTCAAGATACAAATATCCGTCATGTCTCAACCACCGCCCTTCCACGTCTCCAACGCCTTAATTTTAAATAGGGAATGTACCATGTGTGTTACATCAATAGAAAAGTATTGCCATGGACTAATCAGTCATGATTTTTCTTCTCTCTAACAAAATGCTTAATTTAATGAAAGACTAATTAATACCTCTTAAAAGTTAAACACTACGCCTATGTTTAACTAATGAGCCCATAAAATGTTTTTGAATTATTGTAATCAAAATTATTGAAACTTATAATTTACTGTGTAAACACATTCGTGATTTGGGACTGAAAATTTAAAACTGGTAGGAGTAGAAGAAAAATTTTTAAATTATAATATTAAGTGGCTGATTCTAATGAAATGTTTTATTATCAATTCAGTGTTCCAATCGTATGGTTTAAACTAAATAACTTAATATAAACTGAAGATGCTACTAATAGCAGTGTATAGAGATCATACATTTAGGAGTATCTGACTTTTGAACCAATTAAACATTAAAATAAAATACTGCCTTCAATACTCGTTTCTTTAACTATGTTAGCATCATCAGGATGATTAAAACTATTAAGTTTTATTTGTACATTAAAAATAACGTCGATTGATAAGTTCATTGTTTCCTTATGTTACAATACTACAGATTATGCATTATATTACAAGAATAATAACAAAAGAGTATATATTTTAGCAAAATTATACATAGAATAAAATTTTATTTAGTGCAATAATTGTTATTTTGAACAAGATGAACGAATGGCAATGGGAAACCTATCTCGGTGTATTGCAAATCTTCCTATCAATATATTCTGAACCGAAATTAATCAAGATTTTCCGACAATGTGGTACAGATTCATAGATGACATTTTTGCAGTTTTTGATAGTAAATTAGTAAATAAAAATTCATTTGTTTCCAGAATAAATAATAATTTTCATCCTAGTACCTATGAACTAGAAAATAATGAAAAACTACCATTTACGTACACTTTAGAAATAAGAAATATATTCTTAATAAACTAAAATTTATCCTTTTTGAAAAAAAAACCAATGCTTTATTATTATTCCAAATAATTACAGAATTTTCTTCTCAATATAGAAAAGAAGAAAACTAGGAATATAATGAAAAGTAACGATAAGTTATGATATAAAAAATAATTTTTAAATTAATTAAGAAACATATACATCACAGAAAAGTTTATCATTTATTTAAGAAAAAAAATAGTAGTAATAAATGAATCTTAAATCCTTAAAATAATTTATATTACTACAAAGGGCTTAAGAATGTTTTTAACATAGATTTAAAATTATAACATCAAATAATTTAATTATATTAATTGAAAATCCAAGAGATCAATTTTAGAAAAATAAAGTGGAATATACGAAACTCATTGCAAAGATAGCGATGAGCAATATATTGGCCAAGTGAGAAGATCAATATGTATTATATTTAAAGAACATTTAGCTCATTTAAAGGTGAAAAATGCTATTGACCAAACGTGCTCTTAACATAATTCATAGAGAAACCCTAAATAATTTTAAGTTGATTAGAAATGTTAATAAAGATTGCCAGATGCATACGAAAATATAATAATATAGAAATTTACAGAAAGACAAAGTATCATTAATTGTGTAGTTTGGTCAATGATGACTAATTTGTCATACTTCACCAGACATATGAAAACTTTAAAAAGTTAAATTCGTAACTTTTTTATTTGGCATCTAAGAGGTTACAGGCTCCCATGTTTAAATGTTTTTAATTAAGAGAAACTCAATTTAATTTCACATGAACCTTTAAAAATTTTTGGGAGCGAGATAAACCTGTATTCTTGCTTGAAGCTAGTGAAATAACAGTGGGTAATTTTAGACGAGTTGTAGCTGTTATACAATTTTCGAACAAAAGAATTAGCGAATATCGAATATCTGTTATTTAAGTTAGAGATTTTGAGATGAACAAATCAGAGATTTCTTAAAGATTACTTTCAAATATCTGTTTTGTATAACCGCAATGCATTTGCCTGTTTGACTAGGTAAGAATTTGACTAGTTCATTCAAAGCGTAGTAAATAGTGGGAATGAGAAAATAATAATCGGAATATTGGTAATAAACAATGGGATGGACATCCATAGTAGAAATTTAATGCAGTAGTAAAAAATGTTACTTTTGACTTCCACAATTTCATATAAAAATTTGGTTTAATTTAGCCAATAGTCAGAAATCCATTAAGAGTGTGATTTTTTTAAAATGTAGCTACTAATAGTCTCAAGAAAATGTGGTAACAATATTTTTGGTACGCCCTTGTTTAAATAAAAATTTTTCCTGGGGATGTTCTCTGTGTGTCCTAACCTTCTCAAGCCGTTTACCTATCTCCGATATTATCTTTTCACCGAAGGTCTAACACCTCGGTTGACATATTGAATCGAAATTCAACGAAAATATAATTTTACTAATGGCATTCACGGCGTTTCTAACCCTTCATCAAATCCTTTTTACTCTAGATAATTTCGGTCTAAAGGAAATGCATTAGTAGCATTAAAGTCTATACTCGTATATGTAGAAAAGTTTATATTGCTGAATATAAACTTTTTTATATAAATATATGTCTAAGTGTAACATAAAAAATATTTTTAAATTTTCATAATTAGATGCGAAATTAAATATTAAAATAAAGTTAGGACACCAGACTTTGTTAAATCTTAGCATGGTTAATGCCGATAGAAGAGTAGCCACATAATTTAATTAAAGAGTCGTAAGTCTAATAGAAATGAAAAAGAAATAAATTATATTTATTGATCTTGGATCGTATTGCTTGATTCACTTTTTTCTTCGGATTAACATGTAATCAAACGATTAAAAGAGTTTCCGAAAAAGCTGTTGATATAAAAATTTTAAATACAATGAATTGTCAAACACCATCATTTTTGCTTTGCAAACGGCCTGAATCTTTACTGGTAGACAGTCCAAAATTCAACACATACCTACTTTTTTGACCAAATTATGCAATTTCACTTTCACTTTGTTGGTACTTTGTAATATATCCAGATAAATATATATTATCAATAAATCTTGTAGTATCCGAAGGTGTAAGGTATATATTAATAAACTATTTCAATCATTATCCATACCAAAATTTTTTCCAATTTGTCTTGTCCTTCGCAATTCCCTTGACCGTCTGTAAGTTGATCTCTCTGCTTCTTAGCAATTTCTTCGTGGATAGGTTACATGTCATGGTCGGTCTTCTTTTTGTTCTTCATTGTAGTGATTTTGTCTCTCATATCTCCTTCGTTAATCTGTCATTATTCATTCGAGCTAACTGTCCTAACCATCTTAGTTGACACTTTTCTATTTTTGTTAATATTAACCCAACTTCCAATTCTTCTCTTTCTGTAGTGTTTTTCACTCTATCTAGCTTCGTTATTCCCATGATTCTTCTCAAGTATTTCATTTCTATAGCGTGGACTTTGCTTATCAATTACACCCAACTCTCGCACCCAAAGGTAAGTATTGGAACATATACTACGTTGAAAACATTTTTACTTTTCTAGATATTTCTTTCTTCTCAATAAACGAGGTTTTTAGGGTATGAAACAATCGTGATGCACTTTGAATTTTAACGTTTATTTCTATTTCCTGGTCTCCTTTGCTATTCATGTGTACTCTAAGATATTTGAACGTGTCGACTTGTTCTATTCTTTTTCCTCTTAAAGTTATGTTAGCATTTACGTGTGTTTTGCTGATAACCATAACTTGGGTTTTATTTGCATTTATATTCATATTTTTCTTAAGTAAAGCTTTATGCCATATTTCAAGGTTCCTCTGGAGTTCATCTTCAGTGTTGGAAAATATCGCCAGATCGTCCGCAAATGCACACTGCTTGATCCACACTGGTTTTAGGTTTTTATATCCCACGAAAACTTTATCTGTGTCCTCTGTAGCTTTCACAATCACATCATTTATAATAATATTGAATAGCAGTGGACTTAATACTCCTCCTTACCTTAAGCCATCGTTGAAAGTGACAGAGATTCCATATTATCGGTTCTTACATAAGATCTGTTTTTCTGTACAAACTAATTATTGTATCTCTTAGTCCCTTGTTTACGGATCTTTTTTCTAGACTTTTTGTAACCAATTTTCTAGGTATTCGATAAAATGCCTTTTCTATGTCGATAAAGACTATATATATTTTCCTGTTGGTCTCTATCATTTTTTCTGTAAGTTGTTTTATCATGAATATATATCATGAATACTTCTACCTTTTCTGAAACCATTTTGTGATTGATCTAGTTGTGGTTCGATTTTCTCCCTTATTCTTTGTTCTAGGATTCTTTCGTATACTTTGGATACTATACTTAACAGCGTTACTCCTCGATAATTTGAACAGTTTGTTTTGTCGCCTTTTTTAAATATTGGTAGTATAATCCTTGTTTTCCAATCAATTGGTACAGTTTTAAGTATCGTAATTTTATTGAATAGATCTGTTAAAAGTTTTATTCCACTCTCTCCCAATCAATCAGCATTTCTCCTGATTTGGTCATGGCCTGTAGCTTTCCCTTTCTTTAGTTTTTTTATCGCTTCTACGACCTCGTTTATCTCTATTTTTGGTTCATTCTGTCTAGCCTCTTAGTTTATGAAAATAATTTTTCCATGCTTCCATTACTTCTTTTTCATCTGTTATGATTATTCCTTGCTCATTTTTTATCTATTTAATTGTGTCATTCTTATTTCCAGTACGTAGGTTTTTTAGCGTCTTGTAGAATAATTTCTGATTTGAGTGCTAATTTTCCTCCATTTTAATACCATGCAGATAAATACCAAAAATAATTCAGGAATTTTTGGATACATCCAAAAAAAATTTGGCATTGTCTCCCGTTGTTAGAATTGAACTTATAGATTAAAATGGTTATTCTACCAAAAAGTGTATCTTATGTTTACCCATATAACGTTTTCTATAGTCTTAATATTGTTTTAGTAAAAAATATCGTTATAAGAATGAACATTAATTTATTCATTATATGAATGTAATTTCGTTAGTTATGTTAGTCGTGGACAGAGATGTATAAAACTTTTTTTATAGACCAAGAGGTGAACAGGTAAATATTATGAAAAGTGAGTAACAACTATCATATAAGTGTTGCAAGGGTAGCTCCAAAAAAAATGAATTTTATACAAGTAGTATGATAAACAAACCTTGAATGTTTTCTGTTTTAATAATTGATCACTTAGTTTATTATAGCTATTTTAGACAATGCTTCAATTGATAGATCACACTGTAGAGATGATCATTACTAAATGAAGACGAACATAAACTAGATACAATTTATTTTCTGCGCATGTAACCGTTGCAACTTCAGATGTGCCCTTTAAAAGTGAAACGGATTCTGATAATCAAATATTGTTGAAGTTAAAAGTAAACACTGGTATAAAATAAAAATTATAAAATTGGAACTACATAGAAAATGCATATATAACAACTAGGTAAAAATTACGGATTTTAATATAAAAAGTCCGAAATCAACGTAATCGTAAGTGTTGCGTATTTAAAAGTTTTAAAAACTTTGATATAACTAAGGAAAAATAGAGGAAATATATATATATATATATATATAATCCAGAAGCTTAACAAAAATCAACTACAGTGTGTTACAAAATTGTCATTGGTCGAAAGAGGTGAAAGAAAACCATCAAGAAAAATATTCGAGACTATTGAGTCAATGGGGGACAGTTTGGCGGGAGAGCGAAAAAATAAAAAAAGATAGTCAAGTGTAGTTATGGTGCTTGGGAGAAACTTAGTGCAAGGATTTGGTACCAATAGTTGGTTACCACTAATTGTTTTTGGCTCGTTGGGTTTTAAAGGTTAGAGTTTTATTAATATCTTTAAAGGGCAATAATTGCACGGTTGGTATCGTAATTTCAGAAAAGCAGATCATTTTAGGATTAAAAGCTGATGGAACATCTCTGATAAACTTCAGGGTTAACTAACGGGCTATAATATTTTTTATCTTTGCCTCAGTTTTGGGGCACATTGAGTATTCGTTGTAGAATATTACGGGGACACCGTTTCCCCAATTTGAATAATGATGGATGGTACTCATTGGCTTTGTGTGAACAATTGTAGATAGTGTTATTTTTGGAATTTCCTTAATTTCATTTTGCGAATTTACTCTATTTTGTGACCCAAGTGGTCAATGTAAAAATTGGATGAGGGCTATAACAGTCCGTAATCTAAAGTTGGTTTTATGAAAAGGGCCATACCGACTAAAAATTGTAATTCCATAGGAAATAAATAATATTTGTTTGCTTAAGAAGGAAGTTCTGATTGATGAGCGCCGAAAAAATTTAAAATAAACTTAGTAATCTAAAGTTTAATAGAACACAAAATCCATGTATCGTTTTTCTATGCTGTCTTCAGGTATCGCCAAACTTTTTTTTAAAGCTTTACTTTTAGTTTGTATTAAGTTTTCCTCAAGTTCCGGCACTTCTGCCTGATTTTTGGACCTGCAATACTACCGACAAAAAGGTTAGTGTGAGTGCTAGATTTCCAAGATATTCGATTCTCGAAAATAAGAAGTGACCACCCCTTTTAATGATTTCCATTATTAGTTGAAATTTTAAATCATACTTTTTATATTTATTTATATATATTTCATATACTTTTTATTATTCAAGTCAATATATGTGCATTCCAAAAGCATTAAAAATTTTTAATTCAACGCACTTTTTGTTTAGACTAAAGTATCTCCTAGTGGGCATGTCTTTTTAAACCAGGACGATTATAGCGCGCGCCCTTTAAGGGGGAAGTCTGAGCCCTTCAAAAACGTGTCAAAACATGGGTTTAGTATTCCGCAATTTTTGAGAAAAATACTAAAGCAATTTCGTGGATGGATTATTCTAATTTCGTTTTTTAATTTGAAACGTTTTAATTTTCGTAAAAAATGTTTACTATTTAATTCTTCAAATTTGAGAAAATAATATGCCAATCGATACGTGTACACTTCTTAACTTTCAAAAATGGCTAGAAAAATATTTTTGTTATTTGTATTTTTTCAGAAAATTTCGAAATAGTAAGGTTGTTTTAAAATCTCTCAAAGTAGTAATTTTAAAATTCCCAGGAATTAATTAGTATATGCCCCGCCTTTTTTTAGTTTACGGTTTTTCCGGTAGTGCTATTCGGACTCTTCTAAAGAGATCCAATCGAGCACAGTTGCCAGATTATGTGATATTTCTTTAGATATGTAAAAATCCATAAACACAATTGTATAATTATGATTAATACACCTGGATTAATTTAAGTAAAATCTTATTGACCTTATCTAAATGGGATCGTGACATTATTCATGTAGAATATGTACCTCAAATTTGTTTAGTGTAGATTTTAGACTATAGGTAAGATATTTTATCATTCTTATTTTAGAATTATCCGATGTGTACAGGTCAAATAATTTCAACTATGTTATTAATAGTCATTACAGTGTATGCGAGGGTTTTAAACTATAGCTTATATTACCACAATCTGGGAAAGAGGCTCTCCTCATGCAAATCCTTGTATAATTAGCCTTTCAGAACAATGTTGTTTGTACCTATTTAAGTTTATATTATATAAGATATTCGGACATATCCCGATCCATTTTCCTAATGGAGAACCTAAATTAGGTCCAATTAAGCTAATAAAGCCAAATCTACTTTGCTGTTATCAAAAATTCTCTATGGAATTACCTACATCTCTCTATTTGTGGTGATCGATTTTGGACCCGCAATAATATAGACCAAAAGAATAAATTAGATTTGTTGTTTCCAAGACAATTAATTCTTAGTAAGTATATACGTATCGACTTTTTTTTCCATTTTCGTTATAAATATATACATTTATATATATGTCGGTCTTAACATGTCCATAAAAAGGAGTCTCTTAAGAAAGTAATGTAACAAATATCAAACACAAATCTTGAATCAAGACAAAATATTTGGTGTAATTTTTATAGATTAATGTTTTGATGGCACCCTTATTTACAGGATATTTTCTTTTGAAATTTGAAATAAAAACCTACTTTTGCTCTTAGATAACTCAAGGAAATAAGTTACAAAAATATACAAATGAGTTCCTATCTATATTGTATTATCTTAATAGAAGGTCTTCAACTGGACGATTTAACATAAACTTACTCATATAAGCATAAGAGATACAATCTATGAACAATAACTATTTTCTTTTCTTTTTAACTTTAAAAGTGGTCATTTAATTTAAAATAAATTGAAGACTGTTGTAGACCTGGTTTTCTTAGATGATAAAATCTTCAAGTGTTATTTTAAATTATATTTTTTACTATATTAACTACATGAATTCTTGAAGAATAAAGCTATCTCGTTTTCATTTTATTTTCACTTTGTATTTTATTAAATCTAAATATACACATATTTAGAATTCAAAATTAACTGTAAGTCTTGTTTGAAATCCCAAGATTTTTCAAGTGCATGAGAAAAATAAAAAAACTGGCTACATTGATAATCTTGAATTGGAACCAACATATTTTTTTTAAATAATTTCATTTTTCTTTTGAATAAACATTGGTGCAAATTGGGTGCAATGGGTTTATAAAGTGTTTGTGTTTAGCGTCAATAAGGTATTTTGATAATGTGACTTATCTGGTTTATTTGTATTAGTTTATAAGCTCGTAAGTGTTCAGAGTACCGTATATTAAAATTTCTAAGGGTCTGGCAAAAGATAGATGGCGTTACAATCCGGACAATTTAGATTGCCTTTTGGACTAAGTACCTAAATAATAATAACCAAAAAAGTTTTTAAAGAAAAGAAAAGGAAAAAGGAAAAGAAGAATATTATTGTACATATTGCTTAATAATGATTGGTTTAAATGTTTACGATATGAAGTTATTAACGCTTATAAAAATATTTATTATGGAAAGTTAGACTTGAATGAATTAATTTAATTAACAAAATAAACAACACATCATGTACCACATTCACCTCTACTCCACTATGGTAAATGAGGGTCTGATTATACATAATTTACCACAATTATAAATGACTTGACAACTGATATCCTAACCCTTCATTATCAAATGAAAGGTAACAGTAAAAAACATATCATTAGTGTGGACAAAAAGTTGTTTTTCTTACTAAAACAGCAACAGAATGGGGATAAAAAATAGGACAATTTAAAAAGTCATTTTGATTGATTTATACAAATAACTTGATTTACTTGAAGAAACTAATTTAATTCAGTATAAAACAAACGAAGATGTGGCCAGTTGGTTAACACCAACAATATCTTTAATATGTTCAATTTGGGAAGACATTTCATGATAAAAAAGCTTCAGGGTATTCTACTAAACGGTGTTCATTGTTAAGCTTAAAATAAATTGCCCAAATTCTGATTAAGTGCTAGTGCCCTGCCTTTGGATATCGATTATATATTAGTGGTTCAGATTTGAATATACATATATTATCCCCATCATAAGTAGATACATCACATTTTTTCCAGTCATATACCTTAAACTACGCCGTATAATGTAACTGATATAACAAACCACTTTATTTAATTTTTTTGAATAGTTTTAGTACATTCACTTTGAATAATAGGATTGAACAGTGAACAGCCGAATGGATACTTCTTTTTGATTGAAATGTTACTCACAGTTGATTATTGATCTGAATTATGGGTTGTCTGTGTAAAATATATTTATTAATTTAAAAAATTCTATTAACAAGCCTAACTAAGTAGACAGCTTTCATTAAAAATTCTATTAAATTAAACTGCGTATGACATATTTCAAGAAATTATAAATAATTATTATTTTTAGACTTTTGTTATGGAGCAACATTATTAACGCGATTATGAATTACAAATATAATAAAATTATTGAATTTGTACAAAAAAATTAAAACTTCCATTAAAAAAAATATTGGGTTTTATTAATATTAATGCCACAGTTGTTTTTTCTTTTCCAAAAATCCGCCGCGTTTTCCTGACTTGACCACACTTGATTTTTTTAAGATACTTTTTACGCTCCCAAAGAAAGAGCATATCTTAAAATATATATGTAGTTTGATTATTTCATTTTAAACAGTTAGTGCAACTGGGAAAAAATATTATATCTAATTTTGTCAATGAAAACATAATATTTCTTTTCTATAAAAATTTAACCTGACAATAGAGCTTTTTTAAGGAATCGTTTAATATATCTTAATCCTTGCTCTAAAAATGACAATTTTTTCCTTTTATTATTTAATACGGCAATTTACTGGAGATAAAACGTTACGTAATTTCTTTGGTTTATATTGAAACAATACCTATATTAAAATACCAATAAAATTTTATTATTCTTCTTAACTATTTACAGCTGAATTTTATATTTTATCCATAGAATTCAGCAAGTTTTTAAGTTAAGTTATTTTTTTTTTAAATTATGCCTACTACATTTTCTTATTATAATAGTTAAGTTAAAAGCAATCTTTGGTTATCCGAAAAATATGGGTACATGATGCAATAATGACTAAATGACTAAGTAATATTATTTATTTTATGGCGTTTGACAAATATTTTGAAATCAGTATTCACTCCTTTTTCTCAGTATCTCATTAAATCTGGACTAAATATATGGTACGTGTGAGTGGAATATTTGGTTTATCGCAACTGCTGGAGTTTTGAACAAATTAAAAACCAAATCAAAATACTGCTTTAGAAACACATTTCGCTATCTATTTAACCATATTTGCAATTGTTTAAGAGCGTTATTCCGCAGAAATAAACTATTCAACTATTGAGAAAGAATTTTAGCTATAGATTGGGCATGTAAAATATTCAGACGATATTTATTTGGAAAAAGCTTAATTTTTTCATCAAACTGAATATATATATTTATATAAAAGCATGTGTTTTGCATGTATTTTCATTCCATAACTAGTGATGGAATAACTTTCCGTAATTATTTTAAACAATATCGACAGCCATGGATGTCAAAACTGTCAATGTCAAATGCTGAGATGCAAATGACTGCGTTTCAATAATCAATTTTCAGACGATGTCGATAACCACGGATGTAACAATGACGAAAGCCTAATAACAAATTTTAATTTAAATAAAATGAGTGAAAAATCGAGTGAATTTTTGGTCGTGGAGAAAACAGAGTCTGTTACTCGGTTAGAATAACAAAATTCAAATTTTTTCATTCTAACCTTGTTACCGAAACGTTAAAATAAAATTGTCAACGATAAACAATTAATTCCTATATATATATAAAAAATTTATTGGAAATCTAGCAATTAGAATGTAAACTCTTTAAAATTGTTCTAAGCTTTCGAAAAATTTAAAAAATCGAATGAACTTTCATAGTAGATTACATTCTGAAAGATGAGCGTTAGCAGAACACGTACATAAAAAATCATGGTATGAATTACAATGAAACAAAAATTTTACCTAAATAATATCACTATTACAAAAGACTTTTTCTAGAAATGCCCTTCATATTATAAAATAGTAATGAGATTAACAAACAAAGTGATATAAAACACCTTAGTGATATATACTGTTACCGGTTATCTGTTTATAACAATAATATAAAAAAACAAAATTAAAAAAAATAATTCATTACATTATTAGATTTTTTAATGTTGTATTTAATTTTGTTTTCCTTTTTACTAATTTTTTGGACATCAGAAACCTCACAAAATGTAAGTACTATCATCTATTTATAAAGTTCTATTAGATGCTATTATATATAATACTATATTGATTTTTAAATTGACTCATTAAATTCTAGAGATTCAAAATGAATAAAAATAAAAAATATTATAAATATAAAAAACATAATTTTAAATCAAATATTGACAATTTTCTCAAAATGAGTTGCAAGAATAATGATTATTGATTTCATCAAATTATGATCAATTAGCCCTTATAACTAATTATATATCTTATATTTAATAATATGTAAACAAAATAATATCTAATGAATATAGTCTTCAGACATTTTATAAATAGCGGAAAAACATGAAAATTAAACCTTAAAGATCTAAATTTTATATGTGAAATCTCCTTGAATACAATCTTGTCCCTTGTATGCACTGGTCCGAAGTTAGAGCCTAATTACTTAAAGTCATATGAAACCAAGTCACTTTTTCTTCGGACAAAAATACAAATTATAGAAAAAAATTGTTCATTCTGGAGTACTAACAACGCCTTTTCCTTCTTATAAAGATTTCGCTAGGTAAATAATTTTTAAAAACTTATCAAAATTCTAGGTTTTGTTTATTTTAAGTACTTGCTAAATATTAAAATAATTTCATTCGAAATAATATAAACATAAGTTCCGAAGAACACCAAGAATACAAAAGATTTAAATTAACTTTCATTTTTTAGGTTATATATAATATTTTTTAGAAGAATTACATAATTTTGTTTTTTAAGCTATATCAGCGATATTCACCACTGGCAAGCCAAAATTTAAGTGTCACTGTGAATTTCTGTTAGTTTTCGGGCTCCAGTCCACTAAAAAAACTAAGATTGTATAATTTGTCATACTCATTACACCTTTAAACACATGATGGCTCGCAAGAAAATAATTAGAGATTAAGAAAGCTTCTTCTTTTTCTTTCAGATGCATGAAATATGCTTTTGTAAAGTACATTAATTATTAAAATTTTCTTAATCATTCAATGTAAGGTTTTTGTTATTTAAGAAACTCACATGATTTATTTTTAATTTTTTTTTTCAATGATATGAACTAGCCAAATAGATCAGGTTAGAATTCATTATATAGTTAGTTTTAATTTCTGATTTCTAGTTAAGCCATTGTTTTAGATATAAAGTTAAATGATTATATGTTTCGAACAGGTTTTTTTGTCTTTCATTATAATTTAAGAAAAATTATCATTTCAATTATTCATTCGATTAACCTTGAAATTATGTTAATGTCATGTTATTGTGTGTTTTCTAGTTAAAATTTATTCTTATTATTGGTTTTGTTTACTGTTAGTTTGTTTCAAACAATTATGTAAACATTTTCATTTCAAATAAATTTTATTTTTAATTATTGCTAAATCAGGATTCCATTACATTTAATTCCTGATAACTATACGAAATATTATTTTGGGCATATTGAATGTTCAAATTATTTTATGATAAAAATACATTCTATGGGTGTATTTATATGTGTGGGCCAACTTTCTCCTATGGTCAAGTCAAGTATTTATTAAACTCTAGATTAACAAACGCCTTTAGTAAAAATCGTTAAGTGTTACGCTCCTTATTAGGGACATCGGATCATATAATTTGTGGGGCTAAATAAAAGTGGTTACCCGTGTCAAAGTAATTTTATTATAATGTCATCAAAGAATAGTATTGGATATTCCTGCTTTTCTTTTAAATTCTTAAAATTGCTTGAGATTTTCATAACCTTTAATGCGCACACTGTATATAAACAATATTTCGTACAATTAAATACAAAAATCCATTTTTTAAAAAGCCTTTGCTTTACAATAGTAAAAAATTTTGTTCTTTACGATATAAATAAATAATACCATTATTGCTGAATTTTAGATTGATGGAGCTCCACCAACTAAGTGGATGATAGACTTAAACCATCTCGTTAACGAGAAAACTTTAATTTAATATTACACTTCCAGTCTAAAAAAAAAATACATTAAATTTTCTGAAGAAATGTAATAAATTGCAGAATTTATAGTTTAGATAAGACGTTAAAACTGCACTTAATGTACGGTGTTTTTTAAAGATAGAGAAGTAGGTATGTCATCGTGAGTTTGAAATATGGGTTAAATGTTATCACGTCTTAGAGAAGTATTAAAATCTGTAATATGATATAGTAGAATTTTAAAAAGAAATTAATAATGACTGAGTTTCTACTAAATTTATTGCAGATAACAGAGATTCTTCATTTTTATAACCATTTTTATTTCTTTTCGAGTATTTACTAAACTGGTAAGAGCACAACCGTTATTTGAAGATGAAGTTACAAACAAATAGCACTGATTAAAACATTAAGTAGATATTTCTTAAATGAAAAACTTTTATTCTGTTTTATAATGTATATATAGTCTTTCAAAATATTTCAAAGAAAAACTAAATAGTTTTTAGTTAATTTATAATTATTCTTAAAAATATGGAAATTATAAATTAAATCTGCTAAGAACGTTTAGAAGAATTATTATATTTGTCAGTACTTTTGGTAAAAATGTAACTTTTTCTTAGAAATAGCAAAGAAAATTTTTTTCATACAGGAAAACTTTTTAACAAAATTTTGAATGTATAGTGAATTTAATGTTTCTTGCATTAAATTACATATTAAAACTTTTTACTTTATATCAGAATATTACAATAATAAACAACATTCACAAATTAAAATAAAATTTTTTACTAACAAATTTTGTCCGATGATTATACCAGTTGGATTCCCAAAAGAAACTTTTCGTTGGTGTGTAATATTTTTCTAATTTATATTTAAATATTTTAAATTATGAAAACTTTGGTAGGTTACCTAGTTTTAAAAATATAATAATTCAATCTACTGTCAAAAAGTCAATAAATATGTTTCAAATGGAATTTTTTACGTCTTAAATAAATAAGAATTTAAAGTTATAATTGTGGCCAAACTTTCTGCGCTTATAATAGACACATAAAAAACAATTTAAATTGTTGAGCATACAAAAGTTTCAAGACGCTATTCATTTACTTTTAAATTATAAGTCAACTCCGATCAATAAATTTTAATCGGAATTGACACAGTGTAGATTGTACCGAAGGCAAGAGAAGTTTGCTGAGGCTTTTCGTAGTTTATTTAGCTGGGAAATTTGAGAATATAAAACGTCTGGATTTAGAACTCTAGAAAAACATATCATCTATCTTTTATATCTGTTTTATTAAAGTAGGAAGAAAACGAATAGCGTTATATCTGTTATAAGTTTTATATACATAGTAACAATTTATATGTTAATAAAATTTTTCTACGACCTTATTAGTTTTATATGGAAACAATTGAAATAAAAACTAGCAAAGCTTATTTTATGGAAAAATAGAAAACTTTATCACTTAATTACTATTTGCAAATAATGACAAACTAATTAACATTAGTGGTAGTTACTTCTTTTATATGGCACGGGAGAGTTTACGGTATTTGATACAGGTTGTTTCATTTGGAAACAAGAGCAGTTTACAAGAAATACATTTCTGCTTCCAAAGGCGATGAAAATACTTATTTCCACCCTACGTGAATACTTCTAGTAGTTAAGGCATAGATAAATTGAAATTTGTGTCATTTGTCTTGGTATTTTCAAATAAAGCAAGTGTATAATTTCTAAATATCCTTATACAGGATGTTCGAAACATACTAAACATACTGAATGATTATGTCCGACGTACGGCTCTGTAGTCACATTTTCCAGTGGTCTGTATTTGTAAAAATTCAAACTCAATTCAATTAATTAATTAAATATAGGTTATTTGGAACCACCAGAGAGAATCCCATCTACAATTAAAGTTAGGCCCCTTCTCAGTTAACACCCTTTATATACTTTTGTATATTGATTTTATTCGTCGTTTAAACCATTAATTTTTGTTATAAGACAAGTTGTTAGCGAATTATTAAGAACTAAATATAAAACGAAAAAATTTGATTTTATTTTTATACAAATAATAAATATTAATTTATGTTGTATATAATTATAACCATAGTTTGAATCGAAATATTAATAATACCTATATGTTGAAGGTCTAAGTTTCATTGGTAAAGGTCTGTTAAAATATTTCGTATTATGTTTTGTAATAAAAAATTAAAATAATTTTTTTGATTATCATTTTTCTTAATTAATAGCTTAATCCCGGAGAAAATATACTCTTGATAATTTTAAAACGTCTAATTACTATAATATCTTGTTGTAGCTGATTAGCTAATACTTTTATTGAATTGAAATTTCCAGATAGACAAAAAATGTTGACCTAAATATCATGATATCTATATTGGCAACATCTTTTCTCTAGAACGGATATAACTTATTTGAAATTTATGTAGTATCTTTTAGTTTAATAGCTGAAAGCTTTAGAGGCGTATTTTATTTTACATCATTTCTTTTATATGTTTTCGAGTAAAGTTATCTTTTCGGTATAGTTCAAACTTTGTAGTTGGATATAACCTCCAGTTATAAAAACGCTAAAGTTGTCATCGGATATAGTTTATTTGTTGTAAACTTTATTAAAATAAAAATAAAACGTCCTCTTCCACAATAAAATAGATAGTTTATTTTTAATGAAATCAAAAATAAAATCTGTTTTTGTAATAAATATGGAAAAACAAATAATACTTATCTTGAATTTCCACAGTTTTTTAAATTAAACTACAAACTAAATTCTCCGAATTGTAACGCCATCTATATATATTGGTCACACATTAAGAAATTTTAACATACGTTACAGTGAGCACTTAGGAGCTTATAGATTAAAACAATCAGATAAGTCATATTAAAAAGAACACCTCATTGACACCAAACACAAACCTACACTAAATAACACAATGAAAACAACAGTGGAAGTACTCGTATTTCATATAAGTGCCAAGAAAGAAGAACTTGATATTTTGGCGTTACTATCCGGAAAATTTAGTTTGTAGTTTAATTTAAAAAACTGTGGAAATTCAAGATAAGTATTATTTATCTTTCCATATTTATTATGAATAATTTCTATAAAAGTAAGAGTTGAAACAATTATTCAATCTGTTTTGTAATTTCTTAAAAGTATATTCGACACGATATATTTCACATTACAATAGTTCTCATTAATTTGATGAAACCTTGTATGATGAGGGAAGATCTAATTAGTGGATTCATTTGAAATTTAGGATGCTCATACTAGAACGTAATTTCAACCATCTGACATATATATTCAAAATACTGACTTCCAATTTTCGTATAGTCATAAAAATTAGATGTTAAAATGCCCTACGTTAGTTAGTTTTATGAAAACTAGGCCATTATGGAATTAATGTCAGCTAATTGGAAAATAATTAGTATGGAAATCCTAAATTGCAAAAAATGTAACTAGATTTCAAGACATAAGATGGTCTACCTGCTATACAAATAAAATTAGTGGTTTATTTTAGATTTATTTCAACTTTTACGTTCGTAATAATATTGTACAAAACCCATTTAAGTTTTATGTAATGTATTACATTTATAATGTTCATTAGACCTTTCTTTATTTTAACCGTCTAGACTTCCATTATAAAATTAACTCATTAACCATCAGACTAGAAATAAAGTTTCCGATTTTAATCAATTTGTTACTTGGAAAAGGCTAGTTAATCTAATTATTAAATTAGAGAAGCTAACCTTATTGTATTGTAAAGGTTGCATAAAGGGTGTCTCTGAAAAATTGAGTTAATGTGAAAAATAATAATTTTTTAAATTGTGCGAAAATCAAACTAGGGTTTAAGTAAATTATTTTTTATAACAGTTTTGCATTTTAAAATTGAGAATAATTGGATATTTACGTATTTTTACATTCTGATTGCTGTAAAGAAAAAGTAATGCATGATGTAATTTATTGGAAGAAACTATATGGCGAACAATTTTGCATTTACCAAAAAAATAAATTTAAATAAGATAGGGATTATAATAAAGTTTTATTATTTATTTTTTTTATTTTTAGATTACATCTGAATGGGAATTATAATTTTTAACTGAAATAGTAACAATAAGGTAATCTTCCTTATTTAAAAAGTTTAAAAAATAGTACAAAGAAAAAAAAATACTTAGAAAATATTTTTTTACAAAGAAAAAGGTATTACAAAATTTATAAAAACTGTATGTCAAATATCATTGTATACATATTTTCAAAAACTTTTTTGGTAAAACTCGAAATGGAATTAGAAAATTTATGAATTTGTAAAGATTTTTGCTAAACTAGATGTTTTGTTAGTTTTCTAATTTTGGGCGTAAACTGTTATACGCGTCACTTATGCCCTATATTTTCCATATAAAAAATACTGTCGAATAATGTAATATAAATATACCCTTATCTAATGCCAAACTACTGGTAATGAAGGGTTAATAGCATCTATTAATGGGCTATATATTTATACATTTTTGTATTCTGATAGGTATAAACTAATTTACTCGTTATGTGCAAAAATGTGCAGGTTGCCTTTATTTATAGAAAATTACTAGTAACTTAGAAAGTATATGATTTTAAATAAACATTTTTCAATTTTTCCCCATTTTAAATTAAAAATTATTGACAGTTCAGTTTGTTCACTAATGTTAATCGTTAGTGCTATTTCCCTATATGATTAAATAGTCACCCCACCCCCCTCCATTCTAGTTATCTACAATTATGTGGCATTTTTCAAAGATTTTTAAAACTTTATCTATATGAAAAAAATTAACAATTTTTTTTGTAAAAACTGATTGTTTAAATAAAAGTTGCTGAAATAGTTACTTTGACTTCAACTATTCACCTGTTCTTTAAATTGTCGATTTTCTTGCAATATGTGTAAACTGAATGATTGAATTAATGAGCTAAGATTTTGTTTTCGAAAACTGTAGTAATCATGATGAAGTTATTCGTCTGTTGGAAGAACTGCAAAAACCCAATTTTAGAGGATCATAGAGTTTGCGAAAAAGTGATCAAAATGCCGAAGGAGAAAGAATACAAGCACAGAAGAAGTAAAAATATGGATGAAACTAGCAGCGGAAATGAGGAAAGATCAAAGAGTGAAATTGGAAAAAACGATGAAGAAAAAAGAAGCCTATCTAACCCGTATGAATATTTTACAATGATAGAAAATGAAGTAGATAGACCGAACAATGGAAGAGAAGAGAGATTCAGAAGTGAATTTAGAAAATAATTGAAAGGAAACGTGTATGTAGAGAATGTTACAGTAGTGACAACGGAGAAAATAAAAGAACGAAGAAGGATTGAGTACGAAAAGAAATCTATAACCAAGAGCGAATAATTGTGAAGTGATGATGTAGAGACTATGATGGAAAATAAAAATATTGAGAGTGAAGATGATTGGAAGGTATCAGGTTCTAGTAAAAGGATTAAAAAACCTAAAGGTAAAGAGAACAGTGAAATTACAATAAAAAATTAATTTGAGATGATAGAAATTTAGGAAAGTACAGAACTCCACCAGTAATTATGGAGGGAATACAAGAATACCACATGGGATTCATTAATAAGGTGAGGAAAATTTTAAAATCTGATAAGTTGAGAATTTAATTCTGTAGAACAAGTTTAAAAATATTTACTGAAACAAAAGAGATGAGAGAAATACTAATTAATCCCATGAAAAGTAGAGGAAATAAATTTTTATGGATAAAACTAATAGAGTAAAAATATTAGTATTAAAAGCAATACCAAATTTAAACGTGAAATATTTAATAGAAATTTTAGAGGAAGGTACAAAAATAAAATTAGAAAGCGTAATACCTATGAAAATCAAAGACCAAACGTACCAAAGTTATAGCTATTTAGTAAATGTAAAGAAATATGTGGATTTAAAACAACTGCATTGAAAACCATATCAAAGAAAGAATAGGGCAACACAATGCTATAAATGTCAAAGATTTGGTCATTCCCAATTCAATTGTAACATGGTTCCAAAATACGTGAAATGCGGCGAAGATCATGCCACCAAAGAATGTACGAGTAAATTAGTAACAATGAGCAAAGTGTTGTAATTGCGAGGGTGAACATAGTGCTAATAACAAGGGTTATCCAGTCTTTATAAAATATTTAGAAAGAATAGAGGAAATTAAAAGTAAGAACAGAAGGCAAGGAAGTACTGAACAAAAAAAAATAGAAACTAATACAATAAAACAAGGCGTATCGAATAGCCAAGCAGTGAAAATACAAATATGAACTATCAAAATAACCCAATAAATTATAGTAACCAAGCAAGTCAGATGCAAGAAATAAAAGAAATAGTAAGTGAAATAAACCAGATAGTAGACTTGAATAAAATATTAAGAATATTAAAGTTAATGAGAGTAGAAAGCAAGTGTACTCTTGAAGTACTAATAAATATATGTATAATGTAAATTAAATATCAAAATATAAAAATTCTAACATTTAAAACCTAAATTAAAATTTAATATCAGAAAGTAAAAAACAACCAATATAATGGTTTAATAGTAAAAACAAAACTAAGGGATTGGTAAAATGTATGTAAATCTTCAATGTTTTTTAAATGGACATGGACATCGCTAAATATTCGATACTCATCTGATTCAAATCGGCTTCGCAATATCGAATTATGAATATTATTTTATAATAAATATTACAAAATTTAAGTTAATCTAATTAACAAATTAAATAATCTCCAGCAAGTTTTTCAACAATGAGAGTAAAGTACTTTTTATTTCCCATCCCAATCATTTCGACAAAATATGTCAGGGTCTAAGATCTAGGGTTAAAATTGAATAGCGAGGTCTCCTGATATGTCACTACTTGACTTTTTAATGGGTTTATGTGAAAAATTTTGTCTTAAAAAATAGGCCAAAATATCGAAGAGTTGCAAGAAAGAATAAGGCATGAAATATCTAGTATTCCATCCCACAGCCTTTTAAATTTAATATAACATTTTGTACAGTCATTTCATTACTAAAACGTAAACAGTCGATGTTTTGAGCACCTGATAAGATAAAACTCAAATTTGCCGTAATATGTGAACTAATTTTTTTTTTCTAATTATTTTGGCAAAAAAGACAACATTTATAAGTATTCTAAACATATTTTTTTCTCTGAAGATGGAATTAAACAGTTCCTAAACCTTGGAAATAAATATAATTAGATAACTTCGTGTTTTTTGCTATCACTGTTAATATCACGTGTTGTTCAATAATTGGGACAGTTGTTTAGGAAAGTTTTGACATAAATATAAATACAGACAGACGTAAGACGTAATACGACGAAACATCAGAATATATAAAAAGTAATTATTAGACGATTAACCCGAGGAAGTTACAATAGTAGAAACTGAGGCATTTATTAAAAATTCCTACATTCATAATCTTATATTTCTTAGTTTGATATCTCAAAAACCGTTGACTTTTTATGTATGCTGTTCTATACAATTTTTTTATATCATTTTGGGAAGAACTTAATTATGGTGTAATATACAGTGTATTCCATCAAAAAACTAACTTTATTTTTCTAAGAATTTTTGGTTTGCCCTGTATACTTATTGTAATTGGTTTTAAAAAACCCTTGTATTTAATATTTTTCGGTACCGTTTACGTACATACAATTTTAAGCAATAAATAATAAAAAACAGTTTTAACTAAATTTAAAAATTGACATTAAACATTTTATAGTTTTCAAATATTGATCATTTCGGTTTAGGTGATTTGTCATTTTGAATATTCTTTTGCCTACTATGGTAATACATATTTTCTCAATATTATAATGGTTCTGGTGGTATGCATATACATCCAAAATGAGCATTATAAGGCTTTTTTGTTCATTTCTCTGATTTAGTTTAGTGGAAAATTTATATGCAGATTTTTTACAATTACGGTAGAAGTATAAACAAATTATGGCCAGCCTGCCAAGAAGAATTTTTGAAAATAAACATAAAATGTGTAAGTGTACATTGAATTATGCTTATACAAATTTTTATTGAAAAATATTGAAAAATTACGTCGTTATTAAATGTAAAACGGTGGCTTCTGGAAAAATTGTTTCCGCATGGTCCATTGAATATATTTGCAAAGAATCATTTGAAAAATATATACAATCAATTTCTTAACCATTATGAACGTGGCTATTTTTGACAAAACGGCGACATTAGAAGAACAACTACAGTTTTTATGATAATTTCTATTAGTTTAAGAAATCTCAAGTCATTTTAATTACACGAGTTATCACATGTACAAGTTTGAAAAAAGAAAAAAGAAAAATGTAATTAAACTTTTACAAACATTTTCTCTATTAAAATATCTTCACTATCTTATTACTGAATTTATATATCCCGGGACCATATGATGGTTCTTCTTCAGTATCATATATGTATTTTTCTTTATTAGTTTTTAATTTTCTTTTATCCATCATAGTCTTGTATCTCCTATATATATAGTGTGACACATTTAAATTGGACACACAACCATGGTATTGGAAGTTATTAACCGATTTCGACAAATTTTTTTTAAATCTTACTTTATTTAGAGACAAGGTTTCAAAGAATTAATCCAATTTTTAATGCACCTTACGATATTTTTTCATAGTTAAAAATCCAGAAACCTTATTAGGATTTCTTTTATAAAAAAAATGAGCACGTCATTGGATATACGTTATGGATACTTAAATTTTCAGAATATATCAGCTATTAAATAGTTTACAAAATTTCAACTTAAACTTCACATTTTTATTAACAAACATATTTTAATAAAAGTCACATTACATCTATTGGGTGCGATCTAAATCCAATAACGTACTCGTTTTTTTTTGTAAAAATATCGTTGGTTAACATTTTTTAAATTTTACATGGTATATTCTTGAAATCCATCATCCCATATTTTTTTTAATAAAAACATATTTTGGTAAAAGACGGGTCACATCTATTTTGGAGCAATCTAAATACAGTAGCGTACTCATTTTTTTGATAAAAATAATCCCTAATAAGATTTCTAGATTTTTAGATTTTTGACTATGAAAAAATATCGTAGTGTGCATTACAAATTAGAATAACTCTTTGAAACCTTGTCTCCAAATAAAGTTTTTGATGCACGACATTTCACGAAAAAAAATTGTCGAAATAACTTCAAATACAGTGGTGTTTCCAACTTACGTGGGTCACATAATGTATGTGTTATATTGATAGTTATTAATCTCATTCATAAGAAATATTTTATACTTATTTTTACTAGTCCATATAAAAAAGTACACAGATATTTTTTCACATATATTTACAAGTAAATTTGTTATATTGAGTTATACAACACTTTTGAAGCTATAAGTTTTATACTCTCTGTACGTCTTCCATAGGATTGGCGTAGATGTCCGGAAGTTTTATTCAACGAGCTGCTCGAATTTTCAAATAGCTTACCATTAAAGTTAAGTATACAGCAAATAAATCTCTGCATCGAAACTTTATTTTACAGTCTCTTATTTATTGGTTTCTCTGGTTTTCTAGGTTTTCTTGAGTGTTTGGTATCACCGCAATTTTCCATTTTGTTGTGTGAGCTTTGGATCTAATATGCGTCCCTCTAAAACTCTACATGGCGGGTGCCAAACTACTTTTATTACTGTTGAAAGGCTTAATAAAGGACTATTCTTGCGTTGAAAAACATTATAAAGGAAATGTAACGACTGTATTGTTAGGTTCGGAGAATTGTTGAGGAAAAAGCATGAACAACATTCAGCAATTCTTAATTTACCAAAAGAATTTCCTTTGAAAGGAAATATGTTATTATAAAATCGTAGGATGATGAATGGGATTGCTTTTTGCATTTTTTAGAGAACATATAATGTTTTATAATTATATATTATAATTTTATTTTGCATATTATTCTCCTCTCGTTAGATATTATTTAAAATAACCACCATTAAATTGTACTCAAAAAAATGTTAGAAACAAAGCATTGTGTGTGTTAAAGTTGAGTTAGTATTTTTTAAATATTTTATACTTAAATCTGCGAAAATAATGCATAGTTTTAAATGGTATGTAGTACATGTCAATTGAAACAAAATATTCTAATAAATTATATTATATCATTAGTTGATCCAAAAATTCACTTTAAACACTTACCCGAAAATTTATTAATATTAATTTATTCGTTTAAGTTTATCGTTTGGTAAAGTAGTTTCAACAATTCAGTTGAAAATGGCATTTTATTCAAATCAAGAATACCACATATTAATTAATCTAATCCATGATGTTTTGTATCAGTGTCCCACAGATTGTTGGAAAGGTGTAGTGTATTACCTAAAAAAGTAGATATTTTTCGGATATGTAATAATTGCCGAGAATGCATTTAAAATTATTTACGATTTTATTAGCATTGTACTTGACAGAGTTATCCAAGTGTAGCGGTGTTGCAGGTTTTAATTGCTTTTCGGTAGATAATATTTGAATAGATCTAAAATATCATATTTATTTCTTTGAAAACGGCTGACTTAAAAAAAGTGTATAAGACATTGTTAATCTGCATACATTATACCTCTTCATAAAAATGTGCATTATTTACGCTGACACCTTGTATACAGACAGTTAATTTTGTTACACACTTTTTATTCTTATATTGTGTATTAATATATTATAAAAGAAAAAAGTGTCATAGGAAAATGGAAACTAATAGAAAGCAATATAAAAAGTGCGATGAAAAATATGTGCCTAAACAAACTGCAATGAGAAAAGAATAGAGGTAGATAAAGAATGTCAAAAAGATATAAAGATACAATAAATGTATAAACAAAAAATGCTTCAAATTAATAGGAAGGAAAAAAGAAGAAATTATCTCTGTCAAAAAAAAAACTAGTTAATCAATTGTGCCGGAGGAAAAAAGATTACATCTAGAGAGGCACTTGAAAAATTACCAAAGAAAATTAATAAAATACTTCTATAAAGATATAAAGAATAAAAAAAAAACGTTGCCATTTAAACAGATCGTATATCAAAGATAGCAAAGGAAATCTAATAGGGAACGAAGAAGAGCAACTGGAACGATAGAGACAATATTTCCAGGAATTCTAAATGAACATGGGGAGGCAGAACAAAAAGTAATACTAGAAATAGAACAATCAGAAGAAATTGGCTATGCAGAAACCACCCAAGAAGAAATTCTAAATATGATGAAAAACGATAAAAGCCCTGGTGCCAACGGATTCGTAATAGAAACCATAAAATCAGGGCTTTATCTGAATTATTACAACAAATCTGGATTAGAATATCGTCACCATAATTCCATTGCATCAAAAGGGAGATAAATCAGATGTTAAGGACTATCACGAAAGAGCATTATTAGATGTAACATACAAAATTCTAGCCTCATTAATTAAAATAGAAAATCGAAAATTTGAGTGAAAGGGTACTAGGAGAATATTAGGCAGGTTTCTGTAAGGTAAGATATACTAAGGATAATGTTTTTATGATTAAACAAGTTTTATATGGTTTTTACGAATATTATATCCCAGTTCATGTTTTCCACCGAAACTAGCAATACTGATAAAAATTACATTATTGAACACCAAATATAAAATTTGTGTTAACGGTCCGCACAGACTTTCCAGTAAAAAAGGAATTAGATAATATGATGCCTTATCTATGGCTCTACTGAATCTAGTTCTTGAAAAAATTATACAGGACAGCAACATAAACAAAGACTGTAGGTGTAATAAAAACCACCAATGTTTGGCTTAAGCTGATTATGTGATGCAAGAAGTAAGAAGGAGCTAACTGGAATCACAGAAAAATTAATAACAGGTGCAAATAAAATGGACCTGTCAAAAATGTTAATACTTTATGGCCGATTTGTCATACGAATTATTTCGTAGTTCGTTAGATATTTTGTATTTTAAAACATTAACATTCTAAGATTTTCAGTTTCTATTGTGAGCAAGTAAGTTTGAATAAGTACCGTGAAATGAGACTGAATCCATCATAAGTAGTAATAATATTCACCCAAAGCAAGAAAGAACGTTTTCTGAATTGTACAAGCTTGTACTGTTGTAATATGAACCAGAAATAATGCTTTTGTAAAAAAGAACGTGTGTTCCAGAGTTTATCAAGACAAAGATTTACTAAGTGAAAGAGAGTTAAGGATGGAATAATTGAATAAAAATTAATGAATTACAAAATTGTAAAATTTGAGTTCTCTGTATCTATGGACGAAACGATAGATTTCACAAGACGAAAAATTGTTCATTTACTTTTAAACAAAATTTATGTAAAGTAGTTTATGGCACTTGATAAACAGCATGTGAAAAAAATGTTATAGGACAAGTTGATTCCTTTATGTCATTCTGGAGCAACTGTATAATAGAGAATTTTAAGGACGGTATTATATTAATTACAGAATCTATGAACTATATGATTATGCAAAAAAAAAGATTAAGAAAATATGCGCACAAATCCTACACATTATGTATACAGCTCGCGGAATCCACAGAGTTTGTAGAATTGTTCAGGGGAATATTTCTTTCATGAAACATGTTATTTTTCTTCGGAAAAAATAGTTTTATAGTTTTACCGCCGGAATCAGTTGTCACTTGTTGGGGCTCATGGGTTACTGCCTCATTGTATTATGTTGAGCTCTTCAGCAATAACGTCAACATTGAAGAAAAATGGAATCAAACATTGAATAACTTATTACTCATTTTCACAACCCAAAAACCACATAAAAGGAAACAAAGTAAGTTTCAACATAACAAAATTCCGTCTTGCCGTTTTCATTGGAGACTAAATATATACGCAGGTAGATAGAAATAAGGAATAAAATAGATTCGAATAAATAGTTCTTCACTATTAGGTAAGTTTTTTCATACAATAGCCTTTGTTAGATAAACTGTTTTACGATCCCTAGTTTTAATATTTTAGGCACCAACTACTGTTCTGTTGATTACTATGAAATATTAATCAAGACACGATGTTCATGAAAAACATATTGCTCTATTGTTCTCTGAGGAGAGCACATTCATACGGCGCAGGTCTATAAATTATAGTCAACATATTTTGATCTTTTCTTGGTACAGTCTATGTGTTGTCTATTTTCTATGAATACGTGCCGTATATGCGAGTATATTTAATGTAAAAGCTAATTCATTAGATCATTTACCTGTATTTATTTATTAACTATTTTTACAATTATTTTTTTATTAATTAAGTGAATCATTTCATGGGATAGGTATATATGTTACCGTAAATAGTCGAAATCCGTTATTACGTGTATTTACTAGTATAAATGCAAAGTATCAAAGAGCACTGGTTATTTTACCTTCTTACTAGTAAAAACCCGATATCACTACCGGCATTAGGAAAGACACGAATTAAAATTCTTATTCGACTATTTATTGCTTCCAGTTACAAAGCGTCGGTTAGTATGTATATGTTATTTTAGCTTTAACTGTAAAACTGTTAATTCGTGTCCTTCCTAATGCTCGTAGTGATAATGCGTTTTTACAGATAAGCAGGAGACATTTCAGATGCTCTTTTATACTTCGATACACGTAAATACGTTTAATAATAACGGATTTCGGCTATTTACGGTAACGTATATACAGGGTGGTTCTTAAGGAATTGTACATAGAAATACAGTAGAAACCTCATTTTAAAATATTACAACTTGATCTAACTTGCTTTAATAAAATGTTGAAAATAGGAGAGATACAGGGTGTTAATAGTATCATTTTTATTTTTGTTTTTCACAATAACTTTAATGTTTTTTGAGATGTATACATAAACATTTGGTAGTGGGGGTTTTTGGGTATAAGAAATTATAATTTTGTACCTACTTTAATGTATTTTGTAGATGTCACCACATAGGCCACGCTTGTGGCATAAATGTGCGCCAAACTTTTTTGCAGTTTAAGTTAGCGCTTCTTTTGTAAAAAAATATTAAAATATTAAAGCATCATTTTAACAAAAAAATTATACTTATTAATAACTCGAAAACTCATATAAATAAATAATCGCATATTAGTGATCCGATGCATGCTTCTTATTTAATTATTAATTTCGAAAAATGTAATAGCGTATATGCTAATATTTTTTTTTACAGTAATATGATGAATATTATTAAAGAATAGTAGGAGTTAACATAAAAAATGTGTATGGTATTTTAAATTGAAGTCCTAATTAGGAATGCAATAAATGTTGATTGATTTATTAAACAAATTACGAAAAAACTAAGTTAAATAATAATATAACTTTATCATAATTAAAGTAAATGTTCGATATGTCCACTATTTTCTTCGATGTATTTATTTATACCTTCCATAAAAGATCGTCTCATATTAAATAATATCATTGGGTCAAAAGAAACTGCTGCTCTATTTATTTCTTCCAAAAGTTGGTCGCGGGTAATTACGATATCCTTATAAACACGTTGTTTCATTGTATCCCATATACCGAAATGGCTACGTGGTGGCCAAAGTAAAGGGCTATTGTGACCAATCCAGCGTTCAGGAAAGTTAGTATTTAAATGGGTTCTGACTTCTCTCGAAAAAAATGGCGGTGCACCATCTTGCATAAACCACATATTTTGCCTTAAATGCAGTTCCAACAAATCAATTATAGGGTAACTATTATGGCCCTAATAAGTAGTTTCCAATGATCCATCACCATACATTAATTTTAAATTCATGAATGTATCAATTTCTAATTTAGAGATGTAAATGATTACGCATCTACTCTTTTATTCTCAGTTAAAGACACAAAAACAAAAATAACAAATAAATCATAGTTACAGGAAACTAGTATGAAATATGCAAGAAGTACATGAGTCACATCCAAATTATTGTGCAATCTCATCTTTTTTTTATCAATTACGCAAACGAAAAATACATCGCATAAAACGTGAATGTAAAGAAATTTGGAAACGTGGAAAAATTCTTACTTAAATTTTCCGAATCCTATTTTATACACCAGGCACTAGTTTCATCGCAGTTCCGCCACAATATTGGTTGATGCTAGTGGTGACATCACCTCATTAAAACGTCACGATGGATGGAAATTCAGGCCAGAGGCCGAAAACTACATTGATAAATCAATTCAAAAAAAAGTCAACATATGTAATAAAATGTAGCCAAACCAACAATTTAATAAACATTATAGACCAGGGCCTTTGAAAGCCTTTGAAAATGGTAAAAAGTGGAAAAAAATAATAGTAGGATGAAACCCATTGGAAAAGGAAGAGAATATAACAAAAATGAAAGGAAAAATAATTTACGGCCGATCTGAGGTCGGGAAGTGCAAGGGGGTGAGTTTTTAAGGATAGAAAACTGTTTATCTCGATTTCCGGCAAAACTACAAGTCCTATGGAAAAAAGTGTTAAATGGCAAAGTTGTAGGTAATAAAAAGATCTACAACTTTTGTATGTACACAGTGTAATTTTTTTGGTTTAAAATATTTATTTTTTCACCTTATTTTGACTTAATATCAAAAAAGCACCCTAATTTTCAATCGAAAATTCTTCCAATTTTTTTTGTAAAAGATAAAAATAAAAAACCAAAAACTTGGTTATTTGAATTTTTCACATAAATTTTGTGGTTATGTCAAAAAAGTGTAAATAGTAGATCTTTTTATTACCTACAACTTTGCCATTTAACTTTTTTTCATTTCATAGTTTTGCCGGAAATCGAGATAAACTGTTCTACCCTTAAAAACTCACCCCCTTCCACTTCCCGACCTCAGATCGCCCGTAAATGATTTTTCCTTTCATTTTTGTTATATTCACTTCCTTTTCCAATGGGTTTCATCCTACTATTATTTTATTTCGTTTCAAAACACTGGTCTATTACTCTATCAATATCAAGAATCGTATCCACCGAAATTATTATAAAATTGCCAGTAGTATCGCAGTTGCATTTTAACCACTGCACCATCTAAAATAATAATTATAAAATTGCCTTTAGCTGCTAATGCTTATCTGACTTTTCTGTTTTGTTATTTGATTAGTTTAATAAATATTGAAACTAAGACGCCTATCTTTAATTATTGTGATTGGTTGCACCAAAAATAGCGTATGAAATTCATATTTGATGGCTATTAAGACACTCGCTTACGGTTCGTGTCGTAATTCTCATACTCGTGCCTTAATAGCTTTCATCCATTGCTTATTGCACAATATACTATTTAATATAAATTATATATTATTTTCCTTTTATTCCAGATGAAAGGTGTTTGGAGAAGGTTTAGTTCTACCAAGATATGGCTGTTATACTTATTAACTTTACACACTTCTGTAGCATCGACAGAACTTACAAACCCTACAAATTCGTTCGTTAATTTTACTAGTTCAAATAATACGGATATAGAATGTGGCGTTAATTCTAGTAAAACTTTTAACACTGTGGACGTCAGTGATAATTGTTACCCTAAAAATGATAGTGTTCGGATTTTTAATTCAAGCTCTATGACACCGAGTCAAAATTTACCGTATAAGGATCCAGATAAAAATCAATCTTTAGAAAAAGATCTCATAACCGGTAAGTATTTTTTTAATGTTTCAAGAATAGTCTTTATTCTATTCTATTTATTTTTTTCTTGTACCCCATATGCTAGATGTCCTGGCACTCGTGTTTAGTACTTTTCACGTACTCAGTACTCAGTCCACGAGTACAATATTTTGATTGTACTTATACTTGAACTTGTGCTTCAGCATTTTAGTCATAAAAACAAGTACATACGAGGCCAGCCTAAATAGTTTCCGGAATCGGCAAGAAAAACACGGTATTGGTGTGGTTTTTTATTTTTATTCTTCGATGTAGTCTCTTCGAAGATTTTCAAACGGTGCTCCAATCTATTCAAGCCGTCGGAAAAGTAGGATGTCTCGAGATCCGCAAAATAGGCAACTGTAGCGGCGATGACCTCCTCATTTGAGGTAAATCTCTTTCCAGCTAGCGATTTCTTCAGGTTTGGAAATTCGTAGCGCAATTCATTCAATTACGATGCGACGATGCGGAATGAATGAGCCGGTACATTGTCGTTGTGGAAGAGCACTTTTTTCCGCTGCAAACGAGGTCGTTTCTCCTTTAATACTGCACCGAATCGGGTCAATAAATCGCTATAGTATTGCTCCATGATCGTCTTTCCCTTCTCCAGATAATCAATGAGGATTACACCTTGGGAATTCCAAAAAATGGTCGCTATGACCTTTCCGGCCGATGGAACGGTCTTTCCCTTCTTCGAAGCCGATTCGCCCGGAAAAGTCCACTGTTTCGACTGTACCTTGGTCTCCGGTATGTACTGGTGGATACAAGTTTCATCGACGGTTACGAAATTCATGAAGAAATCCCTTGGATTGCTTTGAAGCCTGACCAGACACTCCTCCGAAACGGTCTTATGATTTCGTTTTTGCTTTGGTGTGAGCAAACGCGGTACCCATCGCGTCGAAAGCTTCTTCATGGTCAAAATTTTGTGTAGGATATGGCCAATGCGTTCTTCTGAGATACCTGTGGTCTCTGCTATCTCTTTCAACTTTAATCGGCGATCGGCTAACATGACATCATGAACTTTGTCGACCATTTCATTATTGGTAGCGATTTTTGGGCGTCAACTGCGTGGTTCGTCACTTATGCTAGTGCGGCCATGTTTGAACTCGCTCACCCAGAAACTGATGATCGAAAATGATGGAGTAATAAGCCATTAAGCTCTAGAAAAATATTTCTAATTTCCGTGGCCATTTTCCCAGCCATCCAGAAGTGTTTTATCACTGCACGATATTCGATTTCATCCATTTTTGCGAGACCGCCTGACTTGCTACACAAAACACGTTAGTAAACAACAACTACTGACAACAGCCGTCTGAAAATTTGATAGCTGTCATAAAAAAGGTTGGCCTTGTCGGATAATAAATCCACATCATATTTCATAGAAAAGTGAAATACCTTGGCCTTATTCTCGACCAAAAACTGACTTGGAAAGCCCATATACAAGCCAAGAAAACCCAAATAAACATTAAAACACGTCAAATGAACTGACTTATAGGACGAAGATCTAAACTCTCGACAGAAAGCAAACTACTGCTCTACAAGTGCATAATAAAGCCCATTTGGACTTATGGAATTCAGCTATGGGGCTGTTCGAAGCCATCCAACAACAAGATCATACAAAGAGTACAATCTAAAATACTAAGAACAATATTTAATGCTCCTTGGTACGTTAGAAATAAAATACTCCACGAGGATTCTGCCATACCCCTAGTTGAGGACGAAATTCGAAGAATAGCAAGACAGTATATTGATAGATCATCCCAATGATGAAGCAAGACAATTAAATACCCCTCCCGAATTTGTAAGAAGGCTGAAGAAACTTTGGCCAACTGATCTATTAGACTAAAAACTAAGTGAAACTATAACTAATTAGCGGAGAGTTATCGCTGGGTAACTTCTCCTTCATGCATATACGTTGAAACCTTTTACTTATAGCTTCCATGAAGCAGATTGTAAAATTGCATTTATTAATAAAAAAAAAAAAAAAATATTTCATGCGCCAACTCTTGCTGATTCCGAAAACTATTCAGATTGCCCTCATAAGTAAGTACATTTTAGAGTAATGGAATACCCAGAAATATACGAGTACATAAAATGTCTAAAAATTAGAATCAGATAATTTATTTTGGTACAAAATATGATATTGGGTATAAGGGAGTAGGATTGTGAAAATTAGAATAAAATAAGAAAAAATTGAAAACTCTTTGCTAACCCCACAATATATGTAGGTGTATTCTCACACTATAACATTCGTGTGACCGAATGAGAATTCACATTGATGAGAATGGGGAGTAGCCTCGATTTTTTAATTTTTTCTTCAATTCATTTAACTCTGAGAAGGAATAAGGAATTTTTCCAAACAAATAAAATAAAGTAACTAATTAAGTCAGTAGGTATCATAATTGTAAAATATCATTAATACTTGGGACTTGTAAAAGTAGTCGAGTACTCGGTTTTTTTCTTATTAATGCGTCTTTAGCAGGAGTTTTTTGGTTGTTGTCTTAAGTTTTAACAAGAAATTAATATTCAGTGACCCAGAAACTTGCCGATGAATCTAAACAACCTTTTCGATTGGATTTGTAAATTGGAATTTGCAGGATTCAAGTCATTCAAATTTTTTCATTAGAAACTGAAAATTAATAATTCTTTTTGATAAAATTACATTTTTAACCCAGGAATGTAAAGCGGATTAAAATATAAAAATGAACCTTCAGTGTTTTAAATTGCTGGGGATTCTACAGAAATTGTCGCTAATGAAAAATGTATATTGAAATTTCCATTAAGCTTTTTTGACATGCTTTAATTTCAATAAAACATTTGTGACTGAAGCTTCTTTCTAGTTGAAGTGTTTTTTAATGACACCATTATACGTTTCTTTTGAATTCCCAAAAAACTTTATTATTTTTACTTTGTCAAATAAGGTAATTCTTAATTATATTATTTATGTATAATTTTGAAGGTCACAATTACAATTTTTTTTTTGATATTTTATGCTTTTCACCTGGCTTTAAATGGCATAAATTATAACGATCGCCGGGAGGTGCATTTTCTAACATATTTTTGAGCGTTTTTACTACTACGTGAATTAAAAATGAGGGTTTTTATGTCCTGCAGTGTTTCATTGTGATGGGGGACATAAAGCAAATAGTATGCAAAAGTAGTAATATGATGTATGAATATTCATTTCCCTAATTTTTGGTCTTCAGTTAATTTGTTGTTTTTTAATTTTGTTGTAAATTTATTGAATTAATATATATATACATATTTGAGTTATTTTTTTGTGTTTTTACATTTCTGTGGCGAAAGACAAGTTCGCAGCCAATAAGACCAAAAGAAAAATTCTATTTCTTTTGACTATTTGAATTAAATAAGTTTTTATGTTTTATTCCGCGTAAAATAGATTTCAAGGGAAAGCGAAATAATTTAGTAGATAGAAGTACATATTTGTCTGTGTTCATTTCCTTTGAGAACACGAAGTAAGCTATAAAAATTTAACAAATGGAGCACTCTTGTACTAACACTAGTCTCGATAGCTCTCTGCTTCTATTTCATTAATAGCATAGCAATGAGTTTTATGAATATTCGATTGTCTGGTTAACTTTTTATTTTTGTACTTTCCGTTTAAACATACGTTTCCGCTTAATATAGACTGAATTGTATACAAACGCCGGACGATACATCAAATTTTGATGGGAGACAAAGGGAGCCGACTTTATAGAATGTATTTTCGGAAGTAATTATTAAAAGTTATTCCAAAAATATCAAATTTTAACAACCAATTTAATATGTAATAATTATGATAGTGCTGTCAAATTTAGATTTAAAATATTATAAATCTTTCAAATCAGATTGTCAAGTATCATAAAATAGAAGGTATTCCCTTTAAAAATCAAAAACTATTATTTCCGAAGAAACCAGAAATTCACAATTTGTAAAATAAGGTCCTCTTAATACTATATATTTATATATATATATTATTAAAATAATATGTTATCTTGTACACCATAAAAGCAGTAAATCGTTAGATAATTCTTTTATCACTCGTTAAATAGTATCACAAGTTACATACCTACTTTTCTTTTAACAAGAAGCTGTTAACTTTTAACGCAGGAAAACAATTATGGTCTACTCTGCTACTCACTTTTCTGAGTCTCTAACTTTCCTACTTTACTCTGTCCCTCGGAAAAAGAATATCAGTTAAGTAGGTCATAATTTATAGTGTACATTTCATCTCAAAATTTTCGACCAGCAAGCAGCCCTCTGGAAATCCGTTGTTCATGGTGTAATACTCGTATTTCGGTTCCATTATGAATGTTACTTTTGTAATACTATATATCTTAGTTCAGGGAATAGTTTTTCACAATCTTAGTTATTCTGGATATTTAAGAATATAAAGTAAAAAAATTAATACAAATGACTACCAAAATAAAATAACTTAAAAAACAGAGAAAAATTAAGTTGAGAGAAGAGACACAAAATTAACTATAGAAGAGATAATTACACAGAAACTAGAATTGTTAGGTATATGTAAAGAAAAAGAGATATGTTGTTTAGTAAAAGCAAATAGAATATAATGAGAAAGAATTGACAGGAAAAAATGGAAAAAGTATAGAAGATCATTTCTGAATGCCCGAAAGCATATACAAATTGAAGAGAAAAAACGTTTTTGTTTTTTCTTTATTTTTTCTAATTTAAAATAAAATATCTCTGATCCGCATTTTGAGCTACACTTAGTACACCTACAGGTTTAGCGCAATGGTCTAATATAGCTTATTACAAAGTGTAAACTGTAATAATATTTGATGTATCGGACACTAATAGCGTAATGATAACATACTGAACTTTCAAATAAATTTAAGGATCTCCAAAAATCTGGGAATCAAATTTGACATGAAAGCTTTTAATTATATTAGTACATTAAATTATATTAAAAAAACACTTTACAATTTTTAATAAGGTATATTAAATACATTTCTACTTTTCCGTTTTTTCTTCCATATAATATATTTTCATAGAAAATAAGTATTTTTCTTAAGCACGTTACTATAAATGTTCGTTGAAGTGCTCTCAACTTTTACAATCTCGCCAACTGTTTGGCATCTTCTTTGCTTTCTATTTTCAGTTGCGTATTGCAGTGTTTCCGGATTTACTCGTCTTTAATGTCTTCTTATGCTCTGCGTGCAACTCCATTTTTACGAATTCACCGAATACGAACCCATTGTCTGTAAAATTCAAAGAAGGCATCTATTACACATTTCATTTCTGTAAGCTGGAGTAGAGTAAAATGTCGGTTGAATTTAAATTACTTATTATCTATCTAAGCCAAGTTTTCATTTAATGAAATGGCTTCTTTCATGACTTCACGTGAATCTCGAGAAAAGAATATATTTGTTGGACAAATCTTTATGATACTCGGAAAAAAATCAGCAAATGAATTTAAAGTAATGAAAGAAGATGTATGGGACTTTCAAGGATTGTGCGTTGTTAATGGACTGTTCAGGTACTGGTTCGTCTTAATGTTTAGCAAGTGAAACAAAAATAAAACCAATAATATCTACTTCACTGTTGGTTTGTTATAGTGATGATCAAATTGTTATAAAATGTAATTTTGCATATATTTTTACTTAATTATTCTATTTAAGTTACACGTATATTTATATGTTGCTACTTTAACAGATTTGCCACTATTTTGTGTTAATTTTAGTTTTTCGTTGATTTTGATACAAATTTTTGTGTGTTTTTTTTTTAAACTGTTATTCTGATTTTGGATGAAACAAAAAACTAATCGTTAGGTACCAAATCTCCGTTCAACTATGAAAATAAGAAAAGAAGTATTATATATCAATAATAACAATGTATGTGATAAAACAGGAATAATTATATGAGTAGAAGATAGATAAGTTGTGCGTTCTATTTTTCGTTCAAAACTTAAACTCTGACTATTAATGACAAAAAAGTGCAACGCTGTTATTGTTATTATTAACAATGGTACTTCAATCGTTTGGATAGCCATGTTGCCAAAGCTTTTAGAAATTCAAAATGAAATGCAATTTTATGAATTATAGAACAAATAATGTAAGAGTTTTCATAAAAGTTTTGAAATTCTGAACTTTACTCAAATAACTAAGTCTGTATTTTTTTAAAATAAGTCAAATTCGCACAATGTATAACACTAAGACGCTTATTTGGAAGTAATACAAAATAAACTTACAAACGCTTAAAATGCGTATGGTAGTTTGTAGAAATAACTGTTTAAAATTAAAATCAATATTAATTTTCTAAGCTCATAAAATTTGATTATATCTCTAAATTATCAAAGGCATTGGCAATATCCAAAACCTAGAGGCTAACTCATGAGTTTAAGGTTTTTGGCAACTTCGTATGTAGCCAAATCATCAGATTAACGACACTGGGATTGATCAAACAAAAAATTAATCTTTGAGAGAAACCGCGTTGTTTTTTAAGACATTACTCTTTCGTTCACCTACCGATACTAACTACACTTAAACTTATTTGTTAAAATTTCAATAGAACCCTAATTTAAAACAAAATAAATTTTTAAGAAAATGGTATATTACAACGTCCAAATATTTTTAAAAAAAGAAAAAGTTAATATCTTTAAAAATGTACTTACAATAACCGGTGAAAAGTGAAAGTTGTTTTTCTTTAAATGATGCAATTTCGGAATGGATGCTAAGGATTTGTTTGAGGATAAAAACTATTTTTGTTAGCTCGGAAACTTTTTAAACTATTGATGTTTTTCTAAGAAGAGTAAGATGTATTGAATTTTGAAAATGCTGAATTATATTTTTTTCAACTCCACCTGGTGAGCAAAAAAGGATCCAGCAATCTGAACTCATCATTTAACAAAGATAATAATTGGAAAAGCTACTTAATTATCTTTTCAAATTCGAAAATAAATCCCAACAACACTCACAGATTAAAAGTCTCGCCGAGAATACTCCAAAGAGGGACGCAAAAATAAATGCTACAAAAAAAGCTAACGTACTTAAGATGACAACTGCTCTAAAAACTACTCCAATTGTAACCCCGAGGGTAATTTTGAATCTACCGTGACTCCATATCTTTATTCAAGGAAACGCTGTACGTTACCAGCGCATGTGAAAGTTCAGGGACATAATTTACTGGAAGTTATACGAGAACGAAATAATGGCATACCTGGCAGAGAGTTTGGTTTTACAGTATACCTTTACTAATCTTTTAAAGTAATTGTTAAAAAGAGAAAATGTAACAGCAGTTCTAACCTATTATAGCAAAAAACTCCAATCAGAGACCAAATATAATTATTACTTAAGTATTTATAACAGAAATTAACAACAGACCACTAAATCAAATTGAAAAGACTAAGAGGATTATACGGGGTTGGCTGATAGAACCTTGAGATCAGCGTTTTTTAAGGAAGAAGATCAAAACGTCATTTTCTAAGATAGAGAAGCCCCAGTAAAAGCGCATTTTAACTAAATTCACATAAAAATCCCGAAGTCAGCTAGAGTCACGATCCAAGTAACAGGAAGACAGCAATAAATATGTTACGATCGAAGTGCAGAATAGATCAAAAAGGCCTCCAATGTGTAAATCTGTACAGCTTATTTTATATCGATTATATCGATCTCTGTTAAATGACGTTATTTTATAGGTACATTTTTTTCTTGAAATATACCCATTTGCGTGAATTCGATTTTTAATTGTAATCATTAGCGGTTCATTTGTATGGGCTATTAGACATTTTCCATAACTTACTCCATCCAAACGAGTCGCTTCTGACTACAATTAAAAATAATTGTACTCACTCAATTTAATTGGGTACATTTCAAGACATAATTGTACATATTGATATTATTTAAAAGGAAACCGTTTTGAATGTATTTGAATTAAACCGATGTTAGATATAATTTTTTGATCCGATGATTTACCTCACTCCTATATAGAATAATATCTGTATTGTATCGTTTTTCCTTTAAGGAACGTTTCTGGACATCTTATGTAAAGATCCATTAGTTAATAATGGTAATAACTATTACTAAACTCTTTTAAAATGCAATCTGCGAAGTTTCCTCAGGTGCCCTTGACTCATAATCTGAAACCCTCATCAACGGAATCGCATTCATAACTCTGTTGAAAATTGTTGAGTACAATTTTGCCTCCCAAGTACACTTTGTTGTTATCTGGCCTCGTGAAAGAATTTGAAATGCTGAAAATAAACTCGGTCTCGATGCAAATGATACTTCAAATGGCGCTCCATTAACCGCAAAAGGACATTCTTGATTGTTAATGGCTTACCCATTTATTTAGCGTGCCACTTAATTTAAACGTATCACATTTTGTTAATCGACTTCCCAATTATCTCCCTCAAGTAATAATTTAACGCTTTAGTAGGCATAAATATAATGTACGCTAGGAAACGTTGGAAATTTCAGAATTTCTCACTACAACAATCAGGCCTAAAATATGTCTGCAAATTCCACTAAATTATACACAAAGAGTACGATTATACTGACTGGAAACATTACTGTCACTCATATTCTGGAGAATAAATGAAATTCGTTATGAATAAAAGTCATGTAGAAGCTTAATCAAATCTGTTTTTTTTTGTTATATACTTGACTAAATGTTTAAAAACTTAAGAACGTAAAAGAAAACTTACTAAGCTAAAAGTGTACAATGAAATATTATCGATCATTTATTTATCTTACCGATATTTTTTAATTGGCAAAAAATTGTAAGCAGATCACAATTTTTTTCTCATCGCCATACGTCTGTTTACGTTTTCCAGCATAAGTTCGTGCTTTCTGAATTTTAATACCTCATGCCATATTTGAGGTCCGTATACTATAACAGACGAAACTGTGGACATTAATACTTTTCTTTTACTCGATTTGAGCCCGTTGAGATTAGCCATGATTTTCGTTAGATCATTTAACATTTTATTGGCTTTTTCGAAAAAATTTTGTATGTGTGTTTTCATTCTTCTACCATTTCCCAAGTACACACCCATATATTTTATTTCATCTTTGAGGAAGATCTCCTGCCCTTCTACTGCGAATGCATATTTGCAATTCTATTTTCTCCTATTATTGCAAGCCATTTAGTATTTGCGATAGACACCTCTAGTCCCATTCCTTTTATTTTAGCTGCTACAGCTTCTCTCGCATCTTCCAGTTAATGTTCTCTTTTTGTTCTTACTATGATAACCAGATCGTCAGCATATGCTATTAGCTCTATTTCCTTTCCTAGCTTTAGACGGATAATTTCGTTATAAAAGGCGTTCCATAACAAAAGTCCAAGAACTGAGCCTTGAGGGACTCCGCATGTTACTCTATATCATTCTCCATTGTGTATTTTTTCTATAAACCTATCTTCCAGATATGACTGAATAATTTTTTTAAGACTACAGCTAATTTCTGCCTTGTCTAGCATCGCCATTATTTGTTCCCAGGACACAGAATTAAAAGCGTTCTTTACGTATAGCATAACCACAACACAAACGTTGTTTTTTTGTGGCAAATTCTCTTATTTCCTTTACTCTTATAAGAGCTTTCACTTTTAGATAACCATGTTGATTATCTGAGGTGACTCTTTTATCCTCAAATTCTTTTTCCATTCTGCTCTTGACCAGCTTCTCAAACATTTCCCTGCTGTGTCTAGGAGACATATTGGCCTATATTTGGTTGAAACCGGCCTTTTTTCGGTATCGGTAATAAAACTAGTTTTCCATTGTTTTGGAAAGACACCTTCTCTAAAGCATGTATTGATGACTTGTGTAATGTATTCTGTATTTACTTCGGCAACCGCTTTTATGACCTCGTATGGTATCCCATTTGGGCCTGGAGCTTTCTTGGTATTCAGATGTTTAGCTGCTTTTACTATTTCGTCTAATATAAAGCCTCTTATTTCTTCATGTTCCATTTGAAATCTTAGCCACTGTGTGATAGGGTATGTAGGAAATAAGACTATTTGATATGCTTTACCTAAAATATCGTTATCTAGATCACAAACTAGAGAAGTTATAAGACTTGATAGCCACTTCAGATATCTAACGAATTATTTCCTTGGTGCATCTTTCAAGAACATCTTGTATTTGGCTATGTTTAGCCAACTAACGAAACGTGTGTTTAATAATTGATTTTTTTTTATTTTCAAACATACCTACTCGAAAACAAACCTCATAACTTATTTTAATTCATAGTCGAAACTAATATTTAAACTTTTAATTTAAATGGCTGTATTTATTAAAAGTTTTTAATTTATTTCCGAAGTTTAATCATCAACAGGAATAAAAACACACTTCGTAATGATTTATGCAGGGTATTTGTAAATGCAAAAAAAATGTAGTAGGTTCCTCGTTGAAAATTAAGAGGCGTCTTTCCTATAAAAAATTTCTCAGCCCAACGTCTATAGATATATCACCCAGAAAGGACGGAATTAAAAAGAGTTTTTAATTTTTCTCAAGTTCGAGGTTAATGTAAAATCTGGAAATTTTGGGGATTATATAAATTCATAAAGACGTAATTAAGAGAATGTATTTAAAATCCGTTGACGATTTTAATTTAAAGGATGCAAACTTAGATTTTATGCAAAACAAAAGCCGCTAAAGGATCTCTTAAAAACAACAAGCTGGAATTGTAAAAAAAGCTGTCCCGCATTGTCAGCACAATGTTAAACATATACTATGATTTGCGAGAAGATTGAGATATGTTTAGTTATTCATTTTGCTTTATGTGTACCTGAAAATCTACAACCGACTTGAAAGTTTTCCTATTTATTTTCATCTTTAACATAAACGAGTTTCTGTGTCAAATATGTCAGTCATCTAATTAGATGGGTTGATTAAAGCCGATTTAGGGAAAGCAATAATCTTAATATCGGTTTCGGAACAAATATAAAAGATTTGGAGAAATCATTATTAAACTGAAATTATATTCCAAGATTTTCTTAAATAGTTTGATAAGTTTGATAGAAACAATTTGTAAATGTAGTCCATTATTTTTTTAAATAATTTAGAAATTACAATAGTCTCTAGATAACAAAAGTGGTATTCCACTGTATTTTTCCTTATTTGAATGGTGTCAGTATAACTTATTAACATATTGAAATAAAACCTGCGATCCTATGTATTAATATGCTTTAATGAGGATCTAGTTTTGTTTGATTTAATTTATTTTTTTATTGTCACCAAAAATATATATTTTTTAAAGACATTTGTTGATCGAATTTTAAAGTCATGTTATAAATTTCAAAAATTTATTTCTTAAACATTGATAGCAGTGATTCTTTTATCTTAATCCATTCAAAAATAACTTTGTTTTTGATTATTAAAGAAAATTCGACTAATAAATGTAAAAAATAACGTCATTTTGAAATTGAAATTTGAAATTTGGTAAAAAAAATAAACTTAGTCAGTCAAAACTGTCAAAAAAAGTGAAAAATGCATGCTATTTTAAAGAGTTATGTCATTTAAATATTGAATGTTCTGTCCACTTAATCACTGACAAAATTTGATCAGAACTACCTCGTCGCTGTCGATTATAAAAATTTCCATCCGTTGTCCATCGAAATGAGTCCGACTATAATATTGTAACTGTAACTGCTTAATATCGACAGATTTTTTATAGCAAAAACTTATTGGTTATGCGCAGCACAAATACAAATAGTTAAAAATTATATACAAATATAAACAGAGTAATATAAATAAAATATACATATATATATATAGTCCGAAAGTTTTATTTATACAGTAATTAAATACTACATCATATTATAAAAAATGCCAGGATTGGCAAGAAATTTTTTTTGGTAATATTTCTAAAATATATACATATGTTTAAAGTACACTTAGTTTTTTAATTTTTAAGAACTATCCACTTATGTGTCTTGTATATACAGTTTTAAAATATGGGATTTAACTTGGTATTACTATTTTTTTAAATTTATTGAATCAACAGTTTGTCTATTATACACTTAGACCATATGTATATAATTTCTGGAACGAGTGTGTGCGAGAGAGAATGATCATGAACATAACTAGAAAGAGAGAGAGAAAGAAAGAGAGAGAGAGAGAGAGAGAGAGAGCAATAAAAGAGGGAATAATAGTAGTGTTTATATTGTGATTACCGTGGTTTTAGAAAGTGTATACATCTGTGTGCTTTGTTTCCACTTCTGTTTCCATCTCTCTCTTAGACAATATTTTTTCTAAGATCACTCTATTATCCTCTCTCTCTATGAATGTTCATTACAACGATAGCGACGCATTAGTGACGTCACACTCCGTCCAGTTTATATTTGGTCTAACTTTGTATCTAAAAATGTAAAAAAATACTGTTCTAAACTATTTTTTAAGGCGAGGAATGTGATAACTGATGCAATCAAATATTAACAAAGGGAAAAAAAATTAAATTAATGAATTGATTGATTAAATTGCGGTAGACTACACCTTCGATGATCTTATTAACAATCAGATTTTGTTATTATTAAGTGAATAATTTGTAAAAATACCGAGCAAGCTAAACTTATTAAAAATAAAACAAATGTATAGAAATGGTTATCGCGTAAACTTTGTAATTTTTAGGCGTTAAAACTTGTCCGAATGTAATGATGCCCTTGCCTTTCGATATTAATACGTGTCCCTTTTTTATATTAAGACAAATTCTTTATGAGGCAGCTTATTTTGAATATGGATTCGAATATGACCGCTTGTCTTTACTGAAATGTTGGGGTGTGATAATTGTGTTAAGATTCTTTACATTTGATGATTTTACAGGATTACAATCCTTTACAGAGAAAGGCCCTAAAAAACCTCTGACTTTTCATCCAGTATTTTCAATAAGCCCACTGTTTTCTATATAAAACTATAGATTTATTAACGCTTTTTGATCTCAAGCTCAAAGTACCCAAATGTATTGCCCTACGCCTGTGCTAATGTTTTGCCGTTAAGATTTCTTTTCTTGTAGGATGTAGCGTGCTCTTATTTCACATTCATACTAGTACATTTCACACCTAATTTATAGAGTTTTAGAAAAAAATATAAGCTTTAAAGGTTTAAGTACTAATTTATTTTTGTAGACAGACTTTTTTTGGTGTGTCTATCTACTCTATCTGTTATATGATGAAAAAAGATAAAAGGGGGACAGCCTGCATATCGAGATGTAGAAGAGCCTACATTAAGTAAAATTAGAACTGACTGTCTTTAGTAAATATGGAAAATATTCAGGTTTAATTATTGTTTTCAATATTATTAACGCCATCACAAAAACCGTCACTGTTTTTTCCTAAAACTTGAGTTTAATAACTGTTCCTTTCCTAGCCCCTTTAAAATAAATGGAGAGGACCTGTAATTAGAAATTTATTGTATTGTCCAAATAGATCTATTGTATTTTAAAAAGATTTTTATTTTTAGGACATTTTGGAACAATAGATCTTAAAAAATAAACTTGGAGATCGGTGCCTAAACGATAAAAATTTTGTAATTATAGAGAAATATGTAGATCAGTTAGAACTACATTTTAAAAATGATTTTAAATTTTGTGGTTGGTCCAAAAAAACAATTGTGACATATCAAATCATGTTTTGTTTTTAATTTAAAATTTTGTATTTTATGTAAAAATAGTTGAACAAATCTACACGTTTCCCTATATTTCTAATCCATTTTTTAATTTAGTTGTCAATTTACAGTCTTCTCTACATTGAGTCATTGTACAAGCTGGAGACTAATGAATTTTGATGATTTTCATTATAATTTTTGTTTTTCTCTCTAATATCTACCTCAATGTGTCACGTTAATTGTTGAAATGTCGAGATCAATATGTATGTATGGCTGCTTTCAAACCGTAGAGCATTCGCTATCATTCAAGATGTTGTAGATTGAAAGGTTTTGGATGTTCGAGGGCTTATTATAATACCATAGCTGTATTATTGGTTTTAGAAGGGCTTTATATAGAAATACATCGATTTCTATTGTTAACTGTGTGTTCCAATTAGCCATTTCATGTTTTATTTCAAATTTGCTTTTTTAGCGTCGATATGGCTTTTCCACGTTTTTTAATTTTTTATCTGATTGCTTCAGATTTCACTAGTGTTGTGGATGATAAATCAAAAAATTCCTATTAAATTAACTAGTACCACTGGTAAACGCTACCAAATGTCTTACTTAGTTAATCTTTGCGAAGTTTTTTAGTTTTGATGAGATGAAAAAACATAGGCGTTGTGTTTAATTTATAAGAGGTAATAGACTTTAATTAAATTTAGACAATTTCTTAAAATCTAATGAATACTGGTAAATATCGGGGTGAACTATTTTCATAGCCCTCTCTGTATAAAAAACGATGGTTAGAGCGCCATCTTTAAAGAGGTCTAACTCTCTCAGGAAGCATTTTTTGATAAAGTGATTTACATCAAATCAACAAAAAAGAATCTCTAGATTATATAGTTTTTTCTTTCTCAGGTCATCCTGTATAAGATTTTGAGATTTATACATGGTATCTTCGCAACATTTTATTTATTAATTAGAATTACAAAACCAATGAGAAAACTGTGCACGTTAGGCATAGAAAAACGTAACATAGTTGGAAAAATATTACTCTGGAAATGCGGTAAAATAAAATAATAACAGGTATTATATTGGTACGGTCACAGAATGAGAGATGAGATAATTAGCCCTAACAACCTCAGAAAGCTTCTCCATAGGTCGTATTATAAATTAGATACTTGGAATTTTATTATAACAATAATAATATAAATATATAATATTCTTTAAAACTACGTGATATACAGACCATGATTAACTGAATGATTCTTTTACAAATCAGCATTAATACGGACCTACAACTTCAGACAGACATTTATCTTATTTTCAGCCTTACACATTTATAAAAGGAACTTTATACTTTACATTACATTTTATATTTCATTACATAAAGCAGAATGAAGTAAACGAGCTTAAGTAACGAAACTTGCAATGTCTCAATCTGAATCTGCTTAATATTTTGAGGTCGAGGACAGAAGAGCAACTTGAAAATACACTCGTAATTAATGTATTTTATAGTACAAATTAGTATCTTTTTAGTATGTAATACAAAAGAGGTTAATTCATTGGGATTATTTATAATTATTGAAAAATTTTGAAATTTTAATGATGTGTTTGTTTTGAGCTAGTTATTATTATTGTTGCATGTATTGTTGTTCATGGTAGATTTATTGAACTGAGCAAAATTGAAGATGATTTTGAAATTAAGGGATCTGTAGGGTTATGATTTTAATTAATGGTTGATAGGAGTGAATTTGATTGTGAATTTAACTAAGGTTATTTGAGTTGTCTAGTTAGATTTATTTAAAATGCCGTTGTGAAATCGCAATTGACTAGGATAATATATATATTTATATCGAAAACTATGAATGTGTTTAAATTCTTATTCGTATAAATGATATAGGTTTTTCATGATTAACTTGAAATATCGTCATGTTTAGTTATTTTTATACTCAACAGAAGAGCAAAAAAAACGAATAATAGCGATTTACACTTAACGGACAGGGAAAATAAAATTTTTAAGGTTGACAATACTTTACAATATTGCCAAATGGACCTTACCAAAATACTTATCGTTTATCGAAGATTTTGACATCCCTTCTATGGTGAAAATGCATAAGCATTTAAGTAGTATTTCCCAGAAAACTGTAAATGACTTAACAAACTATTTTTAACGGGATCGCCAAAATAGAGGTCCATTATTTCCACTTACTGTTGTAAGAGACGTAAGTATACACCGAGTATTTTCAATAGAAATTTTTAATATATGAAACAAAATTATAAGTTGGATTAGGTTTATGAAACTCGAGTGTGCTGTTCTAAATTATATTAGTTACATTTAAGAGAGATGCAGATGACTTGCAAATGAGTTTTTCAAGAGTTAATCATATCGCAGCCAAACATAACAAAGGTGAAAGTTTTAGTAGCCCTCCAACAAAGCGAGATCGTAAAAAACCAGTTGTTACAATTGTTGCTTTTGATCAAACTGCTATCCGAAACGTTATTTATGAAATGTACAGAAACAGTGAGTATTTTTTAAACTTTATATTCACGTGTAATTTTTCACGTACCAAGATCGTGATATTTTTAATGGTGGTATAACATCACTATGCAGAACAATTTAAATACTGTTATTTTGTTATTGTAGGTATATAGTAGTGCATTCCGGTTCTTTGTATAGATTTATTGAAGGAGCAGAGATGTTATTTTGATCAAAATCCCAGGATTACGATTACCATGGTGAGATAAACAGATATACCTTTCTACATTGGTTTGAATATCAGGTGTTGATGAATTTAGAAGAACCAGCTGCAATCATTATGGACAATGCCAGTTACCATAGTTCGATTGTCAATAAAGTACCTTTAATAACTTCCAAAAAGGCTAATATTTAGAACTGGTTATATGAACATGGTATTCCCAATGAATCTAGGTTTAACAAAACACAAATATTAAATTTAGTACAAATGTAAGTTGATTACCAAAATATAATTAAAATGTTTATTAAAGTTATCTTGGAAGATAATAACTTATGCTCGAAAGTACAAAATTGTTTTAAAACGTTTAACATTTTTAGGAATAAACCATCAGAAGTATACGTTGTTTGGGCTAAACCTGTACAACATACTGAAAAAATCATAAGGGATTAGTGGGATAGGGAAGTGAAATTTAATAGGGAGGATGTGCCTCCACCTATTATTCATTTCAATACCGATGATGATGATGATGATAATAACAGTAACGATTTTGTAACAGAAGAGCTAAATTTTAATTAAATCTTTAGTTTAGCTAAATTTTAATCAAATAAAAATATTTTCTAGTATAGAAATTTGATTTTATATGTATGGAGTATGATCAATGTATTTATGAAAAAAAGCTTGCATCAAACAAATCTTTGAGGATTCAAAGGATTCTATGAGATGAGCTGGCAAACAAAAGGGAGTAAGTTCAATATTTTTTTTTAATTATGAACAGAAGCAAGCAAGGAATACATTTTTACTCTTTTTCTAACTATGTTAGATAATAATAATAATAATCTTTATTAGGTTTTACGCAAACGACGTTTACGTTCTTCATAAAAATAATATTTTTATAATATATTATATAAAGCATGTACATATTGAAGTTAGACATATTTTTGTTTTGAATAATTATTACATTTTCAGCAGCTTCGAAGAAGGGATAATATAAGGACTTGCCTTCTTTTTACAGATATTTAGATTTTCGATTCAAAATTAATTACATATCTTGAAATTGTAAATTTAAAAACTATTTTTACATTTCAAACATAAAATAAACTAATAGAAAGCACAATATTCATTAAAAGGAAGGACTGTCACAGTATTATCTTAAGTGAAGGAAACAAACTGAGATATGACATCGTCGCAATTCTTTACCTTGTGGGGTCATTTCAAGTTTTTCGTGAAAGGCTTTTAAACACCCAAATGTTATGTTGGCTGATTTTAAAATAAATAAATAAGGGCTCATAAGAGCTTTTTTCAACGGAGTTTACCTCGTTTCGATGTACTGATTAATGTATTCCTAAAGAATTTTGCGGTATCGTCCAAACTAATTTATCTTACGAGCAGTTTTCTTTGAAATTTACACTTCTATTCATCGTATCTATTGACATTCTGTCAGCTGTACTTATGTCTTTTGGTATAATTGATGTTCTTGATTCCGGAAGGATATAAATTCGTTTATAAAATTTTCATACGATATAAAATATTTCTCGTGTGACACGTCCTTAATGGATTTTTAGACTTATCGGTAGATCATTTCCCGTTTTTCGGGTGAACAAAGTGGAAGTAGTTATTTAGCTCAAGCTTTTAGCTTTAAGAGCTTACGTCAGTAGTTCCTTATGATCCTAATAAACAGGAGAGCATTTTCTAAAGACGTGATCGGTATCTCATAAATCATGTTTAACCGGGAGTTAAGATGATACAAATAGAACTGAAAACATTTAACAGAACATACTGTGATATGCCCATGGAGTGTTGGTTGCAGTTTCGAAGGAAATTGTGTAAAATCGATTTTATACTTTATCGAAAAACACATCAAAATTGCATACATATGGTCATTAGAAGAAGGTCTAATTAATAATCTATAGAGAAAAATTTCTTTCTGAAACACCTGATCAAAAATGGTGTATCTGTTTTCATGTATTAATAAAGCTCTAATTATTTTATTTGGCTGAACTATTATTTAGATATTTTTTAAGTACAAAAATCGGCTTGAAATAGATAATAACTTATTCCATTTAATTTTTTCTGTCATTATACTTAAGTCTACACATATTTTATATAGAGTGGACCAAAAGTCTGGAAACGGCCAATTATCTTGTAAATTGCTAGTCCGAATTCTACAAAATTTTGATAAGCCTATTTTGGGATACGGAGATTCCAGATTTGATATTTGCAATGTTGCTAGATTTGCCGTTTCTCTGTAGTCACTTTGGTTGTTTAAATAATCACCCTGTATATTCAGTCATTTTTGGAATCTCCTCTTCAATACGAGTTTAACCGTATGTAACACTTATGAGAAACAATTAATTTAATTGAGGTTAAGTAGTAAATTTTAAATTTCGTACGAACAATGATGCTTCTTCGATCAGGTCTGAAACAGAAAAGAGCTCTGTCAAATTCTGAAGGAGCTTAAATAGTTTTTTGAAATCACAGCATTCTTTATGTTTATTTTTTTTAGTTTTGACACTTAATAATTTTGAAGTTCAAATAAATTATGAATACAATATTATGAATTTTAGTTATTTTTGTTGTATCCAAAGAATTAATTTATAATTAAAATATGATGATTTTACTTGCATCTTGACATTATAATTTTCATTTCTACATTAAAATTTTGTTTATGATTCAGACACAACAAAGCCCATTTTTTTTACAATAAATTACTTTAATTTTGTTTTAGTTAAAAAATTTGAGATTCTTACATATTTCTAAATAGTGATCAAAGTTTAGTTAATAATAAAAAAATAATTAATTTAGGTTTCACATTTACATATTTACACATACAGTTCAATCATGATAAATTATAGTAATAGTTGTTGTCTATTTTCAGAATTCTCTTATAATCATTGAAATTGTTTTTATATATTATTTTAACCACTTTTTATTTTGTTTGTGTTTTTGCATTTTACTACCCCATATGATATCTTATAGTACATATCAATTTTTTTGTTTAATCCAAAGTAAAATTATTTAATTCCACTTATTAGACCGTTACAATAAATTTCTTGAATTTTTATTAGCTAGTGTTTTTAAATTTCCAGTTGTTTTCCCCACGCAAATAGATTTATTCATAAGTTGCAAACTTAAAACAGAAATAAACTTCAACTAAATATTCAATTGGAAAGTGTATCGCTCTACATTCCAATTCCGTCCTTTCGAAAGTTTTGCCACCTACTAGCAATAGCTGGATAAACGTTTCTTGTTAATTTGACCAGAAACAGTTCACAACTGCAGTTGGGTTTGTTACATTGTCACTAACAGTAGCAACTCGTAGAAGGTTGAAAAGAAAATATTTACCTAGTTTTAGTTATTTCAAAAAAGATGTCCTGGCTTAGAAACATTAGGCAGTGGACAGGGATAAAGGACATACAATCTCTGATACACACGGCCAGAAACAGAGACGTAATGGAAAATGTGATCGCTAACATCCAGTAATGGATCTGCATCAAAAGAAGAAGAAGAAGTTATTTCAAAAAACGTTTGATTATAATGACAAATAATTATTTTATGTTGCAAGGATCATAATAACAATGATTATAAAGAAGAAGTGTGGTACATGCAGCAAGGTAATAATAATAATAATACCTCTGGTTAAATTGTTTCATTGTTCTACTAGATTACAATTAGACTAACTTCGTGTTTTGTTTTTATTCAATTCAAAGTTTTTAAAGTAAATTTGATGTTCTTAGGCTTGTTTATTAACTTAATTTCTTACTACATAATGTTATTTTTTCATAACTACATTTAATTTAACTTTTTCACTAATGTATTGATTTTCATTCCTGTTATATTAAGTTTAGACCTGAAGATGAGTTTCTAAAAGTCGAAACTAGTTGTCTTTTTAATAAAAGTATTGTAGTATGATTTCGAGTTTCCTTTGATTACTCTATGTTACCATATAGAGCCCAAAGGAGAACCATTTGTAGTTTCAACGATGTATAAGTTTTACGAAACGAATAAAAATTAAACAATGAAGTTATGATATTTCATTGAAGTGGAAAAAAAAGGATTTTTAAAATCGAATATAAAAAGTTGGTGATTTCATTCCATATTATTGTAAATGTATTTAACCCATTTATTTGTCATAATTGAGATTTTCGTCAAATAACTGTAATATTTGAATTCAGGACTTGTGGAAGAATTGTCAGAATGTCAGAAAGACAAGAGCATCTAGTAATGAAAGATGTCTGTATCAAAAAAAATATTGCAGATAGTAGTGGTTTGATTTTAGAAAGAAAACTTCCCATTTTTTTAAATTAAATAATTCATCTTTACATCCAAAGAACATGAGGGAATATTGTGTTTTTTTATATTTTGCATTAAATTATATACATGATAACTTATATTAAAATTGTGTGTTTGTATCAATGTAAATATAAAAGTCCAAAAGAAAAGTAAACAGTTTTTTTAAAGTAAAGAAATAAGGTTATAAGTTGACACCAAGGTTTGCTTGTAGAGCTAGAGCCAATGTTAACATATCTGATGCGCAGTAGCAGTCGATGCGAGTCCATTGCTCTTGACTCATTTTCGCTAATAATACTAAACGATCCTCACCTCTTCGTTGCTAAACGTCGAACGAATGGAATGCTAATGTGTGGCCGCGATCTCTAACATTGCCGCCAATGATCTTTGGCAGAAAACCGACTCGCTTCGAATATGGTCGAACGTAACAGCCAGGGCTGTCTTCACTACTATTTCACCGGTACACACATTGGGCGAGTCGACGTTGTCCCTTATGTTTGAACCGGGAGTTCGATTAGGTTGGGTTTGGATCAAAGGCATTGGCGGCTACGTTGTAGATCGCGGCCACGCATTAGCATTCTATTCGATTAGCGAAAATAAGTCAAGAGCAATATAGTTGTACCGACTGCTACTGCGCCTTAGACATGTTATTGTTGGCTCTACACGTAGGCAACTGATGTTGGCTTTAATGTGTGGGCGCTTCATGAGAAACTCATCAACGTTGGAACGAAATTTGGCGAGATTATTTGTTCTTATCTGTGGTTCCGGCCTAAAGCAAATATCATGTATGTTTGTCATTAGCGCTTCATCTCAAGGGTTATATTTTCTGAAAAACTAAAAAATAAATAACCTTTAGTGTCGTAAATTTACATTTTATACATACTATTCTTATAATTCAATAAAATGAACCTGTATTGATTAATTTCATTCAATTAATACATTTAACTTGTGATCTGAAGTCGATGGGCTGATTGTTCGAGTATCCAATGACATTCTTTAAATTAATAAATTCAATTTAATTTTTATTAGTATAATAAGATTTAAGACAATTTTTTCATACATATATTTTTTATTGAAAGTATAAAAAAATCGTTCAGGTTTCAGTAGAACTCGATTTAAAGAAAAGCTTTCTAAAAAAATAGGATTAAATTTATGTCTGATTGTTTAGAGTTTCCTCTTATTTTTATGGAATAACATGACTAAATATAGAAAGATATAATCTGAGCATCTACTAATTCTTCTTTTTTTGTTTAGAACTTCCACAAGGCCTTTCCTTGTCATAGAAATTAATTGTCATGTAGTGGTTATTTAGTTTGAAATTCCAGAGTAATTAGTAGGAAAAAAAGCTTTTTGTTTTGTCATTTTTTTTGGGTTTTAAAGTCTATTGTTATATTAATATTCTTTTAATAATTAAAAGAGTTAATAATGAACCAGACTTTAGTTTTAATTTTAAAACACAGCAAATGTGAAATGCAGGATGTTTTTTAATACAAAAACAATTTCAGTAGCAAAAATAATACTTTAAGACAATCTACTGAAACCTAAAAAACATACAAATTCATTATCAGATACGCCAAAAAAAGGTGGTGCTAAGATAATTTTTACGTATTAAGGAAATAGTCTTTAGAGTAAAAAAATCTATGCAATGCCTATGTTTTGTTGAAATTGTGAGAATAAATTTAATTGGTTTAATTATATCATCGTATGTATCTAAAGAGATTTTTTCCACGCAGACGAATATCTGATTCTTGAAAAAACTACTTTCCTTATACTTTTTATATAAATATATAATTATATAAATTATATAAATAACTGTTAGTCGGAAATATAAAAAATAAAAACTAACAACTACAATATACTATTTGTATGTCCTGTGTCTACAGCAGACAATATTCCAGTCAAAATGTCTAACTTATTGTACACTGCATTGGTTTCTGATAGGTTTACCACATGTAACGCTAGACTAATTGAAATTTACTGTAGTTTTATTGACAAAAAACGAAATGAACAAAGTCGAGACGTCAAAACATCCCTTCGTTTCGATGCAATAATACTCGATTGTTCCGATTCACTGCCTCTATTTCCCCAAAGGCACAGCTATCACCTTGTATATCGCAATAACCACACGTTCTAACCACACATTCATTTGCTCTATTCTCTCATTAGATTCCACAATGGAAACTCTTCCCTGTGCTTGAACATCTCAATCACTACCCAAACGCACAAACGCTGTTATGTCCGTATAATGGGACCATGTTTTTTAAAATGACACGATACTATTTTCCACTTATAGAGGGCTGTTCATGTACAGGATTTTATTTAGTTAACGTATTCGGATATTTCACACCTAATCTGGAGTGAAAAAGTTTGAGTAATAATAAATTGTTTATATGTATATTGTTACGATAGTATATACAGGGATTTAGTTAAATATCGCCCTGTACATAAAACTTATTTTTTATTTAATATTTTGTAAATTATAACATTCACTATTTAACATTACGTGAACGAAAGTTATAGGATAAGGCCGCAAACGAATGTTAAAACAATATTTTTAGTAGAGTCATCAAAATTAATAAACATTGGGATCTTCTTCGTTAGAATAATAAAAGGTGATCGGGAGTCAAGTTTGGGTTCTCAAGAAGTTGATAGTGCCTATTCCGCGATTAAATGTGTAAGTTGCCCTTACATTTTATATTAGTTATTTCTTTAGATAAATATATCGTTATTGTTTTTACTCAGCCTCTTTAATTTCGATTAACATAATGGGTTAAAACCTCCTTAAGATAATATTATCAGATTTTTCATATATTTATTCAGAAAAAACAACTCAAGGCGTAAGAATATTATAAAAATCGTCGACACTAATATATGAGATATTCACGAAAATGAATGCTTATCCAATTCACTGATAAAGATATAACCATCTTCACTTTAATTAATACGAATAAAAGTGTATAATGGCAACAGCTTACTGTAATCTTTCTTATTTTCACTTTTCTCTTAAGTAAATTTGGCAGCTAATTAAGCAAGCTAAAAAAGCAAGAGATGCCGTTGTTTACCCTCATGAATTTTGGCAAACATCATCAGTGAATACCGCTTGGGGTAAAGTTGGGGCAAAGTCTTCTTTATGAAAGGAGTGAAAACATTTAAATTAGTTTTAAGGTAGACGAATACTTGTACTCTCTCATAGTAATGCGAATATTACCACGAACTTCCTTTCTTGGCGTAATGAAATTTCACAAACTTCTCAAAACTTAAATCCTTAAATCGGCAGAACGATGTTCTAAATTTTCATTACGAATGCCGATCTGTGTCCTTTTAATCCAATTTTGAGGAGAAAGTTATTACAACAGACCTTCCCGAAAAAAACTAGTTGAGTGTTTTCTCAAATATAATTGAAAAATTAAATTCAAATTTTAACAATTAATTTAGTTTTTGTAAAAATGAGTGCTTTTTGAGACTACTCAACGACAGGTAACGTCCATTTTAAAATGTAATTATAGCAAACAATTCATAATAAAGGCGTTTTCCTGGCAATTTTTTTTATTTTTTGGTATTAAAATAAATAAGTTATTATTTTAAGAACTATTGGATTTTTTACTTGAGTAACAAACTTTTACATCTCATTTTATGACTTTGGCAAAATTGGAAATAGAAAAATGTATTTATTAATCGTACCATATTAGGTGATAACTGTTTTGGAGAATAAAAAAAACACTTAAATTACTTCCATAGTACATTTTGATATACAGTGAGTTTCGATATTAGACCGACAAGGCTTCAACCTAAAGAGCTCTCGTAAATAGGAACATCAAACCTTTCTAACTACAAGTTAGGAAGTCGGTTTCCATTCGCTGAAGGTGATTGATTCCCACTCGAGCATTCACTACTGGTTTAAAATTCGCAGTGCTGTTCTTAAAGTGGCGCAGGGAAACTGTAAAAAAGGATGTACAGAATATGAGGCTAATGGTCCTGGTAGTCGAAGCTGTCATTCAATAAAAAAGTGGTTTCTTTAACCATATTTAAATTTAGATAATAACGTTTACCTTCTGTAATACTTTATTAAAATGATACTTCACTTATAAAATTAATTCTGTTCTAACAATCTGATGTCGAGAGTACAAATGGAGCAATTGCATAGTTTCCAAATATCCTTATACATACCATTCGTTAAGAATATCTGAAACTAAAAATTATTTGCCTGCTTCTAATTTGTGGTATCCCTCCTCCTTTAAGTCACTAAGCATCTCGCGTTTGCAGATATTCTTGATACTACATACGTTCGAAACATATTGTGTGGCCTAAGTAAGCCCTGTAGTCACATTTTCCAGTGGTCTGTATTTGTAAAAATACAAACTCAATTCAATTTTGGAGGTGTTTATCTAGATAAGTTAATTAAATTTTATTTCAACCAAAAAATTAACAAACATGCCTCTGATACCATAGCAATTTATGAAAATTCGCTACAAAGTATACACACTTGTCGTCTTGTGTCAGGTTAAATCTCTTCGTGTACTCTCTGAAAGAGCCATGACCCGACAGGAACTGCGTCAAAAAATAATCCAGCTCCCTGTGTTCACACTGAACCCATAGTTGCAGATTCGGTATTAGTGTCTTCGTCCATTCTGCCGTTCCGGTATGCCCTTCTCACAATCTTTGCCAGTTTTCCAACGTCATTTCCCTCTCGTTTCTCCTAACAGATTGGAGGTGTGCATCTTTGTTCTTATACAGGCGACATCTCTCTTCTGCCAGTAATGTTATTGGCGCGACTCCTGTAATGCTTGTATACCCATGGTAGCTATCGTCCGGTATCCGCTGGCAATTCTAAGCAACACTTTCCTCTGGATTCCAACAAGCCGGTTCGCAAACTTTTTGACGTTTAGCACCCTCTGCCATACTGGACACCCGTATAGAATTATAGAATGTATTACCTCGCATAGCATTATTCTCTTCAGACTGCTAGGGCCTTCTAAATTTGGTAGGATCCGTGTTAGTATTGCCATTTTTGTTTTAGCCTTTTTAACAACGTACGCCACATGTTCTCCAAACGTAAGGGACTTATCCAAATATATCCCTAGGTACTTAATCTGCCTTGCTGGGGTTACCTTTGTGCCTAACAGCTCCAGTTGTATATGATCCCTTTTCCTGGCTCCTTTTAGAATTATCGCTTCTGTTTTCTCTGGTGCGATTTTCAGGTCATGTTCCTCCATCCATGCATCTATCCTTTTCAGGGCTTCATTTGCTTTCCCTACTAACACCTTGTCCTCTTCTGCCTCCACTGTAATTGCTAGATCGTCTGCAAAGGCAATACTTCTGACCCCTAGGGGTAACCGAATCCGCAAAGCTTTATCGTAAAGGATGTTCCACAGTAGTGGTCCTAGTACTGACCCCTGCTGTCATCTCTATTTCCTGGCCCTTGTTCGTGCTGATCGTCCTCTCCGAAAAATAGCTTTCTACTATGTTAATTAAGTATCTCGATATACCTTTGTTTTTTAGTTCGCTAATTATAAGGCTTCACTTTGCCGAGTTAAAGGCATTTGCCACATCCACTCCAATCATCATAAACCACCTTTTCTTACTGCTTTTGGCTGCCCTGATAATCTCGTCCACAGCCTGGATTGTTGAACGGCCTTTTATGAAGCCATATTGTCTATCCGAGAGTGGTCCCTTCTCTTGGATCTCTCTCTCTATTCTTTCTTTTAGAATTCTTTCGAAGAATTTTCCCACCATACTCAGCATACATATGGGTCTGAAAGCTGACGATAGATCCAGTGACTTCCCTTTCCATAGCAGTACGACCTGTGCCGTCTTCCACGTTCGGGGAAATTTTTGTTCTTTTAAAAGGTGGTTTATTATATCACAAAAAACATTTGGCATTTCTGATACGGTAAGTTTTAGTGCCTCCAGTGGAATTGGAGCTTTCCCATTTTTGATCTGGCTCGCTGCCTCTACCAATTCGTCCGTAGTACATGGGGGAATCCCTTCGTGCTCTATTTTTCCTCTTGGCCAGTTATTTACTTTGCTCGGGAAAAGCTCCTTGATGAATTTTTTCCTTTGTTCCTCAGCCAGGTTGAACGGCAGTGGTTTTGTCCCAAAACGCTTCGTCACTATTTTGTAGCCTGCACCCCAGATATCTCCTTCTAATTCCTCACATAGCTTTGTCCACCAATCCCTTTTACTTTTAGCAATTTCTTTTTTGAGCTCTTTATGGGATATTTTATACTCCTCCTTACATCTCGCTAGTTCCTCTTCATTAGCTCTACCACTAGAGTTTTGCCTGGTAATTTTTCTTCGCCACCGCAGGCACGTTCTCCTTTGTTCCTCAATGGTCATATTCCACCAGTACGGAATACTTCTACTACCCTCCCTTATCAAAATAGAGCTTTTCCTGGTAGCTTTTTTTAACACCATAACTAGATCCTCAACTGTTTTGAGATTTTGGTTTTTGTTCATTTCAGTTATCGTTTCCTTGAACTTCTTCGGGTCGAACAAGTAATTTTTTCTCTCTTGTGACTTCTTTCCAACTTTCTCTTCGACTTCAAAGTAAATATGGTGATGCCATGTCCCTTATTTACTATTACCAGATCTAGTTCTGCCGCCCACTCCTCGATGTATCGTCCTCTTGCATCTGTTATTGGGCAGCCCCATGCACTGGATTTGGCATTTAAGTCACCTGCGAAAATTGCTTGCCCGTTTGTGGTACTAGTAGCTAACATTTCATTCAAATATTTAAATTTGATTAGGTTTAAAACTTTTTAGTCATAACAAATTAACATACAAAAAAATATGAAAAGTATTAAAATGTTTCTAATAAATATTGCAAAAAGATCTGCAAAACGAATATTTTTTTTACACAATCTTTTTTGTTTTTATGGTCTACTTCTTAGTTATAAAAACGTGATTCTGATATAAATATAGTTCACTTGTCAATATTATTGCAAGTTTTGTTATTTATATCAAAATAACGAAGTTAGGGGATTAATATTTTCAGTGCGACCAACCCGATTGTATTTACCATCAATATGGCTGCAAACTACGAGTATATTAGACTCCAGCAGTCAACCGCTCGCAATTCTATTTTGATTTCAGCAGCATTAGAACAACATGCTTGTTTTCTGGATTGGATTTGGATTTATGGCAAAAAAATTAAAACAGATTGTTCAGAAATAACATTTAAATGGAAAAATAAAAATTGAAAAATTTATTTACCAGAATGTTGTCCTCCTGTTATTTCAAAATTAGGTCATCAACATCACACATAAATTATGTCAAATTTTTAAACAATATCGTAACATAATAATTTCCTATAGCACCGTATTTATTAATACAGTACTACGTGCGTTAAAAAATACAGAACGTCAAATATGAGATAAAATAATTAATATACAAAACTCTCAAAAGTTTGTTAAAATAGCATGAAAAAAATATTGTTCTCTACAAAACTTTTCCTTTAAAGTTTCTCGAAAAACGTAACTATTTACAGCAATTTGAATATTTTTGATATATGCATTTTTTTAGAATTTATTTAAGGATAACAAAAATGGATTTATTTAAATAAAAATTTCTATAATATGCAGCAACCAAAAATTTATCTACTTAACTTTAAATTGTTACTAGGCAACCAGGTTAGCAATAAAAATTTGAAACATCATTAATTAAAACTACATATTATATTTTAACAACTATTGCATAAAAGAGTATTTGCCTGTTATTAATGGCATATCTCTTTTTCGAGAACTAACTCGTTTATACGACAAACGCCTTTTGTGACTTATCATTCTCGGTGCAAATATGCTTTATGATGACTTAAGTCTGACTCAAGTCGTTTATAATTTTCGTAAACGGTACTGTACAAATAGTAATTCAAATTTTCCCGAAAACCTGTGTTAGGCCGCAGTCCACGTCAGGCCTGAAAGCAGTTAACATGTATCAACACTGTTGCCAGATTATAGATTTGTATATTTCTAGTGTACTTTAGCGTACATGTATAATCTACTGACTAATTTTTTTCAGTATTTCAATTTTTAAAAATATCTAAAAAAATGATTCGTTCCGCCTTTGGTGCAAAAATCTGCATCTCAGTTTTTGAATAATCTTATTATCTTAATCCGTTTTCCAAATATTTGGAATTTACGATTACTTGCAGTATCCTTGCCTCTTAAGAACAATTGTTTGCTATAAACAAAAATTTCCTATTTGTTATCAATTCCAAACGAGTAGGAGGTGTATCCACTCAACGTTAAATGCTCATAAAACTTTCTCGTTAAATTCTGTAAAATGTAAGTAAATTCTTATCGTTTTATAAAACCAACCTACCTGATTTTACCCTTATTTATTACCATCCAAAATGCTTTATCCACAGATTCGGTAGAACAAAATAAACTATTTATAGCAAGCAGCAACTGTGTAGGTTCCGAGTGTGATGAAAAAGAAATTTATTATTATAGTTGGGCTTAAAAAGGCAACTCCAGACAATTCCAGAGGGAAAAATAAGACAATGACCCTGGTTAAAAGAATGCTGTGAGCAAAAAGAGGAAATAATGAGGCAAAAAAGAAGAAATAAATAATTTTAAATTTCTAATAGTGGAAGTTGTGTTCAGTTAATTTTCATGATGATATTATATTTGCATTCAAATCTGCTGCCCAAAACTTTAACTTGAACAAATCTTTTAGCTTTCGCAAATAAAGCCTGAATACGAAATGGGACAGTATATACATCTTCCGCAAAGATATCCCATATAACTCTTTAAATCGCATTTGCAAACCCAATTTAAATTTTCATTGCAATTCAAATTAATTATCCAGAATAAACAGTGTTATTTGCGAGTTTTACTCTCTCGAAGTTAATACACTTAATCTCCGAATAATGAATATTAATTTCGTAATAAATACATGCTACTTATTAGAGAGAACAATTTAATCATGGCCAAGTAACAATCCGTTATTATTTTTTTAGTGGGTTATTAGATAATTAATGCATTCGTTATACAGTATGGTCCAAATGAAAGGAACAAATGAATTATTTCGTCAGTTGGCGATTGTAGGGGAAAATCCTGAAATCCGTCGATTTTTATTTTGAAATGGGCGTTTCCTCGGATCACCTTTTTATTTTTGACGTCATATCTGTGAGCAAAAATAAATTTGCTAAAGGTCGTCACTGGCAATGAAAATGTGTCTAAACTACTTTTTACCTTTTTAAAAAAAAACCCTTATCAAAATTCCTTTATTGACATTCAACATAATTGTTATTGTCAACTGGTTAATGGTATTGTAGTAGACGAAATTGAAATTCTAATATTAATTGGTAGTGGAGGTAAAACACATACGCAGAAAGAAGTACCTACGTTATTCAATAATAAATATCCCCACCGAGAACCATCAAACAGTTCTTAGAACTTTAAAAAGGAGATGTGGCATCCCTATGAAGCAAATTAAGTGCAGGAACTTATGGAAGAAGATTTTAATAGACGAGTTGAATTTTGTGGGATTCTGAAATTCTAATGGAAAAAATAACAGAGTGTAACAGGTGTTTTTTTTTTTAAATATTTTTTCTGATGAAGCTACATTTCATCTAAACGGTCATGGGAAAGTGAATGTTTGGGCGAGAATAATGGATAATAGGATTATAGGACCATACTTTTTCGAAGAAACCTTAACAGGATTTCTTTTTGTGGGGATACTTGAAAAGTAAAGTATTTATAATTAGACCGCAAACTATTAATGAACTCAAAGAACGGATACGGATTGAGATTGTAAAAATAACTCCGGACGTTATAGCAAAAGTTAGAAAAGAGTCAAAAATAAAAAGGTGATCTAATGAAGCGCCCATTTGAAAGAAAAAATCGACGGGTTTCAAGATTTTACCCCAAAATCGCCAATTTACGAAATAATTAATTTAGTCCTTTTATTTGGGCCATACTGTTTAATAATTTTAAAACTTTTTATTACGTTTTTGTTCTATTATAATAATTTTTTTCTCATATATTTAAAAAGATTTATTTTTCTATTATTATTAAAACGTTCAACTAAATTAATTTCACACGTTTACATTCAGTTTTTTTCTAGTGGCTTCGGGGCACCTGAGGAAGTGAAAACAAGGAGGCATTTAAAGACGAATCGTAGGTAATTAAAAATTAAAAGGAAAAGTACCGCCTTCCACTAGTCACAGAAGTATTTTCGTTAGAGGGTTATTTACAAGTGGACACTCAACCGGGTTGACTATACACATTTATTCAAATCGAGATTCTCTCTATGAAATTAATATGGTAAAAACGAAATTAATAATAGAAATAATTATGAGAAATATTACAAAGCATTGCTCTATTCAATTCTCTTCTATTTCGATGAGAATTGTTTCTCATAATTATTATAAAAAGATTTGAAGACTCTTAGAGAGGTTAAATGGTAACAAGTAAGCTGAAATGCGTAAGAGTACTTGCCAACAAAATAATCATAGCAAGTAAGCGAGCAGACCCGAATTCTACAGCAAAATACAGGGTGTCCTGTGGTAGATTTTTTAATTTTTACGGATTGTTTAATTTTTAAATTACCACATGTCAAAAATTTATGCATATCTGAAATAACCTGTTAGAATTGGTAAAAATGTGTTCATCATCTTATGGGAAAACAAAGAACTATGTGGATGGTTGATAACATAATTGATATCTATACAGACCCTGTTATAATTTATCTGGAATCAAATGACAAACAAGTCTTCTGAAACAGAATGTGAGTAATCATAATTTTATTATTATTTTCGAAGATTATTTTACATTTTCAATGTTTTTAGGTAAAATAGATGAACGATAAATAAATAAATAAAAATGAAGGAATTTTTATATTTTGTTAAATAAATTACAAAATACTGTGTTCTATTTTGGAAACGCACGCCTATGATTTATTGATTTTAATTACAACGTTTTTTTTATTAAATACTACAATCTGGTTAGTAATATGTAACTTTTTTCTAATCCTAATAAACTAGCTACTTAAAATCTAAGAGTATTTGGTGTCTTCTTAGTTATTTTACTTATCAATAGGGTACTTTTTTGTTCGTGTACTTTTCAAACAATGCTCTGTTTAGTCACTTCATTACGTACTACACCAACTCGTGAGGTTTGGTCCACTTTGGTCAATTAGAAAAAGTTTCGTTCAACAGTAACAATCCTCCACCAGGTCTTAGCCTAACGGCAGAAAGCATGGAATGAGTTAAAAGCAACTTACGTAGAAAATCGTGCCAGTCTATGAGCAAAAGAATATCAGCTTTGCCGCTGCTAAAAACAACGGTTTACCGAATTTTAAGTAACATCAACCTTATAAAATGTAATTAATGTAACTTGAGGTCTCTGAAACCAAATGATCGCAAAGTGCGTAAGCAGATCTGTGTAACCTAAGTAGACTTCGAACCGTAAACACAATTTGGTTCAGCGACGAAGTCCATCAAAAGTGTTTGATAAAGTGGCCACTCAGATCACTGATCTCACCCTCATGGGGACTTATTCTAGTGTGTCCTACGGCTAAAGTGTACGATAGTAATCTAAAGGTTATATCGGAATTAAAACAACATATTATGTAAGAAGTGAAAGTTATTTCCCAATCATTATAACAAAGAGTTTATCGTAATACTCTCGATAGAATCCATGAGCGTATTCACTATGGAAAATATTAAAACGACATAATTTAAAAAAAAAATCCGCTTTTCTTATGTTTGGTTTTATAAGAGATAACTCATTATTTTTTATATACAAGGTCGATTAATTTCATTTATACATCATAAATATGCCACAGGACACCCTGTATACCTATATGTGAACCCTACCGTTGAACAAGTCCTATAAAGAAAGTGGGAATTTTAAGCAAGCAAGTTACCAATATTTTCTATTAGTAGTCATAATCCTTACAGGTCTCCGAAGATTTATAAGTCATCTCTTCTTATTTCAATCAGTTGTAAAGCTACATTTAAAGATGCGTCAAGAAAAAAATCCGAATTTTTTTGTATCGAGGAGATTGAGTTAAAGGAAATGGAGAGGAATGAAATGTTCCGGATTAAGAATAAAGGATACTGGCAAGACAGCAGCAAGCAAGGAGAGGGAGAGACAGGAAATAGTAAAAAGGTCTTAGATAAGGGTACTAAGTACTGGTTGCTGTAATGATCATAATATGAGATCAAACAATATTTGCCATGTCTGTGAAGAAAATTTACTTTCCCCAATTATTTGCTATTATAAAGAGAGATTCATAAAATTATTTAACATAATTTAAAGAAAATATTAATTTTTAGCAAGGCGTAAATATTTACTCATTTGCCAAATATTCATAAAATTAAATTAGTGGTGAATTTTTGTTTATTTAATTGTGAATAACTAGAGAAAGTCTCCTCTACTTTAAATTTATAAAGTCCTAAACGTGCAAAAAATTGTAACATACAAAGGAATATTGATCTACTTTATTGGGAAACATTTCAACTGTCGTGGGAAAGACTCTTTGATGCATCAAACATTGATGATCGTAAAGCCTCAATGTCGCGTCTCAACATCGTTTTGTCTTAACGGTTCTATTATTCCACGCCGTTGAAAACGTTAGCTTATTCGTTTATGTATATAGAACGATGCAGTATTAAGAACAGTTTTTGCCTTTAAAATAGAAAACTGATTTTGTTTATTATTTGACCTTTTAATGATACTTCCTTATGTTTTTTTCAAATTACTATTTCTTCTTCCCTACTTATGTTAAATATTTTCTCTCTTCAATATTTGTATTTTATTCATTATTATTATATACCTAAATCATTAAAAATTAATTATTTATATTTATGATTTTATAATACCCTTTCTCAGTTGATTTTTGCCGTTTTATGTTTATGTATATAAATAGTGCATATAATAGTTATTTTTGATAATTGTCTCATTAATCGCAAGGCAAAGACTAATTTATTGTTTAATTATATAAATTATAAAGCATTTGACGCTCAATAAACTTAACGAAGTGGTCAAAGCGTTTGCTGATCAATTGGAAACTTGTTCAAATAATCTTATTAGCACGAGTTCATTTGCGTTCCCACGGGGAAGTTATATTAAAGAAGGAAGTTTTCTAATGATTCCAGCTAAGTACGAACAATTGATTTTTAATTATTCTTGTTAAAAGCACATGAAAATCAAACGTTTTTGTAGTGTTGAATAAATCTGTAGTTCTACTAGACGGATGTTTTAAGTTAAACGAAATTGTAAAGCAGCTAAATTATTTATAGGTGAAAATTGAGAAACTTGTAACACTTCTGTATTCTATAATGATGTATAGTTTTGGTAAAAACAATATCGATTACTGTAAGTAAAAGTATTACAAATCCATATATTTATGTAATATTTTTAATGTCTTGTAGAATAACTGATGAAACTCGTATTGAAGATAAGATTCCAAAAATGACTGAATATACAGGGTGATGTATTTAAAAAAGGAAAGTGGCTAATAATATCAGAGTAACGGCAAATCTAGCAACATTGCTAATGTTAAATCTGGAACTTCGTATCCCAAAATAGGCTTATCACAAATTTTGTAGAATTCGGACTAACAATTTAAGAGATAGTTTCCAGACTTTTGGACCACTCTGTATATATGTATATAACTCCATTTTCTGTACATTTACATTAATTTCGTTTTTGTAAATATATTTTTAGAACCTTCGTTTCATTACTAATAGATTATTTCAATTTTCCAAATATCCATTATTTTTTAGAATCATCCGATTTTTCCAAAAAAATTATAATCGCTTAGGTTTATAGTTATTGTTTTATTTTTTTAAGTTGGTTCAATTTTTTAAAAATCTGTCAAACACCGTTTTATTACCTATTACATTATCTATTTTTTTCTGAGTTACCTATAAACACGCTATTTTTAAAGAAAATGTTCCATTGTAATAAAAAAATATTTTTTTAAATATCTAAGTTTTCTAGATACCACCTCAGATTTCTGTAAAAAGATTTTTTTTAAATCTTCTCATTTGCTAACTAAAAATTGTCCAAATTTTTAAAATATTCAAATATTCTCATTTTTCCAAAAATCATCTCATTTTTCTACATACATTTTCATATTTGTAAAAATTGTTCTGTTTTTTAAATACTATGTCATTTATAATTCCTTCCTATAACTATATAAAACATTAGGTATAATATTGTCTGGTTAATACCAATTCAGCAAAATCTAGAAAAGCTTAAAATAATTAACCTAAACGGAGTGGGTTCACAAGAGGGGAACATTTTTTATTTTTAGTGTTGTCGAAAAATTTCATACTTGATAAAAAGTTTTGTTTATTCTAAAACTCCAATAAATGAAGAAAAAAATATATTTTATCCTTTCTGCTTCATTTTACACTCAATTTTCTGTGAAACCCTATGAACTTTTGCACTTCGAAATTTTAAGAGTAGTCTAGTAGGTGACGTTTATGTTATTACAAGTTAAATTCTTTCTTGAAGGGTTAGCCTTATAAAAGAATAATTTGAAATATTGGTCGGATAATGATATGAAGAATGACATTTCCGATAAAATTTAAAAAACAATGATTCTTCTCATGTGAACCCTATCCTTGGACACACTGTATAAGAGATTACTGAGAGAGTTATTAAATTTAAATGTTGAATTGTAATAACTACAATTTCTATAGGTTTAAAGAATGAATTCTTAAATATATTTTTATAGTCCATTTTTGAGATATTTGAGTAAATTTGTTATAAAATATAACAATTTCGAAGTTTTAACAATTCAAAGATTATCATATAATTTTGTGCGACATACTTGGGCTCCACCTAATTAGTGAGAGAAGACTTTGAATATCCGTAGAATTTTTCTTTGAGGTTATTTTAAATCTGTAGTTCTTAAGGCAGTGCCTCAATCACTAAAAAAATTGAAAGATAAAACTGTAAATGAAAGTCAAAAATAACGTCTGTGAAATAATATATTTTAAGATATATTTGTATAAAATATAAAAAAATAGTGTTTAGAATGCTTATGTTTACCTCTATCAGTCGGTTTGTTATTTCTAGTAATTTTAAACTTTACATGTTTTTGACGTTGACGGTTCTTCATTGGTTGGAGTAGCTCTTCTTTTCTGCCTTAATCTTACTGATGTCTCCTCCATGTCGTCATCCGAAGAAATCGTAAATGAAGTTGTATCGGTGAAATTGAAATTATGGAGTCATCAGTTGTAGTCAAAGCAGGCCCCCGTTCTTCATGGGGGCTCTCCAACATTAGAACGAAATTGTTTTGATGAAAGGACCCTTCTCCCTCTTAGGCATCTTCTCCAATTAAACAGGATGACACCAGGAAACCAGCAGTAACTGTGCTCGGGATGTTCAGAGTAGCTCCTCGTTGTCTCATAACCAAATCCATATTTTTAACAACGCCATCCCTAACACCCAAGAGGCCGAACAGTCACGTTTATTGTTGCTTCTGATAATTCTTAATATTAATGGTATATATAAATTGAAAAATATAAAATAACTTTACAGTAAAAATATATGTGAATAATAAAATATAAATAAATATATTGTTTGTTTTTTCGTTGTTGGGCTACTAAGATGTATATGAAAATATATAAATACAGCGTTATTTAATTAAAATAAAAGCCAAGGACGTTTGAAAATGTAATAAATGCTAAAAATTCTAAGCATCAATACAAAACACTTTATATTTGCCAATAAAAAAGTATTGTTTAGTTAATAGTTTTAATATTAATTTATTTAAAATTATTTTGTCTTACTCCAATTTCTTCTTCTTTTTCTCTTTTAGAGGGCTATATTCAAAAGGAAAATTTAGCCATTATTTTTCTTAGGAAAGAATGGTGTCTTGCTCTAGGCATTCGATTCTCTCATGAAATACTCTTAATTTAAGAATACAAATAATTTAGTGTTTAGCAGTATTAGTATGTTAGAAGTTGCGTTATTGGGAGATGCTGATGACGATGACATTGAAATCATCTCTAAGAGATACTAAATCATCGTCATAAATTTAAAATATAATATATAATCAGTGTGTTTAGAACGGTTATGTTTACCTCTTCGAGTTATTTTCGTATTTCTAGTAATTTTGAACTTGTTTTTGATCTTGACGGTTCTTCATTGGTTGGAATAGCTCTTCTTTTTTTCCTTAATCTTTCTAATGTTTCGCAACTTCTAACATACTAATACTGCTAAACACTAAATTATTTGTATTCTTAAATTAACAATATTTCATGAGAGAATCGAATGCCTTGAGCAAGACACCATTCTTTCCTAAGTTAAATAATGGCTAAATTATCCTTTTGGATGTAGCCCTCTAAATGAGGAAAAGAAGAAATTGGAACTGTCAGAATCATGTCTGGTACTACAAGCAAGATAAAATGATTTTAAGTAAATAAATATTGAAACTGTTAACTGAACAATACTTTTTTATTGGCAAATATAAAGGGTTTAGTATATTTTATATGTTTTGTATTGAAGCTTAGAATTTTCAGCATTTATTACATTTTCAAACAACCTTGGCTGTTATTTTAAATAAATGACACTGTATTTATATATTTTCATATACATCTTAGTAGCCTAACAACGAAAATAACAGACAATATATTTATTCATATTTTATTATTCACATATATTTTTACTGTAAAGTTATTTTATATTTTTCAATTTATATATACCATTAATATTAAGAATTATCAGAATCAACAATTAACGTGACTCTTCGGTCTCTTGGGTGTTAGGAATGGCGTTGTTAAAAATATGTATTTGGTTATGAGACAACGAGGAGCTACTCTGAACATCCCGAGCACAGTTACTTCTGGTTTCCTGGTGTCATCCTGTTTAATTGGAGAAGATGCCTAAGAGGGAGAAGGGTCCTTTCATCAAAACAATTTCGTTCTAATGTTGGAGAGCCCCCATGAAGAACGGGGGCCTGCTTTGACTACAACTGATGACCCCATAATTTCAATTTCACCGATACAACTTCATTTACGATTTCTTCGGTTGACGACATGGAGGAGACAGCCGTTAGATTAAGGAAGAAAATAAGAGCTACTCCAACCAATGAAGGACCGTCAACGTCAAAAACATATAAGGTTCAAAATTACTAGAAATAACAAACCAACTGATAGAGGTAAACATAAGCATTCTACATAGTCTGATTATTTTTTTATATTCTATACAAATATATCTTAAAATATATTATTTCACAGGCGTTATTTTGGACATTCATTTATGGTTATATCATTCAATTCTTGTACTGATTGAGGCACTGCCTTAAGAACTACAGATTTAAAATAACTCCAAAGAAAATTTCAGTGGGTATTCCAAGTGTTGTTTCACTAATTAGGTGGAGCCCAAGTATGTCGAACAAAATTATGATAATCTTTGACTTATTAGAACGTAATAGTTGTTATATTTTACCTATAACCAAAATATTCAAATATTTCGAAAATTGCCTTTAAAAATTTATTTAAGAATTCATTGTTAAAATTGTAGTTATTTTATTTTAACATTTAAATTAAACAACTCTCTTAGTAATCTTTTTCTCAGTGTGTCTACAGATATATGGTTCACAAAAAAAGAAAAACTTTTATTTTCAGTTTTATCGAAATTCTAAAACCCCATGAAATAAAAAAGAATAGTGTTTTATCTTACCTGTTCCATTTTATATTAAATTTACATTAAGAATAATGAGGATATTTGAGGTGTTTCTTAATTTCATATTCCTCCAAAAAATCAAGTTCTTCTTTCTTGTCACTTATATGAAGTACTTCCACTGTTGTTTCCATTGTGTTATTAAGTGTAGGTTTGTGATTGGTGTCAATGAGGTGTTTTGCGTAATCATAAATGATAAATTTTAGCAAAACAAGAGTATTTGTTTAGAAAAATAAAACATTCTGTTGGTAATAAAACAGTGTTTTACAGGTTCTTAAATAACTGAAACCATTTTTAAATAAAATAAGACACTTATAAACACGCGAATTTTAAATAGTGTTGTCTATTTTTAGCAAATTGAAAAAATTGAGCAAATTTTTAGAAAAAGTTATACATTTTTGGAAAAATCAGACCATTGTAAAAAATAGTGGATATTTAGAAAATTGAAATAATCTATTAGTAAGAAGACAATTTTATAATGAGGCGAACGTTCTAAAAATGTGAATGTTTTAATCGAAATGTACAGAAAGTATATATATGTATATACATAAACGTTTAGAATATTCCCAGTATTCGAGATTTCTTTGCCATTATGTAAATTTTCTACTATAAATATATTTTCAATTTGTTCCAGAATCGGTTCCTAATGAACTCATCCAGATCAACAGAACAACGCTGGACCCTCCAGCTAACTTGTTTCAACCCGAAGACCTAAATATTCAGGAAGAAATATTCCTAAGTTCCACAGATACGCCTACAACAGAAAACTTCTTAATATCTTCCGTTTCTTCTTTTCATAACCGTACGAAACATTTTACGACAGAACCTGCATTTTTTATGACTGACAGTGTTGTGTATTTAGATAAAAATGTTAACAGTTCAAAAGTTCAAGGCAATTCTTGGCCCGTTAAACGCGAAGCTATAGTTGAAGGTGACCTTATAATCGGAGGACTGATGATGGTTCATGAAAGAGAAGATAGAATTACTTGTGGTCCTATAATGCCCCAAGGGGGTATACAAGCTTTAGAAACTATGCTGTATACCATCGACCAAATTAACGCGAATAAGTTTATAATATTACCGAATATAACATTAGGTGCGCATGTACTGGATGATTGTGATAAAGATACTTATGGATTGGAGATGGCTGTAGATTTTATAAAAGGTCAGTATTAGTTTTAGAAAACCAAAAACTCTTTATTATGGTTAGTAATAGCTGTATTTTTTTATACTATGTCATTCAGTTCAAACAGATCTGGACAATAAAGAGACGATATTATTTGGATGGGTGACCGTTATTGAAAGGCAAATTGGTTTCTTTTGACTTCCTTATATTTTTGGTAATTGCATGTTAAAATTTAATGATTCGTCTCTTACAACTCGAACAAGAATTTTGTGAATGTTTCAAATTGTTTATTTTAATTTTTAACCAAACTGTCATTCAACATATCAAATCAGCATGACAAAGTTCTCATGAATAAAAAATTAAACTATAAATTGTCTATTTGGATGTTTTTCAAAATAAAAAAACAGACCTGGTAAGTATTTCCTATTTAGGTATAATTAGGCTATTGCTGAAATTACTGGTACTTTTTTAGAAATAGGCACTCGCTTATTTTTCTTTGCAGTTAAAACAGGAGGAACGAAAATTCTTGTCAAATAAAAATAAATTATCTATATTCCATATACCAATCGAAGAAATGTTATCAAATGCAAAGATTGCATGAAAATACTGAAGTTTTCAATATTTCACTAGTTGACAAATTTCTAAGTTAGATTACTCACGATAATAACCAATTTTAAATAAATTTACGAAACCGTGATTATAAACATTGAAATCATAAAAAAGCAATATTTCTTAAACTTAATGTTAATACAAACTCATATTTTAATTGCTTTAAATTTTTCTAAAAATATATTGTTATATTAAATAATTCCTATATATTAATAGAATCTACCGGGTAGTTGGTTTGGTATAATTTCCAGTTACCGTTCCAATCTACTGAAATTCTTAAAATTCATATTTACAGGGTGTTCTAAAAAGGTTTGACAAACTTTAGAAGATAATAGAGGTCCTTGGGCTGAAAATATTTGCATATAAACCCCTAGTCAAAAATTAGCCGTTTTGGCTCCACAATCATTTTTGTTTGAAATATTTCGATATTAAATTTAATCAAATTTTCCTTAATAAACCAAAACAAACAAATTTTTTCTCCTGATAGAAGTTTAATTTATAAAGTAGTTTACATCGTTTCTTTGATGAAACATTTTTGCGTTTAAACTGTGAAAATAACCAATTACCAACCAATCAACTTCGAAAATGGTAGAATTTATGAATGAATAGTATGCAGAGAAGCACCTTATTTATGACGAAGCAAGATGCAACGCCAGAGAAGCTGAACGCCTTTATCTGAGCGTTTTCCTAATCGCCGACATCCGTCTAGAAACACATTTTCGGCAATCATCGTCGATTACGAGAAACTGGGAGTTTTAAACCACATGGAGGAGCCGGACATCCACGAACTGCACGAACAGCTGCCATTGAAGAAAACTCTGCCACCAGTATGCGTGAAATAACGAGTCAAATGAATACTTCCCACCAGACAGTGTGGCGGATCCTTAGGGAGCAGTTGTTGCGCCAGCACTGTCTTCAAAATGTGAAAGCGCTAGGACCGCAAAATTATCAGCCACGGGTATATTGGTTTTTGGAACGTATCGCAATGCAACTAGATTTTGGTTCGATAATTCTATTATTCGATGAGGCTTGATTCACTAAGAACGGGTGCTTTAAAAATCGCGACAGCCACAAACGTGACGATCACATCACATCACAATTTGCTATTAACATGTGGACCTATATTGATATTGGCGATTTTTTAATTGGCCCGTACCTGCTTCCTCCTTGGTTAACTGGTAACATCTATCGAAATTGTCTGCACGGCGTACTTACGCAATGCAAATGTTTCTATGGGTATACGGGATCCAACATGATGGTGCACCTGTACATTTTGCCCGTCCTGTGCAGAATAATCTAAACCGATAATTTTATGAATGATGGATTGGAAGAGGAGGACCTATTATGTGGCCAGTGCAAAGTCCCGATTTAACCCCGCTGGACTTTTCCTTTGGGGTTACATCAAGTCGCTGGTGCAGTACCGATACGCATATCGCTTATAACCAGGTTGGGGGTTCGTCATTTTTAGCCTCTATTATAATTTTTTCTGATAAATAATAAAATTTAATTAAACATTGAAGTGATTAGACTATTATTAATTTTTTTCAATGAAAATGACTCTGGAGCCAAAACGGCTGATTTTCCACTATTTTTTATATGCAACATTTATTCAGCCCAAGGTCGTCTATAATCTCCCAAAGTTAAACACAACCTTTTTGGAACACCCTGTATTGGTTTCATGAATTTTGTTGTAATTTTTATAATTTTCTACTACATTTGCTCTTAATTATTAAAATAACAATATAAATTACATAATATTACATAATTTTACCTCAACAGCATTTAAAATATGAATTCATGTACAATTTATAATCTATAAAAATGTATGATGCTATACTTACTTAAATTCCAAGTTTAATTAATAATCAATTATTGAAAATAGTTAGAATTCCAGAAATTAACAAGAAGTACGAACTTATTTTTTGCTTATGATAAATGTATACTTGTGAACTTGGATTTGGTTTATAATTTAGAATCCATCTTTATTGATTTGATACTGAAAAATATTTAGGTTTTTGTTAAAATGTTATCACATGTGATATAAATTCCATTACAATATACAGTATGGAATAGCCGGATGGAATAAATTCATTATTTCAAATAGTTATAAAATAACACGAAAAACGTTTATTTTAGATTAAATGACATCCTTCGAGAGGTAGTTGTAACCACCAAATTTTTAAATGTGAAATGGAGGCTTGGGATACTTCATTTGAGAGGTCTCTCTCATTTTCTATTCAAACATGATTTTGTTTTTAAATTTATTGTAAAAATTAACATTAAAAAAAATCAAATCATCTAACTGAAAAAATTTCCGGCAACACACTAAAAACTTGATAAATAACATTTAGTTCACAAGTCCTTAATTCCCATTTAAAATTTGGAGATTATAACTGTCACTCGAAGGGATTCAATGTATGCCATTTCATAATCTAAAATTAACCTGTTTAAGGATTTTTTATAAATATGCCCAATAATTCAAATAATGAACTTATTCCATTTGGCTGCGCGACATTGAGGATATCGATATGTGTATATACAGTATTATCTAATAATTATTTTATTTGTTATTGGATTTTTTTTTAGATAAAGGACAAATTAAACATCTTTGAACTTGTAGACAGAACATTTAAAAGTTGTTTAGTTTAAAAACCCAAAATGATAAAAAGGAAAAAATGGACACAATGAGGATTAGTCTCTCATTTTATTGTTAATATATACCGTTTCTGGGTCAGAGTGGTAATTGTGGTATTAAATTTGTTACGAGCCCAGAATGCGGACCTGCTTTGTTACACTTTTTAAATTCTTGCCATATTTTTGTACACAGGGCGTTTCTGAAATTAATAATTTAGAACAATTTAATGTAAATGCATATTTTAGGTTAAATTCGTTTACTAAATATTTGTCTCGTTTAAAATTTACCTACCAATTAAATTTTTATTACTTAAATCTCGCTTTAAAGTTATTCTTTAAAAAAAGATTTGTATTAAAAAATGGAGCTCTATTATGCTTTGATCTTCTGTAACAGAACTAAATAATCTTTATTAGTTAAAAAAATTTCCCACGCGAACATTTTCTATTAATCAGTCTCTACAAAATAAAAAAAATGGCTGAACCAGCTAATCTTAAGTCTGAAAACCTTGTCATTAATTACTTTCAAAGGGTTAATTTGGATAATATTAACGATGTAGTACAATATAAAAAAAATTGCTATTCCTGAAGACAAACATTTGTCATGCTTAAGCTGGGTATGGGTAAAAGAAAATCGTTCAACTCACGACGACATAGGAATGTAAGATTTAAGTTTATACCACCTTATTTTGGTGTTAGGTCCCAAGTGAGAAAACTCCTTTCTTGTGCCCAAGCAATATATTTGAACTCAGTTTACTGACTTCTACTTGGTGGTTGATAAGGTGACATTTATATAGTCGCATTGTAAAAAAATACGCCTAAAGCGTGTAATTCAAATGCCTAGTTACCCGTATACTTCCCTAAATAACATATAATAAAACAAGTTTTAGTTTATGTTCTCCTTCATATAAGTATTCAAAAAAATTGGTAAAATTATCAATTCGTTTCAGTTCTTTAAGAGCAACTACTAGAAACTCTTTAAAGCAGAATTTAATAATAAGAGTATTCCAAAGAAAGAAATGTGTAGATAGTTTTAATATTATATAATCAAAGATAATACAGTTTTTTAATTATCTGATACCATATGATTCAAATAAAAAATAGGTAAGTTATAATATTGTCCATTCTGTAACTGAAACAAGGTTTATTTTGATAATTAAAATGCCCTAAGGGAATAGAAGTTAGAGTATTACCTGAATTTAAATATTTACATACAATGTTATTGGAGAGCTCATTAATTTTTCGCACATATTTGAACTCGAATGATAATGTTTACATGAACATATTGATTCGCTGTGAAAATACTTTTCTCTGCTTTTAGAAAGGAGCTAGCTTTTCTAGAGGTTAAAAATGAAAGCAATTTAAAGCAACCGGCTCACTTTGTAGCGCTATCAATAATGGAAAAATGAAATTTGATTAATCCCATTCAGAAGCAGCTTGAAGAGTAAAAAAAGCGTATGTGAAAAGTAGATTTATTCAATGTAACACTTAGTTTATTTGATATTAGGATTACTAGAAAAGTTTTAAAACATTAAAACTTGTGATATTGAGAGTATATAATTGTTTATGACTTAAAAAACCACAAACATTTTTGTTGAATATTGGAAAAGCACCATTATATTGACAATCTACATGGCGTTTCTTTGGTACATTAACAAACCCTAACTATGAACTGACGTCAGTTTTAAGAAAAATAAAGACTACTTTATCAGTTTTATTTATTTCTATCTAAGAACATGACTAAAAAACAATACACGTATATTTAATACGTAGTAGTCGTTCGACTTTCAAAGAGTAAAGACCTCGATTCTCATTAAACCGGATAATAAACTCGTTCAGTGTTATCAGTTATCAGTAAAGTGATATCGGACAACAGCAAAATGATAATACGTAAAAAAAACGGATAAAAATATAGTGAATTGTTAAAATGGATAGCAACTACAATAATTTAAATGGACAACCAAACCAAACGCAAGTATACGATACAAATACTCAATCTATTCAACAGGCAGGGCCGTACCAGCCACAAATTTTAACTTTACCACCTATCCAATCACAATCCATGGGACTCCCCATACAAAATTATAATTCCCAACAAACAACTAACCCTCACATGAATATACACCCTTCTTATTCACAAAATATAATCCAACAAAAAACAGTCCCCATAGTTCAAAATAAAGAATGGCAAATAGTAGAAAACAAAAAACGACCAAGGAATAGCCCGGACAAATATACTAATTTAAAACAGACTAAAATAGATAGTTACTGGTTAAATACACCAACATCCAACCGTATATCGGTAAATTAGACAATCAAATAGAAGAAGAAAGTACAGAAGGAAAAGAAAATACCGAAATTGCACGGGAAAAACCACCACCGATATTCGTAGCAGGAGTAAAAAATATAAACCCACTAACCCAGCTCCTAAATGAAATAGCCGAACAAAGCTTTATAATTAGAACGATAAGTACCGATCAAGTAAAAGTTCAGGCAAAAACAATAGAATCATATGACATTATAATAAAAGCACTAGACACAAAAAAGAATGAATATCACACTTATGGAAAAAAGGAGAACAAACCATTTAAAGTAGTTCTGCGCAACATGCACCCTACTACAAATATAAAAGAAATAAAAAAAGATATTGAAAAACACGGACATGAAGTATTACAAATAATAAACATTAAATAAAGAACTACAAAAACACCACTACCGCTATTTTACGTTGACCTACTAATGAAACAAAATAATAAAGAAATATACAATATTAGTGAAATTCTAAATACACATGTAAAATTTGAGCCACCTCGTCCCAGAAGAGAAATTGCGCAATGCATTAGATGTCAGAGCTATGGTCACACAAAAAATTTTTGCCTTCGTCAATACAGGTGCGTCAAATGTACACTAAATCACCCAACTGCTGAGTGTCCTAGAAAGATAAGATCTGACAACGTTAAATGCGTCCTTTGTAACGGAAACCATCCTGCAAATTACAAAGGTTGCAATATATACAAACAATTACAGAAAGAAAAATACCCAGCTTTGAGAAAAAAATAAATCAACCCAACAACAACTCAACAGAACATCTCCATGCCACCAATTCAAAATAATATAAGACAAGGCACATCCTATGCACAAGCTGTTTCAAACCCGCAGATGCAGATAATTGCACCATCTCATCCTAATGACATGCACGAGCTAAACCATATGATGAAAGGACTCATGGAGCAGATGAGCACCATATTAAACCTATTAACAACACTGGTCACAAAAATGGGATAATGACTAATAAGCTACAAATTGCTCTATGGAATGCTAACGGCTTACTACAACATAAAGATGAAATACAGACTTTTATCATAGAGCACAATATAGACCTGATGATGATATCTGAAACACATTGCACAAAAAATAGTTTTATAAAGTTTCGGCACTATTTTACCTACCACACCCTACATCCAGATGGAGCTGCCCACGGTGGTTCTTCAATTATCATTAAAAAAATATTAAACATTACGAAGGTACGCATTATATAACAGAGGCTATCCAAGCAACAAGCGTAATTGTAGAAGATTGGCCAGGACCCATAAATTTTAATGCTATGTATTGCCCACCAAAACATACAATAAAAGCTAAATTACTTAAAGACTACTTTCAGAGACTTGAAAATCGTTTTATATGTGGAGGAGACTTCAACGCCAAACACCAAATGTGGGGATCCAGACTCGCCACAACAAGAGAGAGAGAACTACATAAGGCTGTTATCGAATTAAACCTGGGATAGTGACTACAGGGCAACCAACCTATTGGCCTACTGACCCCAGAAAGATCCCTGACCTCCTCGATTTCTGTTTAGTAAAAGGGATAAATACTAGATATTTCGAAGTAAACTCCTGTTTCGAATTGTCGTCAGATCATTCACCTGTAAATATATTATTAAGTAGTCGATCAATCCATACAGAAAAACCATGCCACTTAAGCAATAAAAACACTAACTGGAACTACTTCAGATACCAAATGGAAAACGGTATAAATCTTTCAGTACCTTTAAACACGAGAAATGAGATTGAAGAAGCAGTTGAACATTTTAACACGATAATACAACAAGAGGCCTGGAATTCAATATCCCTAGCGAAAGACAACAACAGAAATCAAACTTGTTCAACAAGTATACGAGAAAAAATTGGCATATAAAAGGAATCTACGCAAAATGTGGCAACAAAACCGATCACCTGAATTAAAGAGAAAATTAAACAAGGCAGTAAAGGAATTAAAACAGCTAATCATATCTGAAAAAAAATCAGTCAATACAAGAGTACCTCCAAAAACTTGACCCAACTGAAGTAACGGAATACTCCATCTGGAAGGCTACAAAAAAATCTTAAGAGACAACAAGTCCAAATACCTCCTGTAAGACTTGATGAAGGCAAGTTGGGCTAAGAGTCATGAAGATAAAGCAAACATATTCGCTAAATATCTAAAAGAAGTATTCACACCAAACACAGAAGAAAACATACCAGCAGAAGAACAAGAAATTAGCGATAAGTTGCAAGAGGATTACCAATTAGAATTACCGCTTAAAAACTTTACCCATAAACAAATTAAACGCACTATCAAATACAATATAAATCCTAAAAAAGCACCGGGATATAACCTCATTACTGGTAAAATACTCCAAGAACTACCAGCAAAAGGAACACTATTTCTTGTTTAATGCAATAATGAGAACAAGCCATTATACATCGCAGTGGAAAGTAGCACAGATTACACTCATATTAAAACCTGGTAAAAAGCCAGAAGATGTAAGGTCATATCGCCCAATTAGCCTCTTACCAGTCACCTCAAAGGTCTTTGAAAATCTGCTTCTGTTAAAACTTACACCAATACTAAATGACAAAAAATTGATCCCAAAAGATCAGTTCGACTTTAGGCAGAAGCACTCGACCATCCAAGAAGTACATCGAGTAGTAAATAAAATGTATAATGATTTCGAAAACAAGAGATATTGTTCTGCGGTATTTATCGACATTGGACAAGCTTTTGACAGTGTGTGGCATAAGAGTTTAATGTATAAACTCAAATGTACCCTTCCAAATAATTTCGACACTATCCTTAAGGACTATCTAGAAAATAGACAGTTCCGAGTTAAATTTGAAACGGAATATACAGATTTACAGCCAATTCGTGCAGGGGGACAACAAGGAAGCGTACTTGGTCCAATACTATATTTGCTATATACATTTGATTTACCAACAGCTCCTGGCATAATTACCGCAACTTTTTCCGATGATACAGCTATCTTAACGTCAAACAAAAATCCAACAACAGCCTCGGAACTTTTACAAGAAAGTCTGTACCATATAAAAAAGTGGCTAAAAAAAATGGAAAATCAAAACCAATTTAAACAAGTCTGTACATATAACATTCCCTACACGTCAAGGAAATTGTTCACCAGTATATCTAAACAATAAACAAATACCACAAAGCGAAGATGTCAAATATCTTGGAATGTACCTCGATATAAGGTTAACCTGGAAAAAACACATCTTCACCAAACGAAAACAATATGGTCTTAGATTAAGAAAACTGTACTGGATGGTTGGTACAAAATCAGAACTCTCCCTAGAAAGCAAATTAATACTATATAAAACGGACCAATATGGACCTACGGAATAGAACTATGGGGAACTGCCTCCCATTCCAACATAGAAATCATTCAAAGATTTCAATCTAAAATCCTCAGAATGATCACAAAAGCACCTTGCTTCATTACTAATAAGGCGATTCATCAGGACCTGAAAATGTCTTTTTCGTAGAAGATGAAATTACAACAGCAGTCAAGAAAGATCAAGAAAGACTAAAACAACACCCAAATTCGCTAGCAAAGGACCTCATGAAGCCATCAAGAGTGATACGTAGATTGAAACGCAGAATACCAGCAGACCTAGTGTAAAGTGCTAAGTAACCAGTAGTGCCCAGAACCAAACCTAGTCAATATTAAATATTGAACATTGACTAATAATATATTTTTATTTTTTTTTTATTTATTTATTTATTTATTTATTTATTTATTACAACAAAACAATAACATAATACTGCGTAGCCAGTATGGAGAGCACGATGAATTTTATAAATTTGTGTGTGCTTCCACCTGACATTTTAAATACCTAAATACTAAATTCTAAATTATATAATATGTCTTTTTATTGCTCACTTTAAAGCAAACCAGACCAGTTTGTCAACAATCTGATCAAAACTTTGTCTCACCCAGACTTTTATTTTAGTTTTATTTTTTTTAGATATGTTTTTATTTTTAAGGTGTATAGGTAAAATATTTAATAATCTTGGTCCAGTAAAGTTGATATTTCTCTGCGTAAAGGAAAAGGATTGCAGGGTGGTACAAAGATCCGATCTGGCTATAGCTCTGGTGTATATACAATGTCTAACTATGTTTTTAAATATGTTAAACTTTAATGAAAATTGTATTATTCTTACACAATAAAGCTGCCTAATATTTAAAAATTCCGTATTTTTAAATAGTAGATCTGTAGGGTACATTTTCGGCTTAAATAACAATACTTTTAAAATATACTTTTGTGCCACTTTTAATGGTAACAACTTAGATTCACATGCTGAGCCCCAGCATAAAATACCGTAATTCAAGATAGACTCAGCTAAAGCGAAATAAACCATTTTAGTCAATTGCGAAGGTAAAATATATCTAATCTGAGAGAACTTATAAACCAGTTTCCTTATTTTTTTACTTACATAATCAATGTGTACATCCCATTTAAGGAAACAGTCAAAGTAAACCTCAAGGTACCTAATTGAGCTAGAAGGGAGTATCTTTGTATTGCAGTTACAAGGCCGAGAAAGACTGCAATCAGAGTTATGTAGGACTATATATTATTTGTTTGTCATGCCTCGTTTAGTTATTGAAAAAGATACAAATTTAGTTTTATTTGTATTTAAAGTTGATTTGCATATAAAAAGCATGTATCAATGGAAACATCTCCTACGTGACAAATTGTATATTTAAAATTATTACTGAATATCTGCTCTGTCTCCCGACAGGCGAATTAGATAGATTGTAATAAATATGGGGTGTCAAAAAAAAAAGAAATTTAATAAGTAGTACAAGAAGAAAACCCCAGGTCCAGATTACCAATAACTGATTAAAATCTTCGGATGTCAAAACAACACCCGATATATCAGAACTCTTTTGCATTTTGAAAAAAGGAAAAAATATATTTACTGCATATTCGTGTTAATAACAACTTGTCATTACCTAAATTTATAGTGTCAGGTGTACCACAAGGATCCATTTTAGGTCCTTTATTGTTTTTACTATACACCTCACATCTGCCAAATGTGGTAAATAAGTGCGCAGTGCAGCTATATGCAGATGACACACAATTTATTCATTATTTTGAGCCATCGAATATCCCAGCTGCAAATGAATCTATAAATAGTGATCTAACTTTAATATCTCAGTTCTCCAAAGCTCACAATTTAGCCATAAATTCATCAAAGACAACTGGAATTAGATGATGTTGGAATAAATTTGTCGGAAGCAGGAAAAAATTTAGGTCTGATGAGTCATTAAAATTGAAAGGTCATATAAGTGCACTTGTTCAAAAGTATATGAGAAACATATAATACATTTTAAAATGCGTAAAACTAAGCGAAACTTTAGTATTTTCAGTTTTAAAATATTGCAATATTGTTTATTACCCTTGTCTAGACCAGGAATTAAAAATACATGTTGCAGATTTATTTTTAATCGAAGGAAATATGACCATATTGTACCTTGTTTTTCTCAAATTAGATGGTTATAAATGAATCATGTTTTTGATTTAAATTTCCTTGTTTTTATATGTCAGTTATTTAAATCTAAAGAACCCTCTTACTTATATGAAAAAAATATTTTTAGAAAATCTATACTCAACATTAATATGAGACAGAAACCTATTACTATGCCACTATACTCCTCGGCTTTGCTATACCTATAATTTAGTAAAATATTACAATTCTTTCATCTTCACTATGTCCATTTCATCTCTATTTCAATATCGGTGTACTCTTAAAGACATATTGTTAGCCAAACAATGATATATAAGTACATATATGTTACTACGTTTGTACATGTATTTCAGAAATATTTTGAATTACATTTTTATTGTATTTTATCTTATTTTTATTCTTTTTTAACTTTTCATGTTAGCCAGGAAGGTTAGAACTAAAGAATAAGCTTAAGTTAACCTTCCTTGTGCAAGTGTTGTAAGAGCACACTTGTTAAATAAAGGCATATTATTATTATTATTATCTGACATACTTATGGTTTAACTACTACTTCTAAAGTTAAAAAAAGGAGTCGTATAACTGTCCAACTGACATTTTCATATTCTGTGAGTAATGAGTATTCTATCAACGTATACACAACAAATCTTATAAAATATTGTATATTGTAATACTATTTTCAAAACAAGTAAGAGCTATACACTGAGCGACATTAAATAACGACTATTTATTAGAAACTTGTATGAAATAAGCTCCAAGTAAGTTCATTCTTACAGGTATTAAGATGACATTGCTGGATCTTTATTGATAACCATTATTAGATAATTTTCACTAAGAATTACATATAACAGTTGTTTAGTGTACTTAGCTATGATTACAAAATTTTTTTTCGTCATTTATACTTCCATGATGGTGAACCTGTTAGGTAATTAGTAATGGCAATATATTTTTAAATAACTGTTATTCTATGTACTTAATTGCTCTTATTATGTAAGAGCATAGATCAATATAAACACGTTATAGGCTGTAAAGTAATGTTTATTCAACGATTTAAAAAATATTTATTTAGGATATAAGTCCTTCCCACTGGTGGAGAGTCTATAGATTCCATGGTTGGTCAAATTCTTGCGGCTGTTTGCGGGAATATTCTCTAACAATCATCTCTATCTGAGCATTCTTTCAATATTTGGCTTGATGTAACAACCACTTCAAAATCACAACATCGAAAATTCTTTTATCAGTAATCGATCAATAAAATTTGGGAAATTAAGAAATGTCATAATATTTAACCATTTTATCGACATGCGTCAAGCTCATAATAATAAGTACTTAAATTACGCGAAAAAACATTTTATTCTAAATTATATTAATATTGTAAAGGTACTTTCATGCTTCTATAGTCTAAAAACTTCCCATAATTTGAGCAAATGTAAATACTCGTAATATTAACTAAATGGTAAAATTACTTACCCTCAAATATATCCTCTAGTTTCTACATTTGTCACAAATCTTTGAATGCTGATGTCATTTCTTCAAAATAAATAAAAATAAAATAAATAACTTTTTTTAAGCATTAATAAAAGATAATCAATAATTGTTTTTTGTGAGAATAATTTCGTTGATAATGCATTCAATTTTATTAAACGTTACTACCCGATTTGTACAAATCGAATGCCAGATTAGTCGGTCGATAATATAGCATTTGGGCAGTCGTTGTTTTTTAAAAATATATTGTACAGGGTGTTTGAAAGATGGGTGCAAAATTTTAAGGGACCATTTAAAACCATTTTAGCTATGGTTGTCTTTGACGAATTCTGAAATTTTTTTTATCTCATTTTTAATCCCAAAATGTTACAGCAATTGCTGATAATGACCAGTTTGAATGATAAAGAAATTCTAGAATAAATTCAGTTATTATTATGAGCATAAAAATTTATTTTTTGAGGAAAAATGTTTTTATTAATCTGCATACAAATTTAAATATTCTACCTCAATTTGGTTTGCAGGTCCTAATTTCAATAGTTTGTAAATAATACCTCAAAAGAAATAGCAATAACCACGCACATTTTCATAAACGAATGCGTTTGTTTAAAAAAATGAGGTCAAAAACGGTTTTCATAAATATTTGATAATTTTCGTGAACTTTAAATGTCTGTAAAAAAATAAAAAAAGTACTGTAACTGTAAAATTTTAAGATTTTTGTCAGAGACCTTAAAAATTAGATAAAAAAATAGTCAGACTTCGTCAAAGACAACTACAGCTAAAATGGTTCTAAATGGTCTATTTTAGCTTTCCTTTACAACTTTGAACCCATCTTTCAAACACCCTGTACATCCTAATAAACATTATATAAGAACTTAAATGTATTAGGCAAGTAAGATTTGAATAATCACTATTCGTTGAAATGTATAACTACAATACATATGGAATAAATGCAGCAGCATTTTATTGATCTAATAGAATCATTTTACTCTGTGTATAAAAGTAAACAACACTTTTCTCCTATAAATATCTATCTATCTGTGCAAACCACTATTATTGAAACAATGTGTATGTATCTACACTCCTGCTCAAAAAAATTCGGACACTTGCATTTTGTATATTTTTTTTTTAATTTTGTAGGTGTTAAGTGGTTTAAATGGGGAGGAAGTAAACATTAATAATAGAAATCGTTTAATTAAAACACTAAAAAAGTAATAATAGGAAAAATAAGTAACCCAAAAGAAAGTAATAAGTAACGCAAAAAAAATTAACATTGTTCGAAAAATTAAACAAAACAAAAACAAAATTTTAATTGCCCTCAGTTGGCTGTTCTTTAGGTTTAGTATCGAGTATTGCCCCCCCCCCCCACAACTGCGCAGGGTTTCAATACGCCTAGGCATGCTTGCAATAAGTTGCTGAATCTGTTCTTGCGGTATCTGTTCCCATTCTTCATTCAACGCTATTCGCAGCTCTTGGATCGTTTCTGGCAATGGTTGCCTCTTTTTAATCTTTTGCCCTAAAATGTCCCATAAATGTTCTATTCAAACACCAACAAAATTAAAAAAAAAATATACAAAATGCAAGTGTCCGGATTTTTTTGAGCAGGAGTGTAGTATAGATTATAAGATTTCTATTTAGTCCAAAATCGGATCCGAAATACAACTAGCATAAGTGAACTCATTATAAAGAAGCCAAAAAAGAATTACAATGTTTCCTCTAATATATGAAGTGGGGATATCGAAATGAGAACAACTCTCGAGTAGCAATAGACCCTATCAGTAAAAACATGCTTCCATATTAATTTTTGCAGTCGTAATTGAGATTTGTGTAGAACATTCGTTTAAGGAAGAAAAATGTTTTAACAATATCTTTTTAAATATTATTAACTTACTCCAGTCAATGTTTACAGATTATTACTATAACCGTTTTGTAAATTTTTAAGAAACATCTTGACACTGAACTTTGTTCCAGACTTCCAAATAATCTTTTCTATAATATCAAAAACCCACTGCAGGCTTCTAAGTACCGTGACTTCTAGATTTTATTTTAGTTCTTCTATCGTGTTTACTAGCCTTCTCCATAACCTACGTTTATATGTTATCTTCTTCTAATCTGTTTCCTTCGTTTAATATTTTCTATAACTGAATCCGACCATTGCTTTTTAGGACTCCTCGTTTTCTTTTTCCTCCTATTCTTTCAATAATAGCCTTTTTAACGATAGCTATCTTCCGACATTCTTTCTATATGTCGTATTCTTTGAGCTTTTATAAATTGTGTTATTTTAGAATAGTTAAACAAGGTTTCTAATCCGTCCTTAGTTGTTCTTTCCAGAAATTTTTCTTGGTATTTGTCTCTCTCTTATTTCTAATTATCTTTCTTCTTTTTTGTCAAGCTCAAGTTTCGCCCTCATAAGTTATAGTTGACCTAAATTATAGTTCTGTAAACTCTAATTTTGATTGCTCTATATAATTCTTGTTACCTTAGAACCTTATTCAAAGTTCTCACCACTCTACTGTCCTTTGTTAATATAGCATAGTTTGAACTTAAATTGAAACTAACAAGTTACTTTGTTAGTTCGGTTTTAACAATGATAATTAAATATCAAACAAAAGGTCTAGTTTTAAAGATCCAGAATTTTCGTAAATATTGATTATTATTTAAAACCAACAGAGCTTAATTTTATTTTAATATTCATATTTATCAATGTTACATGTTTATTACAAGTGACCATAAGATTTTGTTGAAATTTAATATAGTTAATTACCCTACTAGCGTAAAACTATAAAATTGTCAGAACCACTTCAGTGATTCCTATCCATCCTTAGTGTTTACGAGTTGAGCAATAAATATTTATTTTTTGAAATGATCACCCTAGGTTAAGACTATTTTTCAATTATCAATAGATATTTTAAGTTGCAACTAGAATATTAAATGATATTCGAATATGTAGTAAAATATATGTATTTTAGACTATATAAATCATAGATATTGATAAATTCATAAATATAGCTTATAAATTATACATTACTTGTTTTAGCAATAATTTAAATATAAATCCCATAAAACTTTTAGGGGATATAACAATATATTTTTCAACATTAATGAATAATTATGAGAATATATTTATGAAAGTATTTATTAGAGTTGCTTATTATTATTTTATTAATGTACCCCATGCAATCGAATACCCTTAAATTGATACAGACTTTTGTGTACTGTTCATAAAAATATAGATCATAAATATATATCAATTTTTTCGGTAGAAAATTTGAATTACAATGTTTGAATATTAATTAATTACGTGCTTAGGTATGTAAACATAATATTTCAGATATTTTGTTCTATGCATATGCGAATAATTTTTTAACTTAGTTACATTTAAAGTTATTTTTATTAACAGTGCAATATTAATAAAAACGTATTAATGGACAAAAGTTGGAAATTATTTCAATGTTTTCTAATATATTTATTTTCTAGGTATGAAATAAATTCAAATACATTTAGTTTTAAATGAAACAAGATCAAAGACGTCTACCACATTTATCTTTCTTTCTTGTTTTTGCCACGAAATGTTTTCTATACCGTTGTCTTGAACAACAATTTTGCATTAGACCTTTGTACGGCATTTAGGGGTTACCCGCAATTTCACCCTAATATTATGTCGGCAAAGTTGCACGAAATCATAGTATTTTTGAGACACAAAATCCCTTCTAGAGCTCGAATTTAGATGATTTGAATAGAACTTATGTAGAGTATTGAATGTCGTTTATTGAGATTTAAAGTAAAGAAAAATAAATAAAATATTGTTTAAAAGTTGTATTTATCGAGAATATTTAAAGAGTTAAATTCTTTGAGTAAGTATATTTTTATAAGATTACAAAATGTCTGTATTCTAGCATATTACATGTCGTTGCAATTTAGGCATTATTTAATAAAATGCCAGCTTTTATCCCTTAACCAAAAAATATACTTTAATAAGTTCAGACACATTACATAAACAAAAGAAAATTACGTTACGATTGTTTGTACAGCGATTTAGTTAAATATCGTCCTGTACATAAAACTTATTTTTTATTTAATAGTTTTTAAATTATAACATTCACTATTTAACATTACATGAACGAAAGTTAAGGGACAAGGCCGCAAACTAATGTTAAATCAATATTATTAGTAGAGTCATCAAAATTAATAAACATTTAGAAAAATCAAAGGAGATCGGCTGTTGAGTTTGGGATCTCGGATGATCCAGAAGTTAATAGTGCCTACCCCTGCAATTAAATTTGTTAGTTATTTAAAGGTGTAAGTTACCCTTATAATATGTCTTCGTTGTACTCTTTAGATAAATAAATTGTTATTGTTTCACTCAACCTCTTTAATTTCCATTAACCAATTTATGTAATGGATTAAAACCCCCTTAAGATAATATTAAGAGAGTTTTCATATATTTGTTCCGAAAGAAGCAACCCAATACGTAATTATACAAATGGTATTTTAGTTATTTTACATTTTGTTATGAATCCAATAAAAAGATACTATTATATCCTTGTCAAAGTTCAAACATTTTCCATGGACCCAATTCAGTAAAATTTTGGTGGGTTTGCATTTTAAGAAAAAACATTTGACGGATAGCTAGTAAATCTTATCCCAATACTTTCTCAAGAAACAAAAAACTGAATTTGTATTCGAAGTACAAAGATTTGGTCAAAAATTTATTAATGCTACCAAACATACTTTGTATATTTAGTAGTTAATAATTAAGATGTGAAACCCATAAAAGGTACTTTCTTCTTCTTCTTCTTCTAAGACTTGGACACGTGTTCACTTTGTAATGTGTTCTTAAGATATGTATCTATCCATTATCCTAGTACTGTGTTAGGAAGAAGTGATTTAATCCATTTAAAAATATAGAAATTGTAGAGGATCAATGGTAGTAACTGGTCAAAATTGTTGCGTATATTGTAATAAATAAAATGTTTTCCCTTAAAATATAAATATTATTTTGTTATATGGGATTTCAAATTTTTCAAATTTTTGACCACTCTGTATTAAATATTTTGTAATGCCATAGTATAGAACTTGAAAAGTCAGGGACATGAATGTAATTTTTATTGATTTTCAACGATTTGGATCTAAACTCAAAATGTGATATTCAGGTGGCTGTAGATCATTTATTAAACATAATAGACATCAAGTATGATACATCGTTGAAAGCATCTCGGCAAGAGGTTTATATACGGGGTATTTTGATTTTGATAATATTTTTTTTTAGACAACTTGTATAACTGGAACTAATTTAAATTTATGGCTTTTTTGAATGTACACAAAAAAGTACTCTTAAAAATGTTCATTAACTGCACCATTCTGGAGTTATGGACCGTCATGTCGACTCTGACTAACTCTGTATATATAAATTTAAAAAAATTAGCAGTGTAATTTTATTCCGTTCATAGGATTCACCTACGTTTTGCATTTCATTGTTACTCACTAAATATGGGAATCACCTTTGAACCAAAGTTTCGAATCTTACGGCAGGAATATTGCAACGTTGCCGAAATGAAAGGTGGTCAGCACAACTCCTGGCTATACACGAGATAAGAGTAAACCATCTATATACAGTATGGTCCAAATGAAAGGAATAAATTCATTATTTCGTAAATAGACGCTTTTAGGGGAAAATCCTGAATTCCGTCGATTTTTATTTTTAAATGGGCGCTTCGTCAGATCCCCTTTTTATTTTTGATGTCATCTCTGTGAGCGTGATGACGTCATCAATAAACATTTTTAAATGAAAAGTAGGTCTTGCAATACATCAATTGAAAGGTCTTTTAAATATCTATTCACTCATATCAATATGTCAACGTATTTAATTTTTAATGTTACAATAAATAATTAAGTACAACTAAATTTAAAGCAATTTTTTAACTTTTTTACCGCCAGCTAAAATACAATGTGAAAGGGGAGTAGGGAACTCTTTTCAAACTTTCGTTATAACGTCCGGAGTTATTTTTGCAATCTCAATCCGTATCCGTTCTTTGAGTTCATTAATGATAGTTTGTGGCCTATTTATGTACACTTTACATTTCAAGTGTCCCCATAAAAAGAAATTACAAGGAGTTAAATCAGGTGACCTCGGTGCCCTCTTCGACCTATCCACAGTTTGGGAAGATATTGTCAAAGTAGTTTCTCACCAAGACTGCAGGGTGCGCTGGCGCACCATCTTCCTGCAGCCACGTTTCATTTCTGTTTGTTTTCTTCGAAAAAGTATCACTTTCTCCGGATATTGAGTACGGTACTCTTGCATCTTGCATCTTGCATGGATTTTCTGTAGCCCCATACCGGAAAGTCTGATGATTCACATGACCGTTTATCGTTCTAAGAACTGTTTGACGGCCAACCTCATTTTTCTAATGCCACTTGCCGTAAACTAGTATGTTGATTATCTTCAAAGGCTAGCAGAACGTCTGATATTTATTTTCTACTACCTTTAAGGAGGTCTTTTACTTGACCCTTTTCTCTAAATTTTTTGTAAATTTTGCTCACTGTTTACTGCGTAATTGGATCTCGGTTCGGATATTTATTATTGAATAACTTATAACTTCTTTCTGCTTACGTGTTTTATCTCCACAACCAATTAATAATAGAATTTCAATTTTTTATCATGCTGATAAAAGAGTCAAAAAGTTTTTGATTTCGTCTACTACAATATCATTAATCACTTGACAATAACAACTATGTTGAATGTCAATAAAGGAATTTTGATAAGGTAACTAGTTTAAAAAAAAAAGGTAAAAAGTAGTTTGGACATATTTTCATTGTCGGTGACGGTCTTTACCAAATTTATTTTTGGATATCAATAAATCAATAATTACATCATATCAGTACTTAATAAATTAAGAAATCTGTTCGAATGTCATTAGTACTACTTTTGACCATAATACTTACTGATAATTAATATGGGTCAATAGATATTTAAAAGACTTTCTAATTGATATATTGCAAGACTCATTTTTCAATTTAAAAATTTTATTGATGATTGTCATCTCGCTCACAGAGATGACGTCAAAAATAAAAAAGTGATCTGACGAAGAGCCCATTTAAAAATAAATATCGACGGGTTTCAGGATTTTCCCCTAAAATCGCCGATTTACGAAATAAGTAAATTCTTTTCTAGCACTTCGATAAAAATTAAAATTGAGGGATTATATATTCCCAACAAAATTCAAATAAAAAAATATATTAATGGGTTATAGGTATAAAGAAAAGTCACTTCTTTAAAATAACATATATAGCTCTTGACAAATTGATATTGACGTAATCTTTAGTTCTTTTTACAGTCAACAAATTACAAAAAAATGAGATATGTAACAGACTGCGAAAATTAAATTTTAAAAGTTGGTAACACTTCACGATATTACCAAAATATTTGGCATTGATTGACATTCGTTTCGTTAAATATTCTTACTTTTCTTTGATTTTTTATTTAGTTTTCTTTAAGGTTTATAAAAAAAATGGGAAAATACGAAATAAATTAATATAAAGCCCAAACAATATCCATGAAAAGAAAGCACACCTTCTATATTATTAATAACCTTTAAGTAAAGGAAAATAACTGCATCGTGACAACGTCGCAATTCTTTATCGTGTGACATGTTATTTATAATTTATAATATACATTAATCAGTCAAATACTATTGACATATATAAAGGCTAAAAAAATAAATCCAATTTTGAAGATAACAATACATTTTAACATATTAGTTTTCGATTAATTAAACTAAACAAACTGTAAAACCAGTTAGTATTATATTATTGAAGCTTTAATGTAATCACTAAAATAAATAATGGATCGCCAAACTAATCATATAACACTAACCTGACACACTATCGCCGCAATTGCAAAACAAAATATAGTACAATGAGGGCTTAATACAGTAACGCTTATAGAATAACAATAAACAGTAATTACTTTATCCATTCAGTTGTATTTAGTATGATTTTCATATAATCAAGTACTTTTGTTTCATTTCCATTAATCATTTATAATTTCCCATTTCTGGTAAATCTTTTGATTCTAACACATCGTTAAACAGTAAAACCAGATTTTTCTAATACCCATCAAAAATTTTTGCTAATAACAAGGTTAACTTAGTTAAAAATAGTTTGCTACTATATAAACAACAATATCCTGAAGCACCATAAATTTCCAAATACATAAATATTCCATTATCTGAAACACCAACCGCTAACTACTGCTGCCTTTTGATTTTTCTTTATAAAAATAATTTTCTCTATTAATCTTTTATCAGTTTTACGATTCTCTAAATGTTAGCCTTTTCCGGAAAAATAAACACTGCTAGAGTTTTACATAAAATTACATCTAGATCCCTACACTTTTAAGTGAACTGACAATCAACAAGGCAGAAACTGGACGCCCGCCAAATTGAAGATTGGCGACGAAGGCAAAATTTAATTCAGGACCGGTTGGAGTTATGTGGTGCGAAGAATACGAATGTAGTAATTTTCTCATAAATAAATATGCTCTTAGTTCGTTTCCTGGGAAGACAGGAGCGCTAAAATGATTAAAGCTGTTTGGAAATAAGGGAAAACTGAAAGAATTGAAATATGTATTTTTTTAGAAGTAATTCTTATTTTGACTTTTTAATTTTTTCCGTTGTATTTATTATTTTATATAGAGTGGACCACCCAAAACAATCCACCCTGATATTTGGCCGTATTCATTAGATTTTTAGAAAATGCTGAAATACATCGATTTTTATTTCAGAGTGGTAATATTTTCATGATACAGACATCTGTCATATGTCAACTCCCTCCTTCCACGTCTCCAACCCCTTAATTTTAAATATACCATGAATATACCATGTGTGGCACATCATTAGAAAGGTATTGCGATGGGCTAATCACCCATATGATCATCCATTACTATATTTTCGATATTTTTGTTATATTTGTAAAAAAGTCTCAATTGAATTAAAGTCTAAAACCTCTTAAAAATTCGAGATTATTAGATTATTTTTGACATAATCAAAAAGAAGTAAATAGCACCACTGGTAAACTCTATTAAATGTCTTAGTATCTACTTACTAAATCTTAACAAAGTTTGTTCTTTTTGACGTGATAAGAAAAATGTGACACGTTATGTAAACATAAGCTTTGCGATGGTGAATTGTAATCCTTTAGGACTGAGTGACAATAAGTCCTAGATGGCCACAGTGAATGGACGTGATAACACCCCATTAACTTTATCCTAAATTCTCATCATAATGTTATCTTTTTTTATTTAGGGTGAACCCAGCATCATTTATTCAAGGCCAAATATAGTTCTTGTGTTAATTTTTTATTATTTTACATTTCTGAATAGCTTTAGCACTATTTGTTTAACGTATTTCTTTCGTGCTGATTGGTATAATGACATACCTAGCTTCTTAAATAGAAAACTTATCTTTAACATTGCAATATACACTAAAACCTTAATCTAAGTATTTTTTTCATGGTGTCAATTTCTTAGCGTTGAAGAAATTTCATATTTTTTATGATATTTTTAGCCATACAGGTGATCATGTATTCCATCTACTGTTTGTTTTATTTGTAAGCATATTTAAGCACCTTACCTCATCAAAAATATTTATTTCTAAAATTTTATATACATCTATTCTTTTCTTTATTAGATAGGTTTTCGGATCTCTCCTTTTCTCTTTTGAAGTTAACCTCCAATTATTAACCAGATTATTAGCTGGTTCTCACCATTGTTTGTTTTTTACACTTTTAGTAATGGCTTTTGAAAATATTTACAAATGTATTAAAATCTGTTAAAATTAATATTTTCTTTCCATATATCTACTTATAAACTAGCGCTAACAGTTCCCGTTCAATTTGGATATAATTAAATAAGTTTGACTAAGTTAATTAAGTTTGTTTTAAAGTAATAATATGGGAATATACTTACTTAAATTAAAGTTGCTTCTAGAGTGAAAGAAAATGCGGCTGTTTCTGTCTTTGATGGTTTATTTATGAGATAATATCTCAATGCAGTAATATTATTAGTATGTTATATTAATCTTTCAAACGCAGGTTCTGCTAAGTATAGTAAATCTTACAAAAATAAACATAACTTTTTAGTTGGTGATAAAAATATCTGCATCACTTTACCATCTTTTAGAATAATTAAATTCGGAGAAATTTTATTTGGATCTATTGATATTGTAGTTATTTAAAAATATTTTTTTTGTTTTAGAAGCCTAAACTAATATTTCAAATTACGTTGCAATCTGTTTGTACCTATTTAATATTTTTTTTCCCAACCGTTAATAAATTATCTACGATTACAAGTTAGTTAAAATACCAAAGTATACCCTAATTACTATATTTTCCAATTGGTTTAAAGTTATATGATCTCACTGCATTTTTTACTTTCTTGCATTCTAATATCTTTGCCCTCTTTAATTCTTCTTTTGTTCTGTTGGATTAACAAAAAAACTTAATTTACCACCTTTTTTGGCCATTGTTACATTATTAAGCCAATATGTATAATTTTTTACTTCTTTAATAAACCCAATTTCTATCTTTTTCCTTAATTCGTCT